>CM076984.1:1705615-1750209 GCA_039105355.1 Benthosema pterotum
CTGGTTGAAAACCACTGGTTTACACATTTTAATTTTCAATTCACTTGCTGCGCCACAGCAAGTGGCACAAATACAGTAAAAAGTTAAACAAACAGCGTCAGCGTCAGAATGTGACATACAGAATTTTCTGCCTGGCTTAGATAATTAGTAATCTCACTCACTACGTTTGCAAACAACCACTCAAAGTTGGATAGCTTTTCGTTGTTGGTGGCATTCAATGTTTGGGTCAGCAAGTGTTTGTGTTTACACAAACCCTCAAAGCTGGACATAGGGGCTAGTCCTAAGTCCCCTTCAAAAATAAATCTGGTTTTGTTAGTAGGTCTGTTTTGTGATTCAAGGTTAAAATGTTCCCATTGCTTCTCTCTGCTCCTTTTATTATTTATCTAAGAAAGACATTTACAATGTTGGATTTTGTTGGCTTTGTTTTCAAGTGCAGTTTGTGAGATTGGAGACTATTAATATTCCAGTAAATTGGATTCAATTCTAAAAAAGAGCTCGCTAAACAGATTATGTTGTACATCTCTATTTTTTCAAAGGTGGGAGTTGAGAACTTGGGAAAGTAATAACGTAATAAGTAATATATTACTCTTCAATTCCAGTAATAAGTAAAGTAATGATATTACTTTGTCTAAGGGGTAACGAGTAAAGTAAAGAAGTTACTTTCCTAAGTAATACTGACCAATACTATATACAACTGTCACTGATCACTGACATAATAACGACATACTGGATATGTCTATGGTATTAACATGATACTTGGTCACATTACTGCACGATGTGACCATGATATTGTCATGATACTGACTAGGGATGTCCCGATACCGATACCAAAGTATCGGATCAGCTCTTTTGTTTGTATTATATATATTCTTCTCTGGTATCGGTATTCGGTATCGGCTAACGCAAAAATTGTGGTATCGGATAGGATCGGAAATGAAAAAGTGCCATCGGGACATCACTAATACTGACATTGAGGAGATAAAATAATGACATAAATAGCAGTGTGAATGTTCACCCTTGAACAGACACAGCCGTACTCAATGGGTTAAAGCTCTGACAAAAGAAACTTTAGAAAGTGATTTCCTATTCTGGGCTGTTTTCTAATTCTTCATCTCCTTCCTGCAGTGCCTGCCAACTCTGTCTGCCTCCCCACTCAGCTCCAACCTTGAAGAAGTACTACTAAGTAGTGAGTATTATGTCAGCTTTTGGAAGTCTTCTGCTTCTAGTTACATTCTTTTAGACTTGTTTCAAGCGTTGAGAGTTTTGAAGCCTGCAGTGTATGCGTTTCAAGTAAATACGTACTTTGTGGCGTGCAAGCTGTGCACACTTCCATTGTCTTTGTTTTCAATTTTCTGTCTTTATGGTAGATGTACTGGACATTCTTCTCCTGTAACAAGAACTTTACTATTTAAACACTTTGTTGGGCAATATTACTTAGAGAGCAATACATTATTATTGTAATAATATAACATTATACAATCTTTGGGTGTCCCACGATTCGATTCAGAATCAATTTTCTGGGTCACGATTCGATTCAAAAACGATTTTTTTTTTTTCCCGATATTCTCGATTCAAAAAGATGCCCCCCACAATTCTTCTTTTCTTTTTTTTTTTTACAAAATGGTTCAATGGGATTTCAGCATGATCTACCCCCCTGTTGTATTGTGCTTTCTGTAAGCATGCCACCCCCCCCCATGCCCATGCCTACTGTAGATCCGCCCCTGGTGGGCTGTAGTAGTGTACATCACATGTCTCTGATGACTTGGTAGGTACAGTGTTGCAGGTGATTAAAATGTGCTGCTGAATTTCCAGCACCATGTTTGTGAGCGTGCACACGTTCTCCTGGGAGAACGATCTGCCTGTGGCGGCCTTGACTGTGATCTCTGTGTGTGTGTGTGTGTGTGTGTGTGTGTGTGTGTGTGTGTGTGTGTGTGTGTGTGTGTGTGTGTGTGTGTGTGTGTGTGTGTGTGTGTGTGTGTGTGTGTGTGTGTGTGTGTGTGTGTGTGTGTGTGTGTGTGTGTGTGTGTGTGTGTGTGTGTGTGTGTGTGTGTGTGTGTGTGTGTGTGCGTGCGTGCGCGCGCGTATCCAGAGTAGCGTTAGTTCATTGAGGGCAGAAGGTTAATTTAATTCCCCTTATTCTCAATCAGTAATTCATTCTGTCCCTTTAAATCTGCAGTCTCTCCATGTCAACTTCCCTCACTCTCATTGGCTGTCAGCTAAGTCAGTCCACCACATTCAGGCCTCGGCCACACGAGGAAAATATCCGTTCTTTTCCTCCCCCGTTGAAAAAAAAAATCCTGTCCACACGACAAAGATATCCATGTCCACACGTAAACCCAAAACGGACATTTGGGGCTCCAACATGTATGCCAAGCCAGTAGGTGGCAATAAGAAATATTTGGCACAACACAGAAATGGCTGGTGTTAGCTGGTTTCCATGGTTACCCAAATACAAATTTCACGTAACCTGGTAGTAGTAAGGGACTATGTTATTGGAGTTATTGAATTGAAGTGAATTGAATATTGGAGGAAATGTGAACTGTATACAGTTCACATTAATTAATGCACAGGACCCTTCAGCTGCTCTCCACAATTCCTACGATGATGCGCTATGGGGACTGATAAAAGTCTGGGATTCCGGGAGGTGGGAATGTCGTAACTCTTCTACTGGATGTTACATTAAAGTAGTCATCCAGTAGAAGAGTTACGACATAGAGGGGTCAGAAACTGAGCGCTCGCGCTGTTCAATGCAGCCTGAATAGAGACACCTCGGAAGTTGTTTGGTCACGTCATGAGCTGATAAGTATGAGACGTCATCGTTTTCGTTTCACGTGTCTACACGGCTACGCTGCTCCGGATATTTTCGAATATCTTCACTTATTTCTCCGTTTGCAGAAAACTCCGTTTGAGTGACGTAAAACGCCGTTTGCGTGTAGTAGAACGGCCCAAACGCAGGAATATTTCTGCGTTTGGCAAAAGATCCGGAGTCGTGTGGCCGAGGCCTCAATCATGTGCTCCTTATAAGCAGTCAATCTTCCTTCTAGCTGTCTCTGTCTTGTTGATCAGATGCCAGTGTTCAAATTTCCTCCACCTCCCCGGCCTCCTCCCTGTGGCACCAGTTCCGCGTACATGAGTCTCTGATTAATCATGGTTTAAGGGTTGTAACATATTGTGGTATCTAGTTCTGTTATGGTATCTGTGATTACTGTGTTCTATGGACTATGATATGTTCAGTGTCCGTGTGGTTCATGTATTTTGGATGAATGTAATCTCTCATGTCAGTCTGCACTGGATATGATGCTCATGTGTTATTGTCTTGTATTGTTTTCGGTTACTGTACCTTGGTTCTGCTCAGGGGGGTTGTTGATATCAGAGCTGTGTCTCGATGCACAGATAATCGGAGATATCAAATGTGATATCAGACCTATGACTCAGTTCATAGATCGTCTGATATCACATGAGCAAGAGCCACGCCGCCATACAAACATGCAAAAGCTTTGCAATAAATGGTCTATGGTCAATCTTATTCTGAGCCGAAGTGTGAACGAACTAATGAATGAACTAAAATATTGTTGGGCCGAAAGTAGGCTTATGTTTTTTTTTTTTTTTGTCTTGTCATTTACTTTTATGGATACAATTAAGCACTGTAAACATTTTTTCTCAATATGCTATACTTGTTTTAATAGCGTGTCTGTGTGTGTTGGGCAGGTGCACGCAAATGCGCATGCAAATGCAAGTGTGCATGCACTTGTCTTAAAGGGGAATTCCACTCATTTTCAATATTTTACTATGTCATTAATATACCTTAGAGATGTTGTGTGGACATGGTAAAAAAAGTTTCCCCCATTCTGTGTTTCCTAGAAATTGAGGTCTGAAAAAATCATTAGCATGAAATACATCTTGATGGCATCAACAAGATATGTTTCACCATGTTAATGAGTCTCCCTTTTTCCGAGAGGGTACAGGGTCCATTTGGTTCACATTTGTACACTCTCAGAAAAAAAAATGAAAATGGGTGGAATTCGCCTTTAAGAGGCATCCCCCCCACTTCTAAAAGTACCTCTACAACACTGTGTGTGTGTGTGTGTGTGTGTGTGTGTGTGTGTGTGTGTGTGTGTGTGTGTGTGTGTGTGTGTGCGTGTGCGTGTGCGTGTGCGTGTGCGCGTGTGCGCGCGTGCGCGCGCGCGTGCGTGCGTGCGCGCGCGTGCGCACACGCGCGTGCGCGCGCGCGTGCGTGCGTGCGCGCGCGTGCGCACACGGTGGTAATACAAAATAGAATTAATTTACACAACAGAGGCAAGGCAAAGCATGTTTATTTGTTGCGTGTGTGAGTGGGTGTACAGCACCTCTCATTCGCAAAGGAAATTCAAGGTGATATGCATGCGGCACAAACACGTTTTTCAAAGAATATAAAATACAACGTATAATGATAAACATAGAGGAGCGTTATGAGCTCGGAATACATTTCGACTATCCAGAGCATGTGGTTTTCAACCTTTTTGATACCAGCGCCCACTATTTATTCAGAATTTGAGCCACGGACCACCATTTGATGGCATTTTTGCCCCACAGACCCCAAAAAACGAATGATTTATTTTGTTTTTCTCCACATATGGATTTGGGAAACAAAACAGTATAGCATAAGCATAAATCAAAATGACCATTAATCTTCTATGTTCTCTAGTTGTGTAGACTTGGGCTAATTCACATGATGAACATTTTAAGTCTTGATAGTGTAAACATGAAACCAAATGGACCCGCAAAGGTCCATTTGGTTTCATGTTTACACTCTCAAAGAGTTACATCTGGTTAACCAACTTTCCCTTATTTAGCCTGGGGGCCACCTGGAACATTCTCAAGGACCACTGGTGGTCCCCGGGCAGCTGGTTGAAAACCCCTGATCTAGAGCCCACAAACTTTGATCAAAGCCACGAAAATACTGGTAGATCTGAAAAAAATGTGGAAAAAAATAGAGATGGGATTGTTAACTGTTACGGCTTTGTTTTGACAGATTAGAGTCGATGACATTGATGAATGCATATTTCATAGACAGCTTCGATGTTTTCTTTTTTATGTGTAGTAGAATAAAGAGACACTTCAGCTTCAGCATTAAACATTTATTTAACTTTCTTTGCAATGCTACTGCGTTCAGATTGGCATTGTGGCTCGTGGGACTCTGATTTCAACCCCCCAGTTCTGAGCATGAGTGTAGACACCAAAGGCCCTGATACACTAGCAATATTTTGATCAATATCAACTAGCAATGTCAACATCAACGGGCAACATGATGAGACACATGGCAACAGGCAACATTAAAAGGGGAATTCCACCCATTTTCATTTTTTCCTGAGAGTGTACAAATGTGAACCAAATGGACCCTAGCGGGTCCATTTGGTTCCATTTGTACACTCTCAGAAAAAAGAAGCCTTAGTTTGCATTGAATCATTTTCACCCAACTGCCACCCAACTCAAAATGTTCATTTAGCGGAATAAAAGTTACAAAATTGTCTTTGTCCACCGCAGTGAAGCAGCAGCAGCCATGGTTTCAGAAAAGTTTATCAGTGGGAGTCTAAGAGAAAAATCAGGTGACGCCAAGGAGGGCTGTGATTGGAGGATTCCAAAATGTTGACCAGTAGAGGGCGCTAAGATCTGACTTTTCTGATCAACCAAGAGTTGATCATTTTCTATAGAAAGGTGAAAAGTCAACGTTGATGGTTGACGTTGCTTGTTGATGTTGCTCAAAACATTGCTAGGTGTGTCAGGGCCCTAAGCAAACATCATTGAAATTGTTTGCCAAATACCACCGACATATATTGCGATACGATACATACACGTTTGCAATTCATAATCGCAGGCATACACCGCATATACAAGGCATAAATCACCTTCTACAAAACTAAATGCCACAGAGACGGGGCGGAGGTGGACGGAATTTGAATGCCGACATCTGAGCAACTATTGTCTTGGCTATAGTCTGCATGCTCAAAATGGCCCACCTGATGTACTGTCAGCAATGGACGTGGATGTGCGAGTTGCATTGAATCCAATGAGAAACAGACACACTTATCAGTGGGAGCAGGGCGGATGTAGCATTTCCCGGTTGGGGGGGGGGGGGGGGGGGCAGGAGAAAATGGTATCGGGGCGGGCGGCTTCATCGCCGGTGAAGCCACACCCATACCATTTTCAGTTACGGGACTTTTATTAGCCAAGTATAAGCATCAATAATAATCAGTTGTTGTTGAAGTTGAAGAAACGGACACGCAGCATGCATAAAGCTAATGGTCTGATTCAGAGAGTTTTCTGTTTTCAGTGGTGAAATGCTGTTGGTTTAGTGGTGCCACAATTGTAGTTACAGTAGTTAGTAGCAGCAGTAGTGGCTCAAAACATTTTAAATATAAGCACTTTAATTTGAAATATCGTGGATTGTTTTGCATGCTTGCATGCATCATGTTTGGTGGGGCAGTTGGGGCATTTAGGGAGGCATTGCCCCCCCAAACCCATGCCTAGATCCGCCCCTGAGTGGGAGGATAGGAAATAACTATTCGTGGAGGGATAATAATGGAGAGATAATATGAAGTAGCCTCCTGACTTCCTCTGCCCCCTGAACTGTCACTATCACATTGACACGCTTTGTTGAATGTCAATGTTCGTAATTTGTCAGTTTTCACACGTATACTCACGATTCCACACGTTAGATGCTTGGATTTTACACGCTATGCTTATCGTGTCAATGTCCATCATTGTGTGTTGTTCGAGTTTTCGCAGGTAAACAGTACTTCGCCCTCAGCCGACCGTGAACACATGCAGTACTTTATCACCTTCTGGTACGGACTGCAATTTCCTGATTGGTCTTGCTTTGCCATGACTGTAAGGGCCACAGGGTCATTCTTTATCTTTGCGTTGGAATCTTCCGCATGTTTTGGTCACAGACAATATTACGTGGCAGCCAGAAGGTTTAATACATTTAGTGAACTAGTGAACCATGATTTTGTAACCCGGTGCCAATTACCTAATATGGTCCTGGGCTCTACACACGGTCCACCAACTTGGGGAGGCAGCGGACAGACCTCATGTTTCCTTCAATGCATGAGTTCAAGCTGCCTTCTTTTCACCTGGCGGGGAGGTTTCCCTGGGAGGGAGAACATGTGAGGGTATCTATACCCTAGGGGACACAGGGAGAACATGTGAGGGTACCTATCCTAGGGGACACAGGGAGAACATGTGAGGGTACCTACCCTAGGGGACACAGGGAGAACATGTGAGGGTACCTACCCTAGGGGACACGGGGAGAACATGTGAGGGTACCTACCCTAGGGGACACGGGGAGAACATGTGAGGGTATCTACCCTAGGGGACACATGGAGAACATGTGAGGGTACCTACCCTAGGGGACACAGGGAGAACATGTGAGGGTACCTACCCTAGGGAACACAGGGAGAACATGTGAGGGTACCTACCCTAGGAAACACGGGGAGAACATGTGAGGGTACCTACCCTAGGGGACACGTGGAGAACATGTGAGGGTATCTACCCTAGGGGACACAGGGAGAACATGTGAGGGTACCTACCCTAGGGGACACAGGGAGAACATGTGAGGGTACCTACTCTAGGGGACACAGTGGAGAACATGTGAGGGTACCTACCCTAGGGGACACGGGGAGAACATGTGAGGGTATCTACCCTAGGGGACACAGGGAGAACATGTGAGGGTACCTATCCTAGGGGACACAGGGAGAACATGTGAGGGTACCTACTCTAGGGGACACAGTGGAGAACATGTGAGGGTACCTACCCTAGGGGACACGGGGAGAACATGTGAGGGTACCTACTCTAGGGGACACGGGGAGAACATGTGAGGGTACCTACCCTAGGGGACACGGGGAGAACATGTAAGGGTACCTACCCTAGGGGACACGGGGAGAACATGTGAGGATACCTATCCTAGGGGACACGTGGAGAACATGTGAGGGGACCCTAGGGGACACAGGGAGAACATGTGAGGGTACCTACCCTAAGGGACACGTGGAGAACATGTGTGTATACCTAGAAGAAGCCTATATAGGCCTACTCACCATCTCCCCACACCCCTCTCGCCCATTCATTCATTGTGAGAAGATATCAGTTATTCCTCGCCCCGTGACCAAACACACCCCAAAGTTTCATGCTTATAACTACCCGTCAGGCCATATAGGGGGGCACTGCCCCACCATGCCCATGCCTAGATCCACCCCTGCTGGGTCTTTTCACGCGATGACCTCATGCCCCTCATGCACGCGAGGGGCATGAGGGTTCAATTCGGGTTCAATTCCCGCTCCCGCCGTTTCCCTGCAGACAGACACTTGCTTTGCTCTCCAGATGGGTCCAGAACTGTAATGTTGACGGCAAATCCTTTTCGTCAGGCTCATGGCAAGGCGGTGGTGGCAAGCGTGTGTGTGAGGTAAGCCTGTCCCCGACTAAGGATTTCTATAGTCGACATTAATATGAATAAATGTGCCGTCAGTCGACTGCCAGTCGAATGCCAGCTTTCCGTCTTTTTTTAACGGATTAACACAGGCAGAAAATTGACTATAGCAATTACGTTTATTAATCATACCTGTGCTTTATGAAAACATTGCGCCGAGCGCGGCCTTTGTTTTATTTACTGAGCCCCGCTTGTTGAGTCGTTTAATGTTGTGTGCGAGGAAAATCAACTTGTTGGCGTTGCTTGGGAGAAGTGAACTCCTTGTTTTGTTTATAATAAAACCTGTCTTGGACAAGATCCTCTCTGACGACGTGGAAGTGGAAGGGATGCTATGGATTCTTTTTGCGACTCGTGACAGCTTCGGGTACCTCTCCTCGTTTTTTTGCACGGATGAGGGCCTGTTGAATACGCTTCCTCCCTCTCCTCATCGGTGAGAAAAGAAAGCTTATTATAACGGGGATCAAGAACGGCAAACTGGATGTAAATGCTGCTTGGGATGAGTGGATCTTTTAGATCCCACCGTCTGTCAATCTCTCGGACCAGTGTTTTCTTGAGGGTTGTAATGACCGTGTTATCGTCCGCGCCGGACAGCGATGCATTCATATCCTGCGATAAGCGCTCCGTCTGGGTTATCATTGGCTTGTCCTCTGCTGTTCTCCACTGGGCTTTTGTGAGATCAAGTGCACGGTCGGACTTTTTACTGACAGTTAAATCTGACAGCACTTCAACAATAGGCTCTCTCTGTTCATTTGTTTATGTTAGACATTAACCACCCCAACCCCGCAATTGGAATGATAAAAAAACGAGTACGGAAAAAAACAAACAAACAAACAAACAAAAAAAAAAACTCGTCGACTAGTTGAGGTCAGGCCTAGACTAGTGTGAGGGGTGAGGCGGCGTTTTAGCCAATCGCAGTGCATCAGTCTCCAGCTGTTTCATAAGCAGCCAATAGAGGGGAGGTGAGGTGGAGTTAGATTCAAATCTGTTTACAAACACCGATTTTGCACACACTAAAGTTATACCTATATATTAACTTTTTAAAGAACAAAAAAAATAAATCTGCACATGTACCATGCAGTTTCTGTTCCCGCGGGGAGTTCAAGAATGCTCTGCTCCCACTGGGACCAGAGAACGGAATAATCACAACTCGTTTTCACTTTCATCTAATTCACTTATTCAGAACCTCACGCAATGTTGTTTACGCCATCCCTGCTCTAAACAAACGACCAGAGGCCACTTTTCCCAAGGTACCGTTGATCATCATCCGCTCCAGCGAACAGATGCGAGCTTATTGCTGGTATATACTGTACGTCGAAGTGTAGAGAACAGAGGGGAAGCGAGAAGAACAACCGCCGCTGGGGAGGGGGGGGGGTGGACCAGGTGGTCGGGTGGTACTAATGGTATCATCCAAAGATGAGATTTGCGCTGTGTTTTAACTATTATTATCCCCCAAAAAATAACGGTTCATAGCGCGCCACTCTGTGGCGCGCTATATGAACCGTGAACGCCTGCTATTTTTGAATAAAACGCCTGCTATTTTTGAATAAAACACCCCCGGACAGAATGGGTTTAAATGGAGGCGAATCTAAACATGTACGTACAAGTGCATAGCGTACATGCCGCGCATCACGATCTGCAGACGATGCAGGCCCAGCCACGAGGAATAGGAGGAATAGGCCTGTTTGTGGGCCCACATTAACAAGGCATCGCATTAGCGCAGCGAGTGAGCAAGCTCAGGGAGCTTGCACGCACGTCCTCGGGGGACGACACCCCCGTGTTGTAGTGCAGATCTGAAGGGGCTGTCGGATCGTAATGCTCTTCTTGCCTGGAAAATCACATTGAACGTCGAGTGCTGACTTCTGCCACCTTCAATCTAAACAGAGACCGACGCAAGAGCGCTTTGCTGTGTGTGCTCTTTCTCCGGAGGGGGTTAAAACATGTTTAAAGGGGGCTGCTACGCCGTCGCGGTAGTGTTTAGTATGCCGCAATTCTCTCTTTCGTACGTGCCACGGAAAGCGCTCCTTTAATTAAAACCATATATTGTATGTCAGCGCTGCGACGGTTCTCAACCCCGCGTTCCGCGAGCTTACGCACATGCCTGCACTCGAGTCTGTCTAAAGAAGAAAGGGAGGAGAGAAAGGGGATGGAGAGAGTAATTTGCAGAAATGTGTGAGCAGGCGTGATGTAGTACTTGGTCGGGTTTACGTATTGACACGCAGATCGTCTCTCTGTTCCATACTAAGAGCAGTACGTGGAACTGGAGAGAAGAACTAACGGCACATGGGAACCGTTTATTATTATCGCTGGGAACGTTTCCGGTAAATTAATTCACCCTAATCTCCGTGAGCCGTCCGCTTAAATACAGGGCTGAACATCTACGGAAGACAGCCAAGAGGAAATAATGCCCCCCCCCCCAAGAGACGTAAATGCCAAATTCAGTTGTCATGGATCACATGGAAGAGTTCTAATTTATGAAAGTAAAAAAAAAAGGGAAACACCACACAGAAAGCCAGGAGTTACGAGATGTGTGGAGTGCGTGAAGCATCCACTCCCCAAAGACAGCTAGTTAGTGAGGGTTTATAGTTTACGTTCTAAAATGGATCAAAAGGGAACAAACTTGCAGCTCTGGGATTTGGGATGGGAAAGTCCTACTCAGTGTTGTGCAACTGCCAAAATCCAACATGCACTATAGTGGCACTTCCAAAATGCACTAGAACGCGCTAGAGCAGTGTGTTTTCAACCATTTTCATACCAGGGCCCACTCTTTATTCTGCATTTTAGCCACAGAGGTCCACATATTTGATGTTGAATTTAGTCTCTCGGACTAATTTAGGAGAAATAACTGGCAAAACATTGGTCGAAATAGCATTATATATTCTGCATTTTATTGAAAAATTAGGTAATTCAGATGTTTAAAAAGAATTTAACTCCTGAGAGCGTAAAATGAAACCAAATGGACCGTTAAGGGTCCATTTGGTTTCATTTTAAGATCTCCATTTGGTCCTTTCTAGGATGGAAGGAGGAAAAATAGTGAAAAACGAGGGTTTTATCTCTGGTGCCTGTCAACCAATTTCGCCCCAACTCGCCAGCAAAAAAAGCACTAGATTTTCCGCCAGGGGTTTTCACTAATTTTGCCACTAGGGCGGTCTGGAAAAAAAGCTAAATATAGTGACAAATGCACCAAGTGGGCAAAGATGTCGACCTGCGACCTCGACTATAACTTTGTAGATTTGGATTATTGAACTTACAACACTTGAACCACTTCAGCTGTACTACTGTACATTTCGGCCATTTGAAAATAGCCGATCTACCAGCTCAACATGCGTGAGCTGGTAGATTACACAGACTAAAAAAGGCTCAGTCATACTCCAGGGTGAAGTGACTCGCGGTGAAAGGGTTTCACCCTGGTGTATAGTTCTTCATGGGAATTCCACCTATTCAATTTTTTTCCTGAGAGTGTACAAATGGAACATTTGAAGCGTCTAAAGAAACCCATTAACATGGTGAAATACATCTTGATGCTGTCATCAAGATGTTAGACCACGTTAGTGGTTTTCTTCAGACCTCCATTTCTATGAAACACAGAATGATATTAATATGCCTTAGACATGTTGTGTGGTCCATGTACTGTATCGGCAACCATATTGCTATGAGCTTGTAGGTCTGATATTTTTCATTAACTAAAGTAATGCCAACACATGGTCCGACAGAAGAATTTTGAGTCATGAGCGTCATGCTCCGTTCCCATCTGCTCCACAGCTTGGCGCACTGATTGGCATCTCAAGCAAACGGAACAGATATATATTTCTAAACTGGCAGCAAAATAAGACAGTGAATCAATATTCTGTGATTTGGTTTCATTATGCGTTCAGCGAGGAAAAACATGTTTGGGGTCACCGTCTAAAATCAGTCTGTTCGTCCACTGTCGGGGCGTTTTTGCCATTAGGCAGACTAGACAGTTGCCTAGGGCGCCATGAGGGGTTGGGCGCGACCACCAGACATGCTTTAAAAGGATCCCAGGCTAATAAGACTAATATGGATAAATACGTTATACGTATCGTCTATAACTAGAATTGAACATTTAAAACACATCATATTTAGTTTAAAAATAGTTCAGTTTATCCCTTGGGGGTCGCCATTTTTCCCTGGAGCCCCCCTTACCCAAGGAGTATCCAATCCAGGAGATGAAGCGAAGGCCACCACAGGGGAGTCCACATTGGTTCATGGGAGGAAACAGACATGCGCAGTACAGATCAGGAAGTCAAACCATCCAAGAGACCAATGGCATGCATGGTTTGCAAGCGCCATACTTCCTGGAATGTACTGCGCATGTCTGTTTCCTCCCATGAACCAATGTGGACTCCCCCGTAGGTGCCCCGTAGGGGTCGGCAACCCAAGATGTTGAAAGAGCCATTTTCAACCCCAAATTAAATTCAAAATCTGTCTTTTATTATTTTTTTTTCCTGAGAGTGTGCAAATATGAACCAAATGGACCCTGACGGGTCCATTTGGTTCCATTTGCACACTCTCAGAAAAAAAAGGTCCTCAAAGAAAAATCATTAACAGGGTGAAACACAACCTTTCTTCAGAAATGGAGTTTCTAAAAAAATAAAGGAGTTTTACAGAACTCATTTCTACAGAACTCACATTACAGAACTCACATTTCTAGTCCACACAACCTCTCTAAGGTATACTGTATTAATGACATAGTAAACTGAGTAAACCTTTGAAAATGGGTGGTTCAGATTGAAAGCTCCACCTCTGATAACTGCTGGGCTTTTTTGACATGGCCAAGTGCTACTTTAACTGGCAACTGTCAGACAGCGCAACCCGTTTTGGGTGACTGAAATGTTTATATTATTTTGGTGTGGATCACCCCAGTGTGTGTATGTAATAATGCTACAGCCACTGAGCCACTAGGGCTGTGTTATGGAGCCGCATGCGGCTCCTGAGCCGCAGGTTGCTGACCCCCGTCCTAGGTCGATCCTCCTTGCCCTTACCAAATGGACCCTGATGGGTCCATTTCTTCGCCTATAGGGCTCCAAATTCCTTAGAAACACCACTCACTGTCACAACAACGTTTCGTCGTGGATGACTCAGTGCGATTATTCCCGAATAATGACATCCCATGAATTAGATCCACTCCTGACTGGGCCCTCTATTATTTGTAGTACTGGCTAATCATGGTGATTGAAGCAGCAACACTTGACAGTATTACTCATTGATGGTGTGATTAACACTTGACAGAATGACTCAGCGACGGCGTGAATAATTGATCTGGCAGACAGAGGAGCATCCATACGGACGGAGCTCTGGCAGCAGTGATACGTGAACTGTTTGTTTGGGTTATTTTCAGAAAAAATAGCTGTGCGAAATGGAAGAAACTAAGGAATGGACAATATTTTAGAGATCATTTTGTGACCTTGACCTAGGTTGCGTCCACTTTAGGAATGTTGTGACTGATTTAGAAATGTATTTATTGGTTGCAACTACCGAACCCTTAGCTTATACTTTAAGTGGTACAGGTTGCCTGGCTCCAGCCCTTAAAACCATAAATTATTTTCCCAAGCAATTCAGGTCTGCATGCAGGTGACGTTGTCTATGAATCGCCAACAGTCTCAACCTGGCTATTAAATTGAGCTATATGATAAAGAAGTGTCAGGTTTTTATAAAAGTCGTCATCTGACATATTTTATTGCTTTTTTGATACATGCTAGCAGCGGTCATTGGCTGTGTTTTTTCCGTTAGCAACTGGGTGAGCCCATTAGCCTCATGATTAACAACAATCAACTGCTATCCTCCTATTCTGTTTGGTTGGTATATGAACCAATCAATGAAGCAGGGGCGGATCTAGGCATGGGCATGGGAGGGCAATGCCCCCCTAAATACCCAGTCTGCCCCCCCAAACACGATGCCGTGCAAAACAACCCAAGATATTTCAAATTAAAGTGCTTATATTTAAAATGATGCTACTGCTACTAACTGACTACAGCTGTGTCACCACTAAACCAAAAGCATTTCATCATTGAAAACAGAAAACTCAACAACAACTGATGTTATTATTGATGCTTTACTTGACTAATAAAAGTCCTCTAACCGAAAATGGTATGGGTGCGGCTTCATCGCCCGTGGCGCGAAGCGACACGGGCGATGAAGCCGCCCCCATACCATTTTCTCTTGCCCCTCCAACATGTTCTCTTGCGCCCCCAAATGGGACATGTTACATCTGCCCCTGCAATGAAGACTGCCGCTTTGACAACGGCCATCCCATAAACTGCTGTGGTGGAGAGGAGGGCTTTCAGACTGAATAATGAAATGAAACGATAATTCAGACTTGAGTGTCGGGCAAAGGACCACAGCTGTCATGCTTCAAAGAGGAGACCTTGGGGCTGTGGGGCCATCTTATCTCATCTCTGCAGTGATGCACAGTTCACATCTTCTGCTTCATTTATTTATTTATTATTTGATTGTGTTGTTCTTTCATTAACTCCGTTGTGTGTCTTCTATATGCTGTCAGGGGCGGATGTAACATGTCCCATTTGGGGGGGGGGGGGGGGCAAGAGAACATGTTGGAGGGGCAAGAGAAAATGGTATGGGTGCGGCTTCATCGACCGTGGCGCGCGAAGCGACACGGGCCTCCAACAGGACTTTTATTAGGCAAGTAAAGCATCAATAATAACGTCAGTTGTTGTTGAAGTTGCAACAGACACACAGCATGCATAAAGCTAAAGGTCTGACTCAAAGAGTTTTCTGTTTTCAATGATGAAATGCTGTTGGTTTAGTGGTGCCAAAATTGTAGTTAGTAGCAGTAGTGGTGTTTCAAATCATTTTAAATATAAGCACTTTAATTTGAAATATCTTGGGTTGTTTTGTATGGCATCATGGGGGGGCAGACTGGGTATTTAGGGGGGCACCCCCCCCATGCCCATGCCTAGATCCGCCCCTGTATGCTGTCCTTTTTTCTGATTTGCTTTAACCATGGCTGTAGATTTCCTTTAGCCCTGTGTGTCCTAGGATGGCCTTTTGTTTTCGCCAGAAGGCCTCACATCTGGAAAAAAAAACACTCTTAATTAGTTTTGCTTGGTTAAATAAAATAAATCATTAGAATAGATGATTGCAATGATGTTTGAATTACCAATTCAAACATTGGCAATCAAGCGTACCAAATCTGCACAGCCTCTGCTCTAAATAACTACTGAAAGCAAACTTTTCAGAGCGTTCTCATATCTGAAGTGTACTTTGGGAGTCAAAAAGATTGGTGTTAGTGGCATTAGGAGTTTATTGGTGTGTTTTCTGGTTAAACGGTCTATAACAAGGGTCCGGGGACCACCAGTGGTCCCTGAGAGGGTTCCAGGTGGTCCCCAGCTAAGTTGGTTAACCAGATGTAACTCTTGAGAGTGTAAAAATGAAACCAAATGGACCCGCAAGGGTCCATTTGGTTTCATTTTTACACTCTCAAGAGTTAAAATATTCATCATGTGAATTAGTCCAAGTCTACACAACTAGAAGATGGACAAAGGTAATTCTGAATAAATGGTGGGCCCTGGCATCAAAAAGGTTGAAAACCCCTGGTCTAGCCTGGCCTAACCTGAAATGATTTTGTCCCAGGCCTAGGGGGTGGGGGTGGGGTGCCGTCTGAGCTTGGACGGCATGCAGGTCCAGTGATCTGATTGGATCTCACCAACGTGTTGTCATCCCCGGCCCCTCCCCCGCCCCCTGCTGTGCTACGTCCACCCCGAAAGGTTAAAGATGGAGTGCCATGAATTTTTTCTACCCTAAAACATGATCTACAGGTGTTAATGTTATAAGAAAAGTAAGATTTTTTCCCAAAAAGTGTACAGTGTTTGTTAAACTGTCATTTTTATGATTCCACCCTACCAGTTCATTAAGTATGCCTGGTTTGCCTGGTGGGTGGTGATGGGTGGAGATCCACCTGAACTGAAGCCACGCCCACAGCTGTAGTTGCATGATAAAGGGGAGGAGTTAGGGGAGGGGCTGAACACGTGATGTCACTATATTGAAGTTTTTTTCATTGGCACGTTTGACTGGAAAGGTTCAGCCCCCAGGAAGAAACCCTAAATACAAAGGGAAGACATCATTGCACATAAAAAACACACCTAGGGGTCTATTTACATACTGTCACCTCTTAAACATGTACAACATTGGAAAAAATACAAAAATCACGGCATCCCCTCTTTAAATCTCACTTCTAGGCCACTGTGGCTAACAAATTAGAGTATGTGTAACTCTGTGACAGTACATTTTAACAGCGGGCGATGGACAAACGTCATTGGCCGACATCCATTATCTGTGTGAGAGCCGCCGATGCGGGCGATAGAAGCAGAACGGGCGACGTCGGCCGAAAAGATAAGAATTGCTGAGCTTTCGTCGGCCGATGTCGCTGATGTCGGCTGACGACGCTTGTCATCGCCCGCTGTTAAAACCAGGGGCGGATTGGCCATCTGGAGTACAGGGAGTTTTCCCGGTGGCCTGCGCCGCCTAGTGGCCTGGACAAGATCCAAAATGCACTACTGGCACTTCCAAATGCACTAGAATGTGCTAGATGCTCGCCTGGAACATACAGATCAAAATGACCATTAATGTTCTACATTCTCTAGTTGTGTAGACTAAGTTGGGTTCACATGATGAATATTTTAACTCTTGAGGGTGTAAAAATGAAACCAAATGGACCCGCAAGGGTCCATTTGGTTTCATTTTTACGCTCTCAAAGAGTTACATTTGGTTAACCAGCTGCCCCCCTCCCAGGGTGGCCTGGCAAAGGCAAAAATTGTCCCGGTAGGAAAATGTGTGCCAATCCGCCCCTGGTTAAAACGTACTATAATTCTTATTGTTGGATTAGGTTAGGATGGGCAGGTTTTCATGGAAGGTTAGATATAGTTCCTCTTGATTAACTCTAACCCTAAACCCTACCATGCCATAACCATAACCATTGAGGAGACCCAAGGCAAGTCATCTGTATTTTTCCAATCCCGATCCAAAATATATTTCTTGTGGTGTGCCGTGGGGCAAAGATTATAGGGGGGCGGGGGGGGGGGGGGGGGGGGGGGGGGGGGTTACTGAACTTCTCACACGCCATTCTTAAACTGCACTTGTTGTTGATGTTGGCAATGGCCCTTTATCAGAGCAGATGGTAATCTCATATGATTTCTAGCCTCTCAAAGTGCACCAGATTGAAGCATTTGCATTACTAATTTACAAAAACAGATCTATTATCACTAACCCCCAGTGCCATGCTAGTTTGTCCTCAGTGTTTTCTGGGATCTGGCTACGGGCCTCGAGCCCTACTGTTTTTTTTGGTTGTTTTTTTTTTCCAAAGGAAAAATATCAGTAGGGGTCAAAATAACATTTTCCTTTGGAGTCATGGTCATTTTAAGAGCACATGGCATTTGTAAACTGCCGTTTGTAACGGCATTGCGAACTCTGAAAAGAACCTTTTCAAAAAGTCACTAATATAACGACGGGTCACTTTCCAACTTTAGGTCAAATTCATCATTCCCGCGAAAACCTAGGGCTCCATTTTTGTTACCGCTAAACCCCTTATCCCTTAACTTCTTTACCTTTTTAAACTATTTAAAAAAAAAAAAATCAGTAGTCCAAATGGCCAGTCCACAAGCTCACAACGTGTTAACAGATTGGCATGTTGAAATATTCCAAAAAGTTTTTCAAAATAGTCAAAACGAAATAAGGGATTTGGGATAAGGGGTTTAGCATGTAACGGAAATGGAGCCCTACTGGAGCCACCTAAAGCACCATAACAGTGGCTATGAGTGGTTGCACCCTTTGCTTCACCTTTAGCTTTATCCACCAAGGTCAGCACCGGGCATGGCTGAGGGAAGTAGGGGTGCTGGGGGGGCTTGAGCACCCCCTTTTTCAGACACAGCCCCCCTTGGACAGGAGGAGGAAAATACTAGTTATTTTAATCAAAACAGATTCCTGTTAATAGTCCTTATACATATGCTCTATCGTTGTATCAGAGGCTAAGGTACCTGTGTCAGTTAGCTCATGCATGTGGAGAGGGAAGGTAAAAGCCACTTTTCCGTGTGTAAATGCATGAAAATGTGCATGCACAATGCGCATTCACACACATTTTGCGTGTGTGCGCATCTTGCAGCACCCCATAGTGAACGTCCAGCACCCCCTACTAATATCTTCCCGCGGCCATGGCACCGGGCAGCCCCTCGGCAATACTGTTGACTGTGTGGCCTTCTCTCCTGTTCATTTACCAAATAACTATGGGTGTACTATTTTGATTACATACGTGAAAATAGCTCTTATTCGCGCCAGTCTCGTTTAAACGATTTGTTTCCGACTCCAACTTCCACTACATTGTTTGTCACTAGTAGGCCGCTGCAGTGATCACTGACCAACCACGTGACTAACCCACGTGACCGCGTATCCCATCACTGGCGCAACTCTGTCTCTAAATGGCTCTGATGTTCCAGGAGTTGACACTAAGGTCTCCGAGGCATTTGCCCATCGGGCATGTGCAAGTCAGGTTCTACTTGCCCTCAGGTCATGGTCACTTGCCCCCCAGGTTCCAGGTGGTCCCCAGTTAAGTTGCTTAACCAGATGTAACTCTTGAGAACGTAAAAATGAAACCAAATGGACCCTTGCGGGTCCATTTGGTTTCATTTTTATGCTCTCAAGAGTTAAAATTCATCATCTTAATTAGCCCAGGTCTACACAACTAGAGAATGTAGAAGATTAATGGTCATTTTGATGTGTATGTTAATTTGCCTGTTTTGTTTCCCAAATCCAGCCTGGAATTGTGGATATCTAGAAAGCAGGGAAAGACACAGAGGCAGAGTGCAATGACTGCCTTCAAGACAAATTTATCTTGTGTTGTGTTATAGTGCACTATGTTGCACACTTGCCCATTCGGGCAACCAGGTAGCAGTCTTCTTTTGCCCCACCATTGTTTTACTTGCCCCGGGCAAGTGGACAAATGTTAGTGTCAAGCCCTGTGTTCCCTAACTATGAGCGGCTTCACAGTCCAGACTCCGCCTACAGTCATTGAGTGAAGGGCGGAGCTACCAATCTGGCCCACCTGTGAGGAACCTAGACCAGCAGAATGCTCACAATGAGCAAACCAAAAAAAATAGCTCACAACTTCTACGGTGTTTTTTTTTTTCTTTTTTTTTTCCAACAAACGCTTTCAGGGATTAAAGTTCTCAGTACTGGGTACTGATTTCAGTCCTGAGGATTTCACAGGGGTCATTTAATTAGCTCAGTGCTTATTTGCAAAAGATCATTTTCAGTCTCTAGATTTTTTTTTTTACTTTAATCCCTAAGCTTTGCAGATAGAAGATAATTCAACCTTTACCTACAGCAGCAATATTGGTGAGTTTAATGTTTTTTTAACACAAGCACATCGCAGATGATTTCTATTTATTTGTTTTATTATCGGGGAGCAGGGGTGTAGTGGAGGGGGGACGCGGGGGGGCGGCGCCCCCCCCACTTCTCACATCTAAAATATTTTTGGGTCTGAAAAAAATCATTAGCATGGTGAAATACATCTTGATGATGACATCAAGATGTGTCACCATGTTAATGAGTTTCCTTTTTGGAACCAAATGGACCCGCTAGGGTCCATTTGGTTCACATTTGTACACTCTCAGAAAAAAAATGAAAATGGGTGGAATTCCCCTTTAAGAGGCGCCCCCCCCACTTCTAAAAGTAGCACTAAAACACTGGTTGTGTGTATTCTTGCCTCGAGTGAAATCGGTTCTTAGAAATTGATTTATTGGAGATTTATCGAAGACGTTCAAATGCATGCAAACTTCATTTTGTATTGATTGTGTTGTTGTATTGTGCTTCTTAATAGACCTTTAGGTAAGTCCCGCCGTCTTGTCCACCCTAGGACACTTTCCAGCCACGCTCATTCATTCCAACGTAAATGTCATGGAGTTTACACAATAAATCCTGGTTCATTTTTAGAACCAGACCTCTCTTCCAAATCCATCAACAAGGCATGCCCTATGCAGTGGAAAAATGTGTGCGTGACATTTATTTTTTAGAACAATGCTGGAGAGGTTTGTCTATCACATGTTATGCTTAGCTGTGATTGGACCATAGCAGTTTGGGGAGGGGCTTACTGAAAGGTCTATGGCGTTGGCAATGTGGCCTAAACCAGGGGTTTTCAACCAGTGGTCCGGGGACCACCAGTGGTCCTTGAGAGGGTTCCAGGTGGTCCCCAGCTACGTGTTTTAACCAAGTGTAACTCTTGAGAACGTAAAAATGAAACCAAATGGACCCTGGCGGGTCCATTTGGTTAGAATATCCATCATGCGAATTAGTCAAAATCTACACAAGAAGATTAATGGTCATGGACAGAAGCAAATAAATGGTGAATGATGAATAAATGGTGGGCCCTGGGATGAAAAAGGTTGAAAACCCCTGGCCTAAACGGAGCCATGTCTCCGTTTAGGCCACGATTTAGGCCACCAACACGTTGGTGAGATCTCGTGCCAGTAAAGCCCTTTTGAATTGAAATGTTTGCATACATAAGCTCCGCTCACTCAGCCGACTGCCATCTTGTCATCAAGCACCTCTCTATGAAAGCCCTGCTGTCCTACTGCCGCGCGCTGCCAAATCCTCCCATGCAGTCACAGTAACACCTATTTAGGCGCTTATATCCCTACAGTAATGTTTTTGTGTGCACTGCTTCAGGCATAGGCAACCCTCAGGCGCGCGTGTGCGTGTGTGTGTGGTGTGTGTGTGTGGTGTGGTGGTGTGTGTGGTGTGTGTGATGATTGAGTCATAATTAAAGGCAAAAACACTGTAAACAGAAATCTAACTCCACCTCATTATGCATCTGCTGGAGACTGCTGTGCTGTGATTGGCTAAAACGCACCCCCCCACACACACACACACACACAAATTAGCCCCGCCTTTCCTGAACCCGACAAATGTTTTGTTTTCATGATTTGTTGAGAGCAACAAAGTTCTGTATCGTCTGCAGGACGAAGCAAGTGTCTGTCTGTAGGGAAACAACTGCATTCAGTCTGAATAATGAAGTGAAACGAAATAATAATTCAGGCTAACCAAACATATAAGATCTCCTCAAACGTCACGTCCCCTCCCGACTCCTCTCCAGGGCCGGAATTAGCTAGCCCTGCTAGGGTGGGCTGGAAGAATGGCAGGGTGCGGGCAACTCCAAAGTTTTATATGAAGCAGTGGTTTTCAACCTTTTTGACAGGGCCTACTATTTATTCGGCATTTGAGCCACAGACCACCACTTGATGACATTTTAGCCCCACAGACCCCAAAACTAAAGATTTATTTTGCTTTTGTCCACAATTCCAGGCTGGGTTTGGGAAACAAAACATACAGAACCAAATGGCTTCTACATTCTCTAGTTGTGTGGACTGGGGCTAATTGACATGACTTGACTTGACTTGATGAATATTCTAACTCTTGAGAGTGTAAACATTTTTCCGCTCTCAAAGAGTTACATCTGGTTAATCAACTTTCCATTTACCATTTGCCACGTGGAACTCTGGTTGAAAACCACGGATATTACCTTTAATTGGGTGGGCAGGATGCACGTTTTGGTGGCCCCTCCCCCCCCCGCCCCCCTCTAGATCCGGCCCTGCAAATCTCTTGCAGGTACTCCAGACAATAAGATCAAATACCATATCTGGGACGAGAGCTTTTGCTTTTTCCCCCGGCCCCTGTGGAATCCACTTCCCAGAATCCTCAGAGAATGCCCCTATACCCCTGCCAAACCTTCAAAAACCCACCTCTTCAACATTGCTTTCCCCAAAATGACTCATCTCACTGGTTTTATTGTACTGGTTGCAACGTGGCAAACTAAGTAGAGTGTTCGACTGAAGTTTGAACATTTAAAGTAGCACCTCTCATCTCTGTCTGTTGCAAATTGGCTGGCGCGTAATTATAGGCTTTTAAAACAGAGAAAATCAGTATTATCAGCGGCATCATTATCGGCATTTGCATGATAATGGATATTTTCAGACTACACATGTAGTCATGGAGTACAACCAACTCGCCATACACAATGTGGTCTTTCAGTGATGTACTTTTCAAAAGTAGCATTACCTTTTCAAGCACTTGTGTGAACATTCAATGCAGTTTAGGCTGCTACTACTGAAAATGACTGCATGGAGCCTACTCTGAGCCCATGAACCACATGTATGAAATGGACTTTTTGGCACGAACTCGATTGTTTCTCACCAGAAAAACAACCAGGATTTGCGCCTTCTACCGATTATTGCGAAGAGAAAACCTTCATCGAGAATATATATATATATATATTATCCGGTGGGAAAAACAACCACATTCTGCCTAGGGGTGTGCTGAAATATCGTTATCGCGATAATATCGTATACCTCCTCCCGCACTGTATATCGTATATTCCTCAGCAAATATCGCGAGGAAAAACAAGTTGCAGAGCATCTACAACAGGGATAATTCCTGGAGGAAAAACGGGTCAGACTCATAGAAGCAGTGGAGCTCTGGAGCAGAACTAATTGCACATCACAATATTTTTTCTCTGTATCGTTATCTCCATCAGGCCGAAGGCAGGGTGAACAGTATGTTTTGCAGTCCGTCCATCCGTGTTTACATCTGTCCGTCTGTTGCCAGCTAATCTCCGGCAACGTTAAAGGAGAATTCCACACCAAAAACACATTGGCCATAATAATACCTTCATCTTGTGACATGATATAGCCTGGCTCAGCCCTGAATCAGCACCTTAAAAATACTACCTTATTTGTTCTTTGTGATTCAAGGACTGGCTTCCTTGCCTTTGGGGCCGTTTGTTGGTTGAAATCCATGCCCAGCACCTGATTGGCTAACAGCCCTGTCACTCACTACTTCGTTTCACTTTATTATTCTTTAAAGAAGCGTCAGGCTTTAGGTTTTTATAAACATCATCATCCGACATATTTTACTGCTTTTGTTCACATGCTAGTAACGCTCGTCGGCTGTGTTTGTTTTAGTTTAGCAACGTCATTATTATGCTAATGCACAGTGCTGGACATAACGCCGTTTCAAATAAACGGCGTTACGTAGTGCCGTTATTTTTTCAGTAACGGACTAATCTAGCTAATTATTTTCCCCATATCTATAACGGGCGTTACCGTTACTGACAGTCGAATACGGATCGTTACCTCATTCACCGCGATCGGATCTTCTTTGTTTCCTCCCCATTGCCACGGCTCTCAAACCAGTTCGATCGGTAAAAACCCTTATTTATGAAGCTCAGATCTCCTAAACAGGATGGCTGTTTCTGTTATGCTGTGTCTGTTGTCTTGTCTAATCGATCATCTGGCGATCTGCCCAAAAACATCCGGTCCCAAGTCAGGAAAAAGCTGCGTAGCCCTGGCTTCTTAACCCCATGCGCTCACGACATTGAGGGGGCAAACCGAGGAGAGCCGTTTGAATGCATTGCATTGAATGAATGTGAATGGGACAAAAAAAAAAAAAATTGTTCGCCAATTCTGTCCCAAATGAAAGTCACCAAGTAACTGGGTAACTAACTCAGTTACTTTTTGGAAGAAGTGGTGAGTAAACTATAACTAATTACTTTTTTAAAGTAACGGGACCAGCACTGCTAACGCATTAGCATAATGACAACAACGTTGTCTGCTTTCCCAATAGTGATATGGGTTGGTATGGACCAATCACCGTGAAGACTGCTGCTTTTGATCCCGCCCATCCAGAAACTGCTGTAGTAGAGGGGACTTCAGTCTGAATAATGAAGTGAAACGGAATGACAATTCTAGGCCATGTGCTGAAGGCTTAGAAAATGAATTCCGTTCCCATGTCAGGGGACTACAAATGCAATGCATTTTTGCATAGACCATACCCTTCTGAACATTGGGTTAAAAGTTCTACTCATAATATCCTGCTGCAGTATTTTGTCAGGAGCCAGATATGTACAACAAGTCTGTAACTAAAAAACGAAAATCGTATGTTGCTCTTTTTGCTTGTAAAATGTGATCTATTGATTTTGGCAACCCAAATCTTTCCCAAATGTCATAAATACATATACCTAACATCTAAAACAATTATTGGTGCTATAGTTTACTCATATGTGAATTTAGATCATGAAATATAGCAAATTTGTTAAAAAAACGCTTCACCTTAAGTGATTGTCATCCAGCACAATGTAACATGCACATAGTAAATTTAGCCAAAAACTTATGTTTCATACATAAAAATGTTCTCAACCTACTGTGTAATGAAATGCATTAAAGAACATCAACACATCCTACCCCAAAATGGATGATAATCTATGAAAATGTTACCACGCCCCTAAATTGGAATATGCAAAAATGCACATGACTACAAATGAATGCACTGAAAGTCAGAATTATTGCAGCAAATGGTATGAAACATTTATTAAAGTGTCACAGCGTGTGTGTGTGTGTGTGTGTGTGTGTGTTGTGTGTGTGTGTGTGTGTGTGGTGTGTGTGTGTGTGTGTGTGTGTGTGTGTGTGTGTGTGTGTGTGTGTGTGTGTTGGTGTGTTGTTTGGTGGAGGGCTGTAAATAACAGTGAACAAAGGTGTCTTGATGGCAAGCTGAAAGGTGTGACCTCCCAGCATTCCTACCTAAAACTTATTGTTATTATTTTGTCTCATAATGCGCGTGTGTGTGAGAGAGAGAGGGGGAGGGGGCTTACCTGCAGACAGTGTTTCTGCTCGAGAAAGTTGATCCTTCGTCCGTTTGCCTCCCATAGTAATATATTTGTCCACTTTTTTACAAAGTATGCAGATGGCTGGAAGCACAGCGCCAGCAGAGCGGACGGGAAGACCCGTCCGAGACCGAAGTTTTTTTCGGGGGGTTTCAGAAGTGGTTACGTCGGGGGTGCTGCTCTCGGGCGGACCAGCGACTGCTTCTGGCTCTTCTCTCTCCTCCGTCTGTGCACAGCGTTTCTGGTGGCCAACCCAATCGTCTTTTGCAAATAAAACGACGGTAACACATTGCGTGAAAACCAGCATCCTCGGGAACATTATTAAACTCCACGTCCACGCAGTGTTTTAAAAGTTTCGCCGATAGCTTTACTTTCGCCGTCCAGACAAAGCCATTGTTTGGACGACGGACCTGTAAGTGTCCCACCTTGTTTTAGTAAAATCCTCAACGTCCTCATTCTGTACGTTCAAAAAGTGCATATAGCATCGTTTTGAGTCGCTTGACTGCTTTTTATACGTACTTCTTTCTCTTCTTTGTTTTGGTTTGTTTTGCTCTGTTTCGCTACTCGAACTGCTCGTCGCCATGTTTCTAACTTATTATGGCCCAGAGAATAAACCTAGTCCCCTATTGGTCCCCGTGACCAAAACCGCAGCACTCCCCTCGCAGAGATTACTCCGCGCTGGGTGCGCCTTGAAAAAAAACAGTGCCGTCTTTGACGACCGATTATAAAAAAACTGCAGGATAAAACGAGTAGAACTTTTTTATCTGCACTTTCTACCTATAGATCTATTCATGAGGTGAAAATTATTTAGTCCGCCTGCCGTGGAAAATGGGATTTAACGAAAATCCATATCACAATATGGTCTACATTCTACTGTAATGTATTCCACCTTACACCAACTGTCTTTTCTCAAAAGAGTGACATTGTTGAGATAATTATGGCACACATAATAATTAATAACACAGTATCAAAGTTTTATTACTTGCATCAGTGAGCAGAGCGGGTGCAAGTTAAGCGATTGGTGTGTGTTCGGCGGTCCCTTGGAGTACTCTGATTGGTCGGCTTAGATGGTGACATAATGGTGATGTAAGTACGAAACCTTAATAACTAATGTCATGAGTATTGGCTCTCTCTGCTTACACACGAGTAGGCCATCGCCGGCTACTTGTGTGCAACGCTCAAGTTTGCACTCTACTGAGTGCTGATCTAGTGTTATTAGTGGGGTTGCTTGAAGGGGAACCCCACTATTGTATATTGTGATGAGTTTTTTCTGTAACATTTTTTCTCTTTTTTCACCTTGTGATGACAATAGCCTATACGTTGTATAATCGAAATGATTTGATTGGCTGAGCGGGAAGGTGGTGTACGATGATGTAAAAACTTTATTTTTAACTACGTCACCATGTTTTCTCTGTACCATATAAATCCATGTATGATGGATGTCACCCACATGTGTGAGTTTATGATCACTGATGTTGTAATGTTGAGATACATCAAACATCACGTTCTTTGCTCAGCCAATCGAATCATTTCGATGTTACATCCAGGAAATAATGGTAACCATTACAATATCATCGGGGCAACCCCACTTTGCAATTGCATAATTCATTTCTAGTTTTTACATACGGCCTAGCCTAGTTCATGTTTGACAAAGCTGCTGTCAGAGAACTACAGTTCATTATTCCTGCTATGATATAGGCCCAAATAACAGAACCTTATAGCCATTATGCCTCTCCTCAGACACTCTCTTCTACAGTATATGGCCCCTGTTCTATTAAATTAAATGTTTTCCTTATTGGGCAAGGGTGATGCAAATGAATGAGCTGCATGAAAATACATTTCCCCTTGATTTAATAGACAATATATATTCTTTATTCATTATTCATTGGATAGCTGTGTCTCGCCATACACACATGCATAATTGCTATTCCTCATGCAGCATAATATCGGAGAGTAAATTGTAAAATTAGTTAGGGCCTATAATGAATCCACACTTTTTCTTTTGATAGCCTTCCGTATCTTGTTAATTTTCTGTCCTAGGAATTGTAGGTCTACTAATGAATCATGGGGGTATGGGGAGGAGTGGTGTGGTTGCTTGTAATGGTGAAGAAATTGGGAGACTGATAGACCATATTGTGATATGGATTTTCGTTTAATCCCATTTCCACAGCAGGCGGACTAAATAATTTTTCACCTCATAAAATAGATCTATAGGTAGAAAGTGCAGATATAAAAAGTTCTACTCGTTTTATCCCTGCAGTATTTTTATAATCGGGGTCGTCAAGACGGCACTGTTTTTTTTCAAGGCGCACTCAGCGCGGAGTAACTCTGCTAGGGGAGTGCTGCGGTTTTGGTCACGGGACCAATAGGGGACTAGGTTTATTCTCTGGCCATAATAAGTTAAGAAACATGGCGACGAGCATCTTCGAGTAGCGAAACAGAGCAAAACAAACCAAAACAAAGAAGAAAAGTACGTAAAAAGCAGTCAAAGCGACTCAAAACGATGCTATATGAACTTTTTGAAACCGTACAGAATGAGGACGTTGAGGATTTTACTAAAACAAGGTGGGACACTTACAGGTCCGTCGTCAAACCAATGGCTTTGTCTGGACGGCGAAAGTAAAGCTATCGCCGAAACTTTTAAACACTGCGTGGACGTGGAGTTTAATAATGTTCCCGAGGATGCTGGTTTTCACGCAATGTGTTACCGTCGTTTTATTTGCAAAAGACGATTGGGTTGGCCGAGAAACGCTGTGCACAGACGGAGGAGAGAAGAAGAGCCAGAAGCAGTCGCTGGTCCGCCCGAGAGCAGCAACCCCCGACGTAACCACTTCTGAAACCCCCCGAAAAAAACTTCGGTCTCGGACGGGTCTTCCCGTCCGCTCTGCTGGCCCTGTGCTTCAGCCATCTGCATAGTTTGTAAAAAAGTGGACAAATATATTACTATGGGAGGCAAACGACGAAGGATCAACTTTCTCGAGCAGAAACACTGTCTGCAGGTAAGCCCCCTCCCCCTCTCTCTCTCACACTCACACACACACACACGCGCGCGCATTATGAGACAAAATAATAACAATAAGTTTTAGGTAGGAATGCTGGGAGGTCACACCTTTCAGCTTGCCATCAAGACGCCTTTGTTCACTGTTATTTACAGCCCTCCACCAACACACACACACACACACACACACACACACACACACACACACACACACACACACAACACACACACACACACACACACACACACACACACACACACACACACACACACACACACACAAATGACAGATGCTGTGACACTTTAATAAATGTTTCATACCATTTTGCTGCAATAATTCTGACTTTCAGTGCATTCATTTGTAGTCATGTGCATTTTTGCCATATTCCAATTTAGGGGCGTGGTAACATTTTCATAGATTATCATCCATTTGTGGGTAGGATGTGTTGATGTTCTTTAAATGCATTTCATTACACAGTAGGTTGAGAACATTTTTATGTATGAAACATAAGTTTTTGGCTAAATTTACTATGTGCATGTTACATTGTGCTGGATGACAATCACTTAAGGTGAAGCGTTTTTTTTAACAAATTTGCTATATTTCATGATCTAAATTCACATATGAGTAAACTATAGCACCAATAATTGTTTTAGATGTTAGGTATATGTATTTATGACATTTGGGAAAGATTTGGGGTTGCCAAAATCAATAGATCACATTTTACAAGCAAAAAGAGCAACATACGATTTTCGTTTTTTAGTTACAGACTTGTTGTACATATCTGGCTCCTGACAAAATACTGCAGGATATTATGAGTAGAACTTTTAACCCAATGTTCAGAAGGGTATGGTCTATGCAAAAAAGCAATTGCATTTGTAGTCCCCCTGACATGGGAACGGAATTCATTTTCTAAGCCTTAATCTGGATCAGCACACGGCCTATTCAGACTGAAGTCAGGCTAGACATGATACATAATGTCCTTGATTTTTGTCACAGATGTTCCATTTTCTACATTTCACCATGAGGTCAGTTGCAGTTGCAGCCTCAGTTTTTTATAGTTTTAGGTCGTTGGTGCTAAAATGTCCTCAAATGGTGGTCCGTGGCTCGAATGCTGAATAAATAGTGGTCCCTGGTGTCAAAAAAGGTTGAAACCCCCTGCTTTCGTCATTACTTCATTAGCCAAACAGAAGCTGTGCCAATCTCAGCCGTAGCGCCTCACCTTCAAAGTGTTATCATTTGCAACGCGCCGGCAGTGTTTGTTTACTACAGACAGACGCTGTCACTCTCTAGGGTCTGTCTAGCATAATGAGTCCTTTGGCTCTGCGTGGGAGATTGACTGGTGATCAGATTATTGGGTTTGAAATTGGTGGAATATTATAAACACATTGGTAAGCACGCGTGAAGCTAGCACACAATCAAGATCGAATGTGCGCACGCATGCACACACATGCGTGCACACGCACGCACGCACGCACCACGCACACACACACACGCACAGTGAGGGTGTGTGTGTGATGTGATGTGTGGAAAAATATGTGCTAAATTAAAATTGAGATTTGTGCTGCAATGCGTAGGCTTAGGTGCAGATTTTAGTCTTCTAACGCAGCAGTAGCCACTTCATTAAAAGCTTTTTAAAGTTTGTTTTTTCAACGAAGCCTCGTGTTTGAGGTTGATGTTAGATAGGCCTATATTTTTCTCATTGGTTGCTTTCTTTCATTTTATTTTAAAGAGGGGGTGCCGTGATTTTTGTATTTTTTCCAATTTTGTACATGTTTAAGAGGTGACAGTATGTAAATAGACCCCTTGGTGTGTTTTTTATGTGCAATGTCTTCCCTTTGTATTTAGGGTTTCTTCCTGGGGGCTGAACCTTTCCAGTCAAATTTGCCAATGAAAAAAACTTCAATATAGTGACATCACGTGCTCAGCCCCTCCCCTAACTCCTCCCCCTTTATCATGCAACTAAAGCTGTGGGTGTGGCTTCAGTTCAGGTGGATCTCCACCCATCACCACCCACCAGGCAAACAAGGCATACTTAATGAACTGGTAGGGTGGAATCATAAAAATGACAGTTTAACAAACACTTTACACTTTTTGGGGAAAAATCTTACTTTTCATATAACATTAATACCTGATGATCATATTTTAGGGTAGAAATTTTTCATGGCACTCCATCTTTAAGGATTGTAGTTGTATTTGTCAGGGAGCAGTTGGAAAACAAGTTATTTTTTTTATTATCAACGTACTTAATAAACCCCAGGAAATGACATCTGGCCACAGATAAAGATTACAGGATCTACTGAATGTGACAAACTGCTATATTGAGCCTTTTATACAGCTTGTGCGCGCACACACACACACACAATGTGAACCAAATGGGCCCGCTTAACTCATAGAGTAATAAAATATAGAGAGCGGACTCGAGCGATAGCCCCGTCCCCTTGCCGTTCATTTCAATGTAAGTTGTTCAGTGGCGTTTTGAAGCACCCGGAAGACTGCCGGAAGTTCCCATTGGAATAACATTGTAGGCAACTTCCGGACACCAAATTTTGGTGGTCACCAGTGTGCTGCCATGACACCTGTGACGTCATGAAGCCCGTTCACTTCCATTATAGGGCTGCACTTCCACTTTTCGCCACCAGGGCCCATTGCTTCAAGCCTGGAGGCGCTGTCAGTGGATTTGGCTTAACTCCATTCGTACCCCCTCAGGAAAAAGGGGTCTGAAAGAAAAATTCTTAACATGGCGAAATACCTCTTGATGATGTAATCAGGCGTATTTCACCATGTTAATGTTTTTTTTTTAGACCTACATGTTTAGGAAATACAGAATTGGGGGAACTTTTTTTTTAACATGTCCACACAACATCTCTAAGGTATACTAATGATATATTAGATTTAGAATGTTGAAAATGGGTGGAATTCCCCTTTAAAGATGGTTACCTAATGACAAAGAAACCCTGCTCTAACAAAAACAACCACAACAACGACAACAACAGCAGCAGGAACTTTTCAGAACCAGCCGATTAAGTGCTTTCTGGCTACATTTCGACCAGCTTGGGGTTGATAGCAATCTGGGACCCTGCATCATTTCCCCCTGAGGTTCTGGTGCCCCTGATGCACGTCCTCGGAATGACAAATAAAACTCAACTGCTGTACAGACATGGAAAAGGTGAGTTTGTCAGAACAGACAAAGGAATTCTTTATTTGTCCTTTGTCTGTTCTGACGAAAACCATTAAAGGGGAACTCCACCTATTTTCAACATTTTAATATGTCATTAATATACGTTGGAGATGTTGTGTGGACATGATAAAAAAGTTCACCCCGATTCTGTATTTCCTAAAAATGTAGGTCTGAAAAAATCATTAATATGGTGAGATGTATTTCACCATGTTAATGATTTTTCTTTCAGACCCCCTTTTTCCTTGAGGGTACAAAATTGATATTATAATTAGTGATAATGTACAAACAAGCCCTCTGATCATGCTGTTTGCCCCCCAGCCCAGTTGTGAGCAAAGGAATCTGCATAAATCTGAAGTTGCAACCATACAGGCCAAGCTCTGACACGGTGACGTGTCTAAATTATTATTTTTCTGCACAAACAACAACAAAATACTTCACTGTTAAAATGGCTACCCCTCGTCTGTACGCCAACTTGGATGTATCGCGATGCATGGTTGACGATACAATACGATTCAGTGATTTGAAATCGATATAGTGACAATTTAAAATACATTGGCATTGTCTTTCTATTTTCTTTATAAAAAAGGCTACATCCGATGTAGTATCAATGCAATCAATATCTGCAAAGCAAAACAATGGTTACTGATCATTTGCATTGCAAAATGATCCAATACAATATACATATAGTCATTGTTGCTGTTTTCATTTTGATGTACTTCGATAGATCTGCTACCATTGTGCACAATTTAGTGTAGCAGTTGATATCGAATTGAGTACACAGAGAGATGAAAAGTAGAACTCCTTAAAGTTCAACTGTACTTTTTGACTCTCCCTATATCAGTCGATATAAGCTCTACAACAAACACTTCTCCAGGAAGACAGTTTTAGAAGAAACTTAAAGAGCAGCCGAAAGTGTTACAGCCACAGAGAATTATTGCCGAATTCAGTTCAGGGGATTTTGGGCTTTGAAGGATCGCCCTGTTGAATGAGTGGGTTTGGTGCTTCCTGTGCCAGCGCAGGGGCGGATCTAGGCATGGGCATGGGGGGGCACAGCCCCCCTAAATACCCAGTCTACCCCCCCAAACACGATGCCATGCAAAACAACCCAAGATATTTCAAATTAAAGTGCTTATATTTAAATTGATTTGAAACACTACTACTGCTACTAACTAACTACAGCTGTGTCACCACTAAACCAACAGCATTTCATCATTGAAAACAGAAAACTCTCTGAGTCAGACCTTTAGCTTTATGCATGCTGCGTGTCTGTTGCAACTTCAGCAACAACTGATGTTATTATTGATGCTTTACTTGACTAATAAAAGTCCTGTAACCGAAAATGGTATGGGTGCGACTTCATCGCCCGTGGGCGCGAAGCGACACAGGCGATGAAGCCGCCCCCATACCATTTTCTCTTGCCCCTCCAACATGATCTCTTGAGCCCCCCAAATGGGACATGTTACATCCGCCCCTGTGCCAGTGGCGTTATGATTAAGACGTTACAAAAGAAAGAAGAACGGGGTGGGGAGAAAAAAAGCAGTTGTCATGACTACCCCTTGGGATCAGAGACCCACCGGTCGGCAGTATTTCAAAACTCCAGCAGGATGCTGAGCATGCACCTTGCTGTGTGCCGCTTTCAGATGAAACGTGTGTGTGTGGGTTGGGAGTGTCTGGCTTTTCAGCTGTCATCGGTGTCGGCGTGTCTTCTTTTGCTTCCATGGTTCCCCTGGAACAGTCATGAACTGCATACACCAGGGGTTTTCAACCTTTTTGGATCCAGGGACCACCATTGATTCAGGATTTGAGCCACGGACCACCATTTGAGGATATTTTTAGACCCACAGACCCCAAAACTACACAGTAAAAAAACAAGTGTCAATTCAACTCTTATAGAGTTGAATTTAACTCCATTTCAGATAACATTTGGTCCCACTCAAAAATAGAGTAAAGTTTACTCTATGGCCAGTGTCAGATTTTCAGTGTTAATTCTACTCAATTCAGTGTCAAAATTAACAATGAAAAGTGTAAAAATATTTAACACTGAGGTTTGTTCACACTGTTCAGAGTATTATAATTACACTTTATAGAGTGAAGTTTACTCAATTCAGTGTCAAAATCAACAATGAATTGTGTAACAAACATTTAACACTGAGGCTTGTTCACACTGTTCAGAGTATTATGATTACACTTTACAGAGTTAACTTTACTCCAAATTGGGTTCTTAAAATGACACTATAATGTGTAACTAATAATATTTCATTTTTATTTCTTCACAGTGTTATTTATTAATTATATTCTATCTAGGTGATATGTAATATACTAGTGAACCGCTTTGATTCAAATAGAAATAAAACTCAAACAAATGAGGTTACAGTCACAACTTCATTTAATGCTCACCACAAACTGTTCAAGATGTTGTATCTTTGGTAAAAACGTTTACCAAAGCACCATTTTCTTATACAGTACATTATCCCCAATGCATCCAGAAAATAGGACCTGTACTTGGTGCATGCGCTATGAAGGCAAGCATTTTTTTAAGAGACAACTAAAGTCATTTAAAATATCAACAAAACACTGGCCAAAAAACACCAGCATACTTTCGTGAATTTGATGAGGTGTTCCACAGCCTGACTTGCTGACATCTTCCCTGGTCTCTTCCTACCCTGGGCAGCTGGTGGCAGCAGATGAAGCAGCAACAAGATGGTGGACATGTCACTGTCTCAGCCTAAATGGCAACAAACATCACGTCACCTTAATATAATGATACTGTAGATTATAATTCATCATCTTATCGACATTACTGTATAGTACAATGCATAGTGTTATTGTGCCCGTTTACAGAAATCATAAAATAACAAAAAACAGTGTTTAGATATATAAAATATTTATGTTACATGTAGAATGAACTGACAGAATTAAAAAAAATCTTAGTCTTACCATTCTCAACCACAATAGTTGACTCGGCATTCCTCATCAAATCTAGGAGCTCTGCGGTCGGTACAAGTCCATGGCACTCTGTGATGACTTTGGCTTTGAGACTGGTGGTGGTCAGTTTACCAAACAGCAGTCTGAAATCTTGTTCAATCTGTAATACAAAAACAAAGTGCAAAGAAAGGAGAGATGAGAGAGCATGCATGATGCACACGATATGCAAATTAAATTATTCTCTGCCTTTGCGAAAACCAGTAGAAGGCCAGGAACCGCCCCAGAGGCAGAGATTTTCATGCATTTCATCTTGAATTTTCATGGTGTGAGAACTTGACTGAACTTGCTGGTCATGACACTGCCATGACCAGCAAATGGTGACTTCTTTCCAATTTTTTCAGGTCTGTCTAGTCTTTGTGTTATGGTGACTTTTGGGTTGTTGTTAGCTCTGGTCCAGAGCTCCCGTGCTTCCGAGTCTGCCTTGCAGCAGAGCTTTGCTACAATACAAACTGCCATTAGCGGACCCCAACCAGCCTCTCTTCTTGAGTGTACAGTATATATAAATAACATTTTACCTACTCACAAAACAAACACGGCTTGTGTGATTAGAAAGACTACTTTCCTTATAAGCACTCTGACTCCACCACCACAAGTATAAATTTGACTTTTTGGCAGAACAGGATTGTTTTTCCACCAAAAAAATAACCAGCATTTGCACCCTCTACCGATATTGCCAAGAGAAAAGCTTCATAGGGAATATTTCTTCCTCTGGTGAAAAACAATGTGTTCTGGCCAAAAAGTCCATTTTATCCATGTGGTGGGGGCTCAGACTGTTTACATTAAAGATGGTAGCCTTGTTTGTTTTGGTGAGTAGGTAAAACGTTCTTTATACATCCACTCCAGAAGAGAGGCAGGCCAGTGTCAGCCAATGGAAGTTTGTATTGTATTTCACAGATCTCTGCTGCAAGGCAGACTCAGAAGCAGCAGAGCTCTGGACTACAGCTAGGGTTATTGTTAAGTAAACATTCTTTTAACATGGCACAAGTAAATAGATTTAATGCCATTATGTAAATGCAATGGTGACGTTTAGGTAACTGTGTAGTGTAGGCAAAACTAGCATTATGATTTCTTTTTCCGTTTTATGTTGTGTCATGGCATGGATAATGTGTGTGAGAACTCGCACTTTATAGCCATGTTGTGCGATTAGTAACACATGCTGAAGATGTAGATGTTGACTTACTAGTTCTGGTGTATCAAGGAACTGTGGGAAGACAGAGTAGACATCTGCTGCTCTCTTTTCATCGTTGACCATTGAATGACGATAAGTGAAGGTTGCTTTCATCTTCTCACGGACAGTGTCTTCATCAGCAGAGTGTTTCAATACAGCAATGGCTGCTTCCACTTCCTCATTCGATAACACTTTGTCAGCAGTGAAGGGTCTGTGTTGACCACGGCCTAGCCCACCATCTAGAGACAAAACACAATGTTATAGAGTCCTGCCTACACAATTCATCAACACCATATGTAACTGATAAGTAATACTTACTCTTGGGAGATCTGCTAGCAGGCACACCTCTTTCCTCTGCAGCTTTTCTTTGAATGGTCTTCAACCGCCATGCAAGGTATCCAGACCCACTCTCTGGATCGTAGTAATTTTCCTGTGAAATTTAAAATAAAAATGCAGATATACTATGCAATCGACATTTCTAATGGCAATTAAGTGTGTTTTAAGGACACTTTTACTTACATATCCATGTTGTGAATATGGGTCTTCCAGACATGGAAACAGAGCAACTATCCCCTGTGCGTACATCACCCTGACGTTTTTAGGGGGGGATGTCCTGTATGAATTCAATGATGACAATCAAACAATTAGACACAATTAGACACATTCCAAACGATCCAAAATTAACAAATTAACAATGAATGCTGCATTCTGGAGCACAGAATGCTAAAATATCAATTTCTAAAACTGAAATCCTACTTGTATCACTGTCTCTCAGATTATTAATTTCACGCAGTGAGTTGGTCGTTATGGAGGAATAAACACAGCTGTTTACTTATACCAGTGGCTTTCAACCAGTGGTTCGGCGACCACCGGTCACCAGTGGTCTCTGAGAGGATTTCAGGTGGTCCCCAGCTAAATGATGGAATGATTGGCTAAATGATGGAATGATTGGTTAACCAGAAGTAACTCTTTGATAGCGTTGCGGGTCCATTTGGTTTTAATGTTTATAGTCAAGAGTTAAATAGCCTACTTATCATCTGAATTAGCCCAAGTCTACACACCTAGAGAATGTAGAAGATTATTGGTCATTATTGATATGTATGTTTGACTAGTATGTTTCACAAATCCAGCTTGGAATTGTGGAATTATGGGGTCTGTGGGGCTAAAATGTCATCAAATGGTGGTCCGTGGCTCAATTTCTGAATAAATAGTGGGCCCTGGTATGAAAAGGGTTGAAAACCACTGACTTCTACAATTAAGGTAATCACCAGACGCAGAAGCAAACAATTTACCTTGTAAATTTACCTATATTGGTTAGGTCAAAGATGCATAGTTTTACTAACTTTGGATAAACGCATGTCGTGTTGTTTATTCCATGGTGCGTCTTCTGTTTCGTCTGGGACTGTCATAACAGATGCAGGCTACACCCTCTTCGTCTTTAAAAATAAAAGCTAGGGTAGGCTACATGTAACCACTGCTTTTATTTTTAAATGAATTTACAGGATGTATCCGCGCAGTATAGTTGACATTACGCACACAATGGAGAAATAGCACTGGGCAGCGTCGGTTCTTTATTATTTTGAAATCTTGCAACAAAACGAACAGGGACTGGCTACAATAATGGAATTACTGTACAACACTTTATAACCGTTGTCATGTTGTAAACGTGCCTTTTAAAGGCTCTTATTTGCGCCACCCTCGTTTAAAACGGTGTATTTACAACTCTAAAAACTTTACAAGTTTGTCCCTCTTTCTGGCTGCACGAACAGCGCTCGAGTGCTCAGTTTCTTTACCCTTCAATGTCGCAACTCCTCTTAGATGTCTCGGAGCCTTGGCATTGATCTCCAGGCTTCCATCCGTGCTGCAGAGCCGAATAGTATAGGCAGAGTTCTGACAACTCCGTTCACTGAATTGAACGGAGGAGTTGTCATCATGGCGGCTCTTCTAATAAACCCAGGGTGAATGGAACCGAATACGGACCAGCACAACTTAACTATATTTCTACATAATATATATATTCACAGTACTGTAGACTAACTGGCGTGCGCAGCTTGCTTCAAACTAATTCGCGCCGCGGTTAGCTTAACGATTAGCATACAAGTAACAATAACAACGGGTGGTTTTCATTCAACATTTTTTCATACCGGGCCCACCATTTATTCTGCATTTTAGCCACGGAGGGGGCACGGTGGTCCACGCTGGGTACCACCTGCAATCCTCTCAGGGACCACTGGTTTTAAACCAATGACATTAACGTTACGATAAGATAATGCAGCGCGTCTCAGCATTGAGGAAAAAGACATGCAGTTAATGGTCGAACATTTGAACTTCGGGCTGAAGTTGATAGTTGTATGCGGCATATAGCTACTCGACAGCCTTTAACAGGGGAATGAGCAACATGTTATCAATCTACGTAACATTTATGGACCGATAAAACCGTGTTGAGATGGAAAACATTTATTAACCGTCCATAATATTACTTACCTGTCTCATGTACAACTCCAGACCTCACTGCTCCAGACGATCCAAATGTACCGCCAGAGTGTTCAAGACGTCACGACTGGCGCGGATTTGTCACTTTGTAGAGTTCAATTTACACTGAATTTAAACTCTACTCTCTGTAGAGTTAAAGTTACACTGCATGTGTACGGGATTTTACACTGACGTTTAATTCTACTCTCTGTAGAGTTAAAGTTACACTGCATTTCTGCGGGATTTTACACTGACTTTTAACTATACTGTTAGAGTGGGTTTACTCTCCATATAGTTGTAAATACTCTATCTAGGTTTAATTAGATTTACTCTGAAATATTGACACCTTATTTTTTACTGTGTAAAGATTTGTTTCGCTTTTGTCCATCTTCTAGTTGTGTAGACTTTGGGCTAATTCAGATGATGAATATTCTAACTCTTGAGAACGTAAAAATGAAACCAAATGGACCCGCAAGGGTCCATTTGGTTTCATTTTTACGTTCTCAAGAGTTACATCTGGTTAACCAACTTAGCTGGGGACCACCTGGAACCCTCTCAGGGACCACTGGTGGTCCCCGGGCCACCTGTTGAAAACCCCTGGCATACACTAAAAATGCAACTATGGGCAAATTGTCACCAACTTCCTAGAACTGGCGTTTTCAACCTTTTCGACAACAGGGCCCACTATTTATCCAGCATTTGAGCCACGGACCATCATTTGATGACTTTTTTTAACCCCACAGACCCCAAACCTAAAGATTTATTTAGCTTTTGTCCACAATTCCAGGCTGGATTTTGGAAACAAAACAGTCAAACATACAGATCAAAATAATCTTCTACATTCTCTACTTCTGTATAGACATGGGCTAATTCAGATGGTGAATGTTTTAACTCTTGAGAGCGTCAACATGAAGGCAAATGGACCCACAAGGGTCTATTTAGTTTCATGTTTACGCTCTCAAATAGTTACATATGGTTAACCAACTCTCCATCATTTAGCCTGGGGACCACCTGGAGCACTCTCAAGGACCGCTATTGGTCCCTGAACCACTGGTTGAAAACCACTGTCCTAGAACCCTAAACCGCAGGCTATTTTATTTCACCCACACGATTATCTTTATGGCAAATACATTAAAAAAACAGATCTAACGAGACAAGGCATCATTTAGTCGCTTGATGGCGTCGGGAATGAAAATTAAAGTTTTTTTTTTTTTTTTTTACTGCGGTTATCTTTTGGTACTTAATTGTACCGTCTTCCAGTTTGAACTCCCTGCAGAGCGGGTGAACGGTTTCATTTGCCATTTTGACAGCTTTTTTTTCTTCTTTTTTTTCCCTTCAAATTAGTCCTGGCAGATGCAGCTTAATTGTTTCTGTCTCTTTCCAATGATTTTTTTTTTAGACTAGTTCACTGTTCACTGCATCTTTGTTCGGCCTTTTAAATCAACCTGCTTCCACCATGGATTAAAAAATGCAATTAGTGATCTAAACGTTGCCCTTTAATACGTCTTTATGCTTGCTGAAGCCTTAACAACCACTCAGATGATTCATTTTCCTCCTCTAACCCTACAGAACCCAGTGAAGCCGCCGTATAGTACAACATGTTTTATTAATTATTTACCTATTATATATATATATATATTTTTTTTTTCACATAAGCATTATGATTCATGTTCATTGTCATTGCCTTTCAGTGCCATTGGTCATGATATTTGCATTTGAATGGGTATTCAAATGCAAATATCATGACCAATGGCACTGAAAGACACCCCCCCCCCCCCCCCCATATGGAATTAGTAAGGGATAACACCCGACGAGGCGGTGATTGTTTCCTATTAACTGTTAGTTAGGAAACAATCACCGCCAATCACCGCCTCGAAGGGTGTTATCCCGCTTATTACATGGCTTACGTCAGTGGTTTTCAACGTCCGAGGACCACCAGTGGTCCTTGAGAGGGTGACGACAAAGGCATGTAAACAACCAAATACGTAGCTAACCAAATGGACCCACTAACGGCGTGCTGGAACTAAATGCGGAAGCGCAGCGCGGATTGATATGAACACAGCTGTTTGCACTTTGGGGAACTTGTTTATGCAGCGGTCAATAATAGCGCGGAGCGGTGATTATAGTGTATTATGTGACCGCTCACATGACCAGAACGCTGGCTTCTGATTGGAGCATTCATTCAAGCCATGTAATAAAGACAATGAACACATCACTGGATTTGCTGAAATTTTAAATGATTTTTAACCTTTCACCTTTCACCTTTAACCCTGATAAAAGTAACTAAAATGCCCGTTAAAAAAAAAAAAAAAAAAAAAAAAAAAAACTCCACAAATCCTAGTTGTACAAAGTAGTAATAAGGTTGAAATCACCTTTTTTGCAAGTAGAAATCAACCTGGACATTGCAGGATGCTATTCCAAGCCATTTCAGCTGTAGTACCACAAATGTTCAGCCCTCACGGGGGTGGGGTGGCACCGAACCAAGACAGCAGTTCATGGGATGGCCGTTGCCAAAGCAGCAGTCTTCAGTGATTGGTTGATACCAACAAATCAGAATACCAGGAGAGCAAATTACGTTGTCGTGGTTAATGGGCTAACCCAGCTGCTAACCAAGTACAAACAAACAGAGCCAACGAGCGCTACTAGCATGAATAAACAAAGTCAAAGTCGTCAGATTAGTCACTCACGTTACCGCAGTGAAATTAGTTCTCCGCTTTTGACCCATCTCTTGGAGCGGTGAGCTGCAGCGTGCGCCGCCTCGGAATCATTAGTTGATTTGACCCCCAATCCACCCCCTTGATGCTGAGTGCCAAGTCTTTGGTATGACCCGGCCGGGAATTGAACCCCGGCCTCCCAGTTTCAGGGCGGACACTCTAACCACAAGGCCACTGTCTGGTAAAAAGCGGTAAAATATGCCAGATGACGATGTTTTATAAAGGTATCGGAATTCAGGGCTAAACCCAGGATAGAATTATATGCAAAAAAAAAAAAAAAAAAAAAAAAAAAAAAAACAAGCGGAGAAAAAATAAAAAAAAGTTCTGCAACATAGCAGCCTATAGCATGTTAATCAGTCCCCCTTACACTTTCCCATAATAACTAATGGAATGTATTCCCACTTGGGTAGAAGCATCTTAGGACAGAGTTCAGTGTGGTCTGATATACAACAATACATCAAGTCAAGGATTTTGCCTCCCATCTGTCGTTCTCCCCTAGTTCAGCTAGCGGGCAAAAGACAGCAGGAGATCTCCCACAGGATCAAGTGGAGGGAGGGAGGGAGGGAGAGCCCCCCTCCCTGACCACTGATATCCAAGAGGTGGATTCACAAAGGTTGAATCCAGGGCCTGATCTAGGCATGGCCATGGGGGGTAATGCCCCCCTAATGCAAAGACTGCCCCACCAAACATGGCACGCAAAAGAACCCAAATTTCAAAGACATTTCAAATTAAAGTGCTTATATTTAAAATGATTTGAAACACTACTATATAACTACAATTGTCGCACTGCTAAATCAACACCGTTTCATCATTCAAATTAGACAACCGTCCGAGTCAGACAGCTTTATGCATGCTGCGTGTCTGTTGCAGCTTCATCAACTGATGTTATTATTGATGCTTATTTACCTAATAAAAGTCCTGTAACCGGAAATGGTATGGGTGCGGCTTCCTTCGCACCACGGGCGATGAAGCCGCCCCCATACCATTTCCGCCTGCCCCCTCCAAAAATGTCGTTATAATGGAGTTTAAAGGAACTCCAACATGCATCTCAACACAATAGCGGCTGCATAGCCGTCATTATAATGTAGATAGGCCTCGGTTTTAACGGGCTGCACCGTCATATAAGATTTGTTATTGATCTCAAACCCCATCACTGTTTTTGTCATCACACATGCACACTACAATCCACCTCCATTGTCTTTATACAATGCTGAATCCATTAAAGCAGGGGTTTTCAACCTTTTTGATGCCAGGGACCGCATTTTTTTCAGAATTTGAGCCAAGGACAACCACTTGAGGACCTTTTTTGCCCCACAGACCCCAAAACTAAAAATTTGTTTTGCATTTGTCCATCTTCTAGTTGTGTAGACTGTAGGGCTAGTTCAGATTATGAATATTTTAACTTAACTTTTTACGTTCTCAAGAGTTACATCTGGTTAACCAACTTAGCTGGGGACCACCTGGAACCCTCTCAGGGACCACTGGTGGTCCCTGGACCACCTGTTGAAAACCCCTTCATTAAAGGCATCAGTTTTGCAAAAGTACACACTCTTTGCTCCGCTTTTTTTTATTTTTTATTTTATTTTTATTATTATTTTTTTCTCCTGACTGGTTTTGCCATTTTTAGCCCAATGATTGTTTTTTTTTTTTTTTTTTTTTTTTTTTTTTTTTTTACCCAAACTTAGAAAGCTTGGAATGTTATCGGCATCATGAAAACACCCTAGTTAAGACATATTACATGACTACATGGAGACATTTTGACCTTTTTTGCGCCTTCTATAGGTTAATGGTATGGTGACATATTTGTGAAAATTGCTCAACATATGCAAGTTACCATGCAGCAGTTTCTACATGCTGGGGACCCCTACTCAAATAAAACCAAGGGCGGATGTAACATTTCCCAATTGGGGGGGCAGGAGAAAATGAAAAAAATCAGTTACATTTTCACTACTGTTAGGCAAGTAAACATCAACAATACCAGAGTTTTCTGTTTTCAATGATGAAATGCTGTTGGTTTAGTGGTGCCACAACTGTAGTTAGTGTAGCAGTAGTAGTGTTTCAAATACTTTTATTTAGGCCTGACCTAAGGTTTCTGAAAAACTTGAAATATTTGTATATCAGCATCAAAAAAAGTTTATTCTGTAATACTGTACATATACTGTACAGAATCCAAATATGGATTCCCGTCCTGAAAGGGTTAAATATAATCACTGAAATATCTTGGGTTGTTTTGCATGCCATCATGTTTGGTGGGGCAGTCAGGGCATTTAACCCCCCTCCCCCTTGCCCATGCCTAGATCCGCCCCTGCATAAAACCTGTGTGTACTCAACATGAATGTGCTCACATTCTGGCAAATGGATTGAGGTGAAAGTGGAAGAGAAATGCTTTCTCTCAAATAGCAGATACAAATGAAGAACTAATTGCTGATTGCTCATAATGGAGCACAGAGTTTGGCAATTTGAGCGTTTTTCCTTCTGGCGTTTTTTTTTTTTTTTTTTTTTTGCCATTATGTATTTCTTGTCTGTCTTTGGATTCCGTTTCATTTAGTGATTTTGTAGCCTGTCCTCTGCTGTGTTCCACACATCTGAAATGTCACTTCGCAAGCCAGTCTGGCCAGAGCACTGCTTGACTTGCATTTACCTGACAGCACCTGTTAACGTAGCCACGTTGTTTCTGATTGGATGATGTTCAAACGAACGTGAACTAGTGTTTTTTTTTTTTTCCTCAAACAAACCGCAGACTTATGGCATTCACTTTTAGTAATTTTTGCCTGTCGACTAGTAATAATTATATTTAAAAAATAAAAAGGTGGGGGGTGGGTGAGGGCATCTAGTAGAAGAGTTGCGACGTTGACAGGTCAGAACTAAGGAAGGAAGGGGGAAGCCTTGCCCCTGACCTCCTGGGCTCTCGGCACTCGCTCGTTTTAAGCCACGGTCAGACGCCACTCGAAGCAAAGCACCTTTCTGGGGCAGAGGCGAGCGTCTCGCTCATGTTATTATAATGTTTGTTATTGTAAAAGGAAAACGACATTGGTCACTATAATCCAGCTAAGATTTATGTTGTAAGACTAAAACAATATTAATAATAAAAATAATACCTAGATTTATATTAATTTCTTATCGACTAGTCAACTAGTAACAAAATCTACTAGTGGTTTTACTTGTTGACTATCGACTAGTCGACTACTTGGTTAATGCCCTACCTATGCAGACCAATCAGAAGGCATATGAAGGTTGAAATGCAGCTCATAAATAGGGTTTTTTGACCCCTCGTGGCTCACTGGCGTTAGGGACGGACTCCTTATATGGTAGCACACTCTATAGTAGAAAGTACAAAAAAGGCGATTTCAAAGTGACTCACTGAATCACTGAATATACCTTTAATGTTGGAACACATTTTTGTTGGGACACAATTTTGCAAGCCTACTTTTCACCCGGTGCCAATACCCTGAGATGTAATCTGGGTCGCTACCCCCTCTTCCAACCATGGGGAGAGCCCCGAACCGAGCTCATGCTTCCTTCAATGCATCGATGAGTGAGCAGGTTGATTGTCATCATCTTTCCCACTCTGAGGGGAAAAACGCTTCAGGCTACAGACAAGGAAAACAATCGGCTTCATCAGACTTTGGGAAATGAACACATTATGTCACGGAGATCCCCTTTTTATTAAGGGGTATAATATTAGATAAACCAAATCGCACAGTATTAATTCACCGTCTTTGTATCCTATTCGGTTTGTAAATGGATCTGTCTGCTGTAGCCTGAATGGCTCTTCTTGCCAAGCAAGAGGAGTGAAACAGATGGGAACATGACATGTCGCTCTGAGTCATTATTAGTGACTGAATGAGAGCTTGCAGAGGCCAGAACGGTCACAGATCTTCAGGGATTACAACGCTTTATAGAAGGCCGTTGGGGGGGGGGGGGGGGGGGGGGGGGGGG
>CM076984.1:1750709-1795699 GCA_039105355.1 Benthosema pterotum
TATTTAGATTCATATATCTGAGCATATTGTGGAAATCGGCGGCCACTTCACCTTCAATGATAGGATACACTTTGGCGTAGTGACATCCTAGCAATCTCTTCTCTGTGTGTGTGTGTGTGTGTTGTGTGATGTGTGTGTGTGTGTGTGTGAGTGTGTGTATGTGTGTGTAATGGCGGAAGAGTGGTTGCTTTTGTCTGCGGCCGGAAGTGACACTTCCGGCACCGGAAATGATGCAAACGGCGCAAGGTGTGGCATGTGGCTAATCCTGTACATATCTCTGAAATATGTGTGAAAGAAATGCATACAACTGCTGTTTGTTTTTTTTTTTTTTTTTGTTTTTGAGAACAGTCAATCAATCAATTACTTAATGCATATGAATGCCACTTTAGACCAAATGGGGGCACTACACGTTGAAAAAAATGGCTACCATAGAGTTAAAACAGGTGTTACTGGGGTTACGTTTAGGGTTTGCAAAAATGGTTGGTGTTTCCAACCTCTAAAAAGGTTTTTTAACAGGACCGCGACCGCAGTTGCGGTCTGATCTAGCTCTCTCTCCTAGAATGGTCTATTCCCCGCTGTGGTGCTCTGCATGGGGGCGTGTTTCTCTTTTTCACATCATCGGTGTAACATTGAGCGGAGCAGAGCAGCCCCCCGCCCATTCATTCACCGTACGGTCGTGACAAATCATGACAACCAACACAATATTGTCATAAAATATCTAATTAGCAAGAAGTAAACAACGGGAAGATACAACACCTTTTTGTTTCGTTTTTTTTTTTTTTTTCTTCTTAGAAATTATTTGTGTTATCGTGATTTGTCACGACCCGAGTTGACTGTGTCAGCAGTGTAATCGTCTTCATATGAATTATTTTCGAAAAGTCTGAGAGAAATGAATGGTGAATCCATTTCTGGAACAAGGGCGTCGTCACAAGGGGGCAGAACTGCTCATCTCTATACTTAAAGTATGGTTAGCAAAAGCATTTCTGTGTGGAGTTTGCATGTTGCATGTCTTCCTGTGTCCCCTAGGGTAGGTACCCTCACATGTTGCCTCTGTGTCCCCTAGGGTAGGTACCCTCACATGTTGTCTCTGTGTCCCCTAGGGTAGGTACCCTCACATGTTGTCTCTGTGTCCCCTAGGGTAGGTACCCTCACATGTTGTCTCTGTGTCCCCTAGGGTAGGTACCCTCACATGTTCTCCCCGTGTCCCCTAGGGTAGATACCCTCACATGTTCTCCCCCGTGTCCCCTAGGGTAGGTACCCTCACATGTTCTCCCCATGTCCCCTAGGGTAGGTACCCTCACATGCTGTCTCTGTGTCCCCTAGGGTAGATACCCTCACTGTTCTCCCCCCATGTCTTCTAGGGCAGGTACCCTCACATGTTGTCTCCGTGTCCCTAGGGTAGGTACCCTCACATGTTGTCTCTGTGTCCCCTAGGGTAGCTATACCTCACAAGTTCTCTCCTGTGTCCCTATAGGGTAGATACCCTCACAGGGCCGTTGCTAGCCATTTTGGTGCCCTAAGCACAAATGCTTTTCTGGTGCCCCCCCCCCCCCCCCCAACAAACAAGACAAATATGTTGTATTTCTCACAGGGCCACCGTATCACAAGCAGTTATGGGCCATTAGCCATCCTGTTGTTTTCAGAATGATCCAACACCTCCAGTCTCCAGAACCAGTTAAAGGTAGGGTAAGTGTAGTACCTGCCTGGTGCACTAGGGGTGTAGTACCAGCCTGGTGCACTAGGGGCGCCCAAGAGTAGCTACACTATGTGAACCTTCTGTTCGATCCTGATTGGAGGAGAATTTACCCTCCACCTGGAGAACTTTTTATTAGCTCCTCTGCTAACGAGGGGGAGGGGGAAACTCCATATATGGTCTGCACACCTTATAATAGAGCATTTTAACAGAAAGAAAAAAAATGGGTGATATGATATCTGACAAAAGTGAAATCACTTCCCCTACCTTTTAAACAGGTTTTGACTCATTTGATAACAAAAGGCTGAATTAATGAAGTCTAACACCTTGGAACAACCTTCCTAATGCCATTGTAATGTATAGTTCCCCGAATCCCCCACCACTACTCATTGTTTCTCAGTTGCAAGGGCGATTTTTTTCCTTCCCTTAATTCCTGGCCCAAGCCTATAGCCTGGACCAGCAAATTAACCACAGCTCCTGTGAAATCCTACTGAAATCCTCATGTAGGCTGCACCTTGCAGCCTACACAGAAAGGTGGGGGCGTGTGTAGGGTGAGGTTTGGTGGTGGGGCATCCTGACCAGTTTATACTTAGGGCCTCATATAGCCTAGTAGCGGCCCTGAATAAGCCCCAGCCAGGCTGCGTATTTTAGCTCGTATTTTCAAACAATTACAGTTTGGTCAATTCTCGATCATTTCTTACCATTCAACATGTTATGATGAAAAAAACATGTTCCACGTTTTTTGCTGTATGTGGCGAGCATTTATCCCAAGTCTGCGGTTGTTGTAAATTGCAAAAAAAAAAAAAAAAAAAAGTCGAGGAAATTCGCGGCAAAACAGACATCTTTTTGATCATTCATATCTCCTTCAATTCTGGGCCATTTTGTACATTTCAAAATGCAGCGTGACCGGCAAAATCACTCTATCAGATGCTGTATAGAATATGCGGGTAGGTCTTCTCTATGAAGCGGAATCAAGAAAAAACTAACTGTCGGGATTTCAGGAAACGTGAAAGCAGCAGCATTCGTCACAAGTTAATTAATGTATTTAATTACATTATATGCCTTACCTAACACAAGCAAGTGACCGACAGCAGGCAGCTGCAGCGTTTATAGGACAATCCATAAATAAGGACTTAAGGAGATGAATTGAACTGGCGCTTCTGTGGACATCTCAATGCGCACGGTCTGTGCCCGCACGACGCACGTGGATTTGAAATCCGTTTTCTATTTCCCAAATCTATTTGACGAAATTAGCTTAAGAAATTAGCTTAAGGGACTGCTTGACAAACAGGGGGGCACCAGTCTCTGGAGAGGGGCACCTGAGCACAAAGCAGATTCAACAGTTTTCTCGGGGAAAATGCATATTTATAGAAATTAGGGCTATTGATATTATTTTAATGGTGCCCTGCCGGTCACTGCCGGGCCAACGCACTGTGCGTTATGTGCGTTCCCTCGCTACGGCACTATATTCTCCCTCGTGTCCCCTAGGATAGGATACCCCCACCTGTTGTCCCTCGTGACCCCTAGGGTAGGTACCCCCACATGTTCTCCCCTTGTCAGAACCTGTGTTCACGTTCATTTCTCTCATTGGAATGAATAGACTCCCAAAATCCTTCCGATATACAACATACAAATAGCGGCAACGTGTAACTGCTCTCTGCATGCGGATATGGGAAGTTCACATGTCTTTCTATTTCGGTCATGGATGCTTTACGATTTGCCATGAGTGTTCCCATGTCTCTTTATTATATCAGCTTATGGGCTTGTTTTTTCTGCAAAGTCGCTTGTAAATATTGGTGGTTGTGGTTTTTAGGGGCTTGTTTGTCAAGTGTAGTTGCTTATTTGGGAATGGTCTCCAATGTTGTTTGAACCAGAGGTTCCCAATCACCATCTTAAGGATGGTTGGATTTTCACAAGGATTTTCCGAACAGCGGTGAAAAGGTACCTCATCCGTTCTCATGAAAATAAGGAAGGATTCGTCACTATCTAATTTCTAAATGGCTTCGAGTCAGAGAGTTACTTCAGTCTTTCGTAGCATAACGGTGACATCACCGTATAATCCATTGGTGTCAAACTGTAATTTTATTTGGCCCTTGAGGCATTATCAAATTAACATTAGAACTGGCCTGCCGGTATTATACAGCCATGACGCACCACTAATACTACAGATCCCTTAATGCTCTGCTGCTGTTTTTCTGTCTGCTCTGTAATATATTTACCTCAGTAGGCTGCAAGTAGAAAAAAAGGCATTCAATTTTTCCATATTCAGTCTGAAAGCAAATCACGGTAGCAAACTGAGCAATAATTAACATTTTGTCCAAGCACTTTCTCTTGCTACTAAAAGGCTAGAATGTTTGATTCATGTATTATTGTTATTTCATTTTCAAATTTATTATTAGCCTGTGGAAAGTAAATAATACCAGGGGACCCTTCAGCAACTGGGGGGCCGGGGATTGAACTGGGAACCTTGCGGTCGGTTCCTCTCCGACTGCTCTAGCGACTAACGTCCGCTCTAACCGCTGAGCCTCTGCCTGTCACCCATCGGCTGTATGCCGATGGGTGAAATCAGTCCTCACCGGCTTCTCTCAGAAATACTACCGTTCAAAAGTTTGGGGTCACTTAGGAACACCTGCATGTAGGAGAGAAGGGCCCTGGAGCAGGGGCGGATTGGCACATATTTTCCCACCGGGACAATTTCGCCTTTGCCAGGCCACCCTGGTGGGGGCAGCTGGTTAACCAGATGTAACTCTTTGAGAGCGTAAAAATAAAACCAAATGGACCCTTGCGGGTCCATTTGGTTTTATTTTTACACCCTCAAGAGTTATAATATTCATCATGTGAATTAGCCCAACTTAGTCTACACAACTAGAGAATGTAGAAGATTAATGGTCATTTTGATCTATATGTTCCAGGCGAGCATCTAGCGCATTCTAGTGCATTTTGGAAGTGCCACTAGTGCATTTTGGATCTTGGCAGTTGGCAACACTGCCTCCAGCAGCGCGAGCGCCCTGGCGCACAGGAGTGAACGGGAATATGGCAACTCTCTTACTTGAAGGCTCTGGTGTAGGACACCTTTTCTTTTTTGAAGGATAGAAACACTAGTTTGCCTGGCCTGGGCCTGGCGCCCTGGCCTGCCCTGTCCAGGCCACTAGGTGGTGCAGGCCACCGGAAAACTCCCTGTACTCCAGATGGCCAATCCGCCCCTGCCCTGGAGTTTTCAAATATCAATATACCAAATACCATGATCTCATCGTATTCCGGTATGTCAGAAGCAGTCGGTCGGTGCGCTGTACATCAGAGGAGACCTGGGGTTGTTGGAGCACAGTGGGGGGCTGGGACAGAGACATTGCGTTTTAGTTTGATGTTCAAGGGGGTTGGTATTGACAAAATGGGTGGTGCGGGGGGAATAGAAAACGAAGAAAAAGATGGGTAAATCATTTGAAGATTTTGTGTTCAGTGTTGGTGAAGCTCCAACTGTGAAAAGCAGCACACTCCACTCTGGGGTATTGTTGTATTTGAACAGATTGGGCCTAGAAGTATGAAAACCTGTTTTGTTTTGTTTTTTTTGTTTTTTTCACTCACCCAGCATCATGGAGGTCCACACTGTAGTCTATTGCATAATTCATGATGTTACAGTGTGCAGGGACCACTGAAGTAAGCAGACTCCTTGTTTTGGAGCAACACGGGCGGTGTGTATGTAGCGCGAAGGGAAAAAAAAAAAGTCCCAGGAGAATTTATATTCCGGTGGTCACATCGAGGGAAAGTCTTGTGAATAATCCTCCCGATTCTGATGGGATAAACAGTAGGATGACCGACAGTTTCAGCTCCAAGAATAATTGGGTTGGGTGCTGGATAAAAAAGGCCGAGTTTAATGAAAGGGAAGATTTCCACATGCCTGCTTAAAAGCTCCCAAAATATATTTCTTAAAGGGGAATAAAATGTCCCCCCCGTTCTGTGTTTCCTAGAAATGGACGTCTGACAAAAAATCATCAAAATCAAATTGTGTTTTACCATGTTAGTGATTTTCTTTTTAGGACCTTATTTTTTCCAAGTGGTGGTACAAATGGTTCACATTTGTACACTCCCCCTTTAAGTGCTTCCCCTGCTTATGTTGAAAATGCACAGTCGCTATAAACAGATCGCTGATTTTATTTTATTTTATTTACTGAAAAGCTGAATAACTCGAGATCTAAAGAATTCTCCATGGTCTGGATCAAATTCATTATGTTCAGGTATCTCTGCTGATTATCCGGTGGTGCTGATGGGAACATCGGTGTTTTTTTCTGGAGCACGTTATAGGCAAGATATAAAAGTCTCAAGGCAAGATATAAAAGTCCGGATGGTGGGGGGCTGCAGTTGACACGCGAGGGGAGATCATTCCACACGATTCGGGGGTCATGGCTGAAAAGGTACGGTCACGTCTGGGCTTTAAACATGTCTTGTTTGTGTGACTATAACATTCAACTGGCCTGCCGCAATGATGGCCTTGAGAGAGCTCGACCTTTACGAGATTAGAGAGATACTATATAGCTAAACCAGACCGTTGAGCGATTTTAAAAGACAAACAATGCAATCGTAAAAAGATCGTCTCTAAAACGAACAGGGATCGAGCCAGCGAAGTGAGGCCAGAAGAGGTGTGATGTGGTCACGCCTGCGGGTTCCATTTACGAGGCGTGCTGCACATGGGCGGATGTAACATTTGTCAATTGGGAGGGAGGGGCAGGAGAAAATGGCATGGCATGGCATACGATTTACAATTAAGCATCAATAATGACATCAGTTGTTGAAGTTGCAACAGACACTCAACATGCATAAAGATATGATGATGAAATGCTGTTAATTTAGTGGTATATACTGTATATACCACTATATATAATTTAGTGGTGTATATATATATATATATATATATATATATATATATATATATATATATATATATATATATATATATATATTATACTAAACCGACAGCATTTCATCATTGAAAACAGAAAACTCTGAGTCAGACCTTTAGCTTTATGCATGCTGCGTGTCTGTTGCAACTTCAACAACAACTGATGTTATTATTGATGGTTTACTTGCCTAACAACATTTTCTAACATTTTCTCCTGCCCCTACCACATTTGTAGACTCTCAGGAAAAAAAAAATGAAAATTTTAAGAGGCGACTTCTAAAAGTCCCACGACAACACTGGTGACATGTCCACATTTCCAATGAGTGGAACGGAGCAATGCGGATGAAAGTTGCTGTATTTTTTTTTTATTCGTCATGCATTCAGCCTCCCCCTCCACCTGTTATTTCGATATTCTTTTCTAGGTTTCATGTTCACTTGGTATCTTTTCATCTTTTTTGCATTGCATTGCATTGCATTGATTTCTCTGCGATCATTTGCCATGTTCTTTGTTGACTATAGTGTACTATAGGATACTTTGATCTTTGTAAATTGCTCTGCATATTGGAGCATCATCCTCACACACACACACACACACACACACACACACACACACACACACACACACACACACACACACACACACACACACACACACACACACACAACACACACACACACACACACACACCACACACACACACACACGCTATTTTCACTCTTGCGAGGATGCACACGGCTGCTCCTCATATGATATGATATGATATGATATGATATGATATGATATGATATGATATGATATGATATGATATGATATGATATGCAGTGTTGTTGTGGGAATTTTAGAAGTGGGTGATGCCTCTTAAAGGGGAATTCCTCCCATTTTCCACCCATTTTCAGAGTGTACAAATGTGAACCAAATGGACCCTATAGCGGGTCCATTTGGTCGCATTTGTACACTCTCAGAAAAAAGGGTCCTAAAAGGAAACTCATTAACATGGTGAAACACATCTTGATGATGTCATCAAGATGTATTTCACTATGCTAATGATTTTTCAGACCTCCATTTCTAGAAAACACAGAATGGGGGAACCACACAACATCTCTAAGGTATATCATTAATGACATAGTAAAATATTGAAAATGAGTGGAATTCCCCTTTAAGACACGTGCATGCACACTTGCATTTGTCTGCGCATTTGCGTTCACCTGCGCAAAACACACACAGACACGCTATTAAAACAAGTATAGCATATTGAGAAAGATTTCTTTATGCTTAAGATAAAAAACATAGGCCTACTTTTGCCCCAAAAATATTTTAGATGTGAGAAGTGGGGGGGGGGGGGGCGCCGTCCCTCCCATGTCCCCCCCATGTCCCCCCTTCACTACACCCCTACGTATACGTAGCAAACCCGTGGAGAAAACTGTTATTTGAAGGTCGGCTTGGCACTTTGTGGCGCATCTTGTTGCCCCGTTACTACGTTATGACGTCCTCTAGTGACTCCAGTGACGTTGGAGACCAGGGCAGAACGCAGCCCATGTGGGGGTGATGTCAGTGGTTTTCAACCTTTTTGACTCCAGAGACCACCATTTATTCAGCATTTGAGCCACGGACCACCATGTGATTACATTTTCACACCAAAGACCTAAAATTAAAGAATTATTTTGGTTTTGTTCACAATTCCAGGCTGGATTTGGGAAACAAAACAGTGTAGACTTCTTAATTAAATAGTGCTTCAGATGATGGATATTTTAACTCTTGAGAGTTTTACACTCTCGAGAGTTACATCTGGTTAACCAACTTTCCATCATTTAGCCTGGGACCACCTGGAACCCTCTCAAGGACCACTGGTGGTCCCTGGACCACCTGTTGAAAACCCCTGGTTTAGGTCATTTGCAGAACGTCTTCACCAGTTAAAATAATAAAGCTTATTCTGGGTCAGATTCATCCAGTGGACCTAATCAGCCTATATTCTAGGCCAGATTTGGCATCCCTTTCTCTCTGCTTGTCCTGGTTGTCACATGGCTGCATGCGTCCGTCCAGCCACTTCTCTGGTCTTGAACCTGGTTTTGAAACTTTCTCATACCAGGGCCCACTATCTCTTCAGCATTTGAGCCATGCATGGACCACCGTTTGATGACATATTAGCCCCACAGACCCCCCAAAACAAAAGATTTCTTTTGCTTTTGTCCACAATACCAATAGGTTGGATTTGGGGGAAACAAAACAGTCAAACATACAGATCAAAAATGACCATTAATCTTCTACATTAGACTTGGGGCTAATTCAGATGGTGAACATGTTTAACTCTTGAGAGTGTAAACATGAAACCATGGTTTCATGTTTACGCTCTCAAAAGAGTTACATCTGGTTAACCAACTCTCCATCATTTAGCCTGCAGGGGCCCCCTGGAACCCTCTCAAAGGACCTACCGGTGGTCCTCGGACCACCGCTTGAAAACCACTGCTGTGGTCCGTATAATGGTTTTCCTCGAAAGCCATATGATGCTGCCTCTGAAGCATTACTCTCTGCTTTCCCCCCGGGGGTCTTCGCTGCATCCCGCCACCTGCCTGGCCTGCTAATCGGACTATAGCAGGCCTGTCCCCCTCCCCTTCCACGCCACGGCCGTTGTCTCCCTCCACGCATCCTAATCTGAGGCGGAAGGCTGCAGCGGCACTGCCTTCTGCCTCTGCATCTGTGACGGGGAAAGACGCGTGTCTCCAGTGTCCAGCGACGGAACACTCGAATTACTGCCATGTCGAAGAGACTGAAAACGGCGTGCTGGAGAGTCCCACGACAGCCGCCGTGTCGCCGTTTCAATTCCACTCGAAACGTTACGGCATAAATCAACCCGTTTTAGATGTTTGAGCTGACCAGATGTCCCCTCCTTCTGCGTGCGGGACGCGCCCTCATTTCCAAGACGTTTTCAAGGCATCCCCACACATTGGATCCCACAGTACCAAGATGCCTGCGCAACTCATGCTCCCAGCCTTCGACAACCGAAAGCATATTGGCCCATTTAAGATTGAATGCCGACTGTGCCATTTTGGCCTAGCCAAAGTGTGCCTATCTGGGAATTTGGGCCGTGAATAGGCTAAAAATAGCGAGAAATTATTCATGGCATTGCCCCCTCACCCCCCCCCCCCCCATTATATTATTATATTTTATGGCATTATACTTGCCATAAAATAAACAAATAGAAACACCATCAGTATCTTAGTTCCTCCATAAATATAGAATCTTTCACTCACTTCGCTCCTGTCGCAGTTTGATGATGTCACACGTGCATGTGTCGTTTAGCCCTATGGAATATTATTCCATAGGGCTGAACCAGAAGTAAACTAGACTGAAAAAAGACTCGCTCACTGTAAAAAAAAAAAAAAAAAAAAAAAAGAAGGAAATAATCCTTAGACGAGACTTTAGAAAATCATCGTTTCATTTATTTGCTCATAATAAAGTGCTCAGTGCTCAAAGTGCTTGTTAAAAAAGCAAACGTTTGCTTTGAGCACTTTGAGCGAGTCTTTTTTCTGTCTTGTTTACTTTATGTATTTGAGACTTACGCTCCTGTAGTCAAGTTCGACAAAGAAAAGAGGACAAAGAAAGGCGCAACAGTTTTCTCGGGTCTTCATAGGGCTGAAGGAGAAAATGGTATGGGGGCGGCCCATACCATTTTCTGATACAGCAATTCATTTACGTCAATTAAGCATGAATAATAACATCAGTTGTCGTTTTGTTGTTTTCAATGATGAAATGCTGTTGCTTTAGTGGTGACACAACTGTAGTTAGTTAGTAACAGTAGTAGTGTTTCAAATCATTTTAAATAGAAGCACTTTAATTTGAAATATCTTGGGTTGTTTTGCATGCCATCGTGTTTGATGGGGCCGAGTGGGCATTTAGGGGAGGCATTGCCCCCCCATATGCCCATTCCTAGATCCGCCCCTGTGAGGTGAGCTTTCTTTCCAGTACTGTTGTCAGTCAGCGCATGGTTCTTCTCCTGCGAGTGGAGAGATGAATGTTGATCCATCACTCTCTCTCTCTCCCTCTCTCTCTCTCCCTCTCTCTCTCTCTCTCTCTCTCTCTCTCTCTCTCTCTCTCTCTCTATCTCTCTCTCTATCTCTATCTCTCTCTCACACACGCACGCACACACATCTGAACGTGATTGAAACCACACACCCTGGAGTGTTTCGTACAGCTCTATTGAGATGACGTACAGACTACTATGCAGTCTTTAGGGGGAATGGAAGGAGGCTGTTGGGGGGGGGGGCTCACGTACATTGCGAGACTCTGGGAATGGAAAAGACAGTTTCACCATCACTCTTGTACTCTTTATATAATGACACGATCCTCGACTACCCCTTCCTTTCTGGCTCGATCCATCTATCACACCGAAAAAAAATGTCTTGCAGGCTTAAAGTATAGTTTGCTGCCCCTATTTTCTGATTTAACAATCCATCAATGCTGAAGCAAAAAAATCTTTAACTAACTTCTATTGTAGTAGTCCGTGTTGGGACTAATGCCCTTACAAGTAACCTAGTCCCTTACATAAGGCACCACGTTTTATGATTCAGTGACGCCATTAGGCATCTACTGTGTTTTCAATAGGTGACTTAGTAGTTAACCACATTGTCTAATGTACTGTAATTAAAAAATAACGTAATTTCTGGACTATAAGCCGCATCTGAATATAAGCCGCACCAGTATAAATTTGGTGCAAAATTTTTCCTTGTATAAGCCGCACCAGGCAACAAGCTTCATGTTAGAGCAGTGGTTTTCAACCTTTTTGATCCCAGGGCCCACTATTTATTCAACATCTTCACCCCACAGACCCCCAAACTAAAGATTTCTTTTGGTTTTGTTCACAATTCCAGGATGGATTTTCACAAACAAAAGAGGCAAAACATCAAAATGAGATCAAAATGAACATGACTTATTAATTAAGTGGAGGTAATTTAGATGGTGAATATCATAACTTGAGAGTGTAAACATAAACTCTTGAGAGCGTAAAAATGAAACCAAATGGATCTAGATCCGCCCCTGTTTCTCCCCATCCTTTTCCCACATCAGTGAGGTTATCCAATGGATCTGAGCTTGCACTTGAGCCATCGGCATACTATTATGCATTGCAATGAGACTAGGAAGCAGACGTTTAAATATTTGACTCTTTTGCGATTTTCTCTCACTCTATAGAGTCATACTCTGTATAAACTGCAGCCTGCAAGCCAATAGATCACCCCCCCCCCCCCCCCCCCCCACACACACACACACACACACACATATTTTAAGCTGTTTATTCAGATTTGTGTCAGGGGCTATTATGGGATCTGTGTAGTTGTGGCTGTTTTTTTTTTTTTTTTTTTTTTCGGTCGTCATGGCAACGGTAACGGCAACTGTAATTCGGGTTCCTGTAGGCTATAGAGAATATGGAAATGGCCGCGTGGAAAGCAGAGCCACGCTGTGCTAACATGATCAGCAGATGTCCTCAGCTGTCTAATATTGCTCCGCTCTTTCAGGCAAACAAATTCAATATTCTCCCCTTCCCCTTTTTGCCTCCGTCAGGGGTGGATGTAACATTTCCCAACTGGGGGGCAGGAGAAAATGGTACGGGGGCGGCTACATCGCCCGTGGCGCGAAGCGTCACAGGCGTGGCGAAGTCACACCCATACCATTTTTGGTTACAGGACTTTTATTAGTCAATTAAGCATCAATAATAACATCAGTTGTTGTTGAAGTTGCAACAGACACGCAGCATGCATAAAGCTAAAGGTCTGACTCAGAGAGTTTTCTGTTTTCAATGATGAAATGCTGTTGGTTTAGTGGTGACACAGCTGTAGTTAGTAGCAGCAGTAGTAGTGTTTCAAATCATTTTAAATATCAGCACTTTAATTTGAAATATATTGGGTTGCCATTGTGCTTTGGTAGGGCAGACTGGGCATTTAGGGGGTCAGTGCCTCCCCATGCATGCCCATGTCTAGATCCGCCCCTGGTCTCCGTTATATGCGAGCAAATTGGCGGAGGATCTGCACCACCTCCTCCTCCTCATCTCCCTCCACCAATGGCTTTGTGGTTCTGGCCCAATTACGTCCCAGACAAAAATATGTCGCATTAGCAGTGGTTCTCAGCCATAATCCCAAAAGGTTAAACCCAAAATTATCATGTGAACCGAGAGGCGGGGGACGACGACTATTCACGCTGACACAAACATGATTGTAGGCGTTACGTAATTTTTTTTTAGTTTGAATTTGTCGATGGTTCCGCAGATACAGTACATATTGTGGACATTTATTTCAGTGATTTTCCACCTATTTCATACCAGGGTCCACTAGTTTTTCAGAATTTAAGCCCCACAGACCCCCAAACTATTTATTTATTTTGCTTTTGTCCACAATTCCAGGCTGGATTTCAATACAAAAGAAAGAAAATCTGCACACCATTTGATGCTCCCGAATGTGAATTTATTAAGGTGACGTTTCGGGCCGCAGCCCTTCCTCAGACCTATACCAGGATTTCAATACAAAACAGTTACATACATAACATACAGATCAAAATGACCATTGAACTTCTGCATTCTCTAGTTGTGTAGACTTTGGCTAATTCAGATGATGAATATTTTAACTTCTGAGAGTGTAAACATGAAACCAAATGGACCCGCAAGGGTCCATTCGGTTTCATTTTTTACGCTCTCTTTTTTACGCTCTTTTTACGCATTTTTTACGCTCTGGAACTCTCTCAAGGACCACTGGTCATCCCCGGACCACTGGTTGAAAACCACTGATTTATTCGACTATTTTAGCCAATGTTTGATTAGACTGGATGCAGTAATGTTCCACATACAGTACACACATAGGTTGACAACCCTTATAGGATTCATCTAGAGCAGGGGTGTAAAACCCAAATACAGAGTGGGCCAAAATAGAAAAATTGGTACAAGTCGAGGGCCGGAGATACCGGTCTGTGTTTCAACACCGGTTTATGATGACGTCCCTGTCAAACAGCAAAAAAAAGTAATTTCCCTTCAAAAATCAATGTCTCTTAATGGCAAGATAATTGTAAAGATGAAACTGCCTGCATTAAAAACTGTTTTAAGTTTTAATGAAAAATAGCAGGTGTTCACGTCTCATAGCGCGCCACAGAGTGGCGCGCTATGAGACGTGAACACCTGCTATTTTTCTTCTATGATCCTCACCAAGTGCTGCTTACATTGTTAATTGAGAAAGTAATTGAAAAGTAGTTGAGGAAGTAAAACAATTAGTTGCATTCATTTCTTATCATGATGTGTGCAACATACCAGAGGGCCAGTTTCTAATACTAATTCAATATCATCCGGCGGGCCAAAGATAATTCATTCACAGGCCTGATTTGGCCCCTTGAGTTTGACATATGCGATCTAGGGCCTGTTGACTGGCTGCAGAGCGTAGCATTAATCCGCGCGAGCCTCCCAGATGAAATGGTGTGTGTGTGTGTGTGTGTGTGTGTGTGTGTGTGTGTGTGTGTGTGTGTGTGTGTGTGTGTGTGTGTGTGTGTGTGTGTGTGTGTGTGTGTGAATAGATCAAAACGTCACAGTTGTGTTGCGTGGCACCGTTTCATCACCATGCATGTGCGGTGCCAAAGCACAGCCCCCGATTATCTGTGCTGAAGCTACAGTGTGTGGGCAGATCGACGCTATATGGTCTGGAGCCAGGAATAACCTGACATAACCTCCCCAGCAGATCGTATTAAACCAGGGGCGGATTGGCCATCTGGAGTACAGGGAGTTTTCTCGGTGGCCTGCGCCACCTAGTGGCCTGGACAGTTTTTTTTTTTTTCTTTTTTTTTTGAAAAGTTCAGGGCAGGCCAGGCAAACTAGTGTTTCTATCCTTCAAAAAAGAAAAGGTGTCCTACACCAGAGCCTTCCAGTAGGAGAATTACCATATTCCCGTTCACTCCTGTGCGCCAGGGCGCTCTACTTGCGCTGCTGGAGGCAGTGTTGCCAACTGCCAAGATCCAAAATGCACTCGTGGCACTTCCAAAATGCACTAGAATGTGCTAGATGCTCGCCTGGAACATACAGATCAAAATGACCATTAATCTTAATCTACATTCTCTAGTTGTGTAGACTAAGTTGGGCTAATTCACATGATGAATATTTTAACTCTTGAGGGTGTAAAAATGAAACCAAATGGACCCGCAAGAGTCCATTTGGTTTCATTTTTACGCTCTCAAAGAGAGCGTAAAAATGAATCTGGTTAACCAGATTGAAAATGAAACCAACTGCCAAGATCCAAAATGCACTCGTGGCACTTCCAAAATGCACTAGAATGTGCTAGATGCTCGCCTGGAACATACAGATCAAAATGACCATTAATCTTAATCTACATTCTCTAGTTGTGTAAACTAAGTTGGGCTAATTCACGAAAAAAAGACCTTGCAGCCTTGTTTCCATTCGGGTCCCAATAATTGGTGGGGTGTGGTGAAATAAAATGTTAACTGACTTCTATAGCTGCTTGATTCCCAAAAAACAAACACAAGATAAAAACAAAAAGCCTGAGAATCAGTTGAGACAAATAAAAGCTAAGATTAATACCTGAGGATGTGTACAGTACATTAGTAAGTTCTGATTTTTGCCTTTTAGTTGAAAGTTGCCTTGCCTTGACGAAACATATTCACATCAAGCACTTTGCATTGAGTTGGATCGACATGGTGTTTGTGATGCCCCTGCGTAGAATAGCGTCCCGCTGGGCCGTAGCCTCAGAAAGAGCTGACCCGACGACACGGCGCAAAGTTTGATCTAAAGCTGCAGGGCCAGCAATGCTGCAGTACTATAGATCTGGTGGCCGATATATAACTCTGTGCTGGCCTACTGTACATGTGTGCTGTGCATGCATATACAGTAGTCGATAAAGAACAGGCAAGCTTTAATTGCAAAGCAGTCTCATCGATGGTGTCGTCAAGACCCACAGTATAGCACTATCAGAGGCGTAATCGTTTTATAATCCTCATGGGGGCTGCAGCCGACACACACACATGCACACACACATGCTCGCTACTTTGTTAAAGTTAATTATGTGTTCTTACTTTAAAATACATAACAAAAGTTGTCCTGTTGTTGTATTGGCTTGGCTGGAGGCTTCATTGTGAGCGTGTAATAATAATAATAGTAATCTATGCTATACACTATACCTTGCAGGTGAAGGATCAATATCTGAACATATCTACATATTAATCTAACCTAAAGGACAGCAGTGCCTTCTATTTGACCCCAAAGAACAGGACACTATTCTCACGATTCTCACCGCAAGGTTCCACAGGTCATCCTGAACAGTCATAAAGAGGCATAGGTGATCTTTACGTGATCTTAAAATGAGAAATAAACGTGGGTGTCTCAAGAGACGCGTCTGAGCTTAAACTGAGAAGCATTTATTTTTTCCTCTGGGAAAGGGTCACCTTGCAACGCCTTGTGTCCAAAAGGTCACAAAAGTTAACTCTATAACGCCAAGGGTCTTGTCCCTTGGGTGTGATATCGTTCATCGACTTGGATGCTTTGAAACTCTTGGGACAACGTGCGTCAGCATGCGTCAGTGCGCAACAGACATCACACCACAGGGACATGCCGCAAGATCCTTTATACATACGCATTTGTTTGATTTGACCACCAACATTTGGTTGTCAAAGACGCACGCACGCACACGCACGCGCACACACACACACACACAAACAAACACACACACCCACAAACACAACTTGACGTCATCAAGTTGTGTTTCACCACCCTCTTTTTTCCTGAGGGTGTACAAATGGAACCTAATGGTTTATTTGGTTCACATTTGTACACACAAGAAAATGTTGAAAAGGGGTGGAATTTTCCCTTTAAAGATGCTCCATAAATCTTTTATTTACATGCGGGCAGAATACAGCGTTTCGACCCGTCACAGTCTTTATCTAACCTGACTCAGATGACACCCAGATTGTGATAGTATTGATTTCACAAGTTCCCTCCTCCTACCTTGTTCTGGGAACTCTAAAACACTCTCAAACTATGTGGGACAACAGCAGAATAAAAATATGATATATCCAAAATAATTCAGGGTTGTATTGTTAGGTTGTTGTTTAAATTAGCGCAGTGGCACAGCTTCAATATGTCATCAATCTCACGTTGATCGCGGCTGTAGCAGCTGCGTAGTGCATTGGGTCTGCCCCAGTGCTTCCAGATGGGAGTGCAGTGGGTCTGCCCCAGTGTTTCCAGATGGGAGTGCATTGGGTCTGCCCCAGTGCTTCCAGATGGGAGTGCATTGGGTCTGCCCCAGTGTTTCCAGATGGAAGTGCATTGGGTCTGCCCCAGTGTTTCCAGATGGGAGTGCATTGGGTCTGCCCCAGTGTTTCCAGATGGGAGTGCATTGGGTCTTCCCCAGTGTTTCCAGATGGGAGTGCATTGGGTCTGCCCCAGTGTTTCCAGATAGGAGTGCATTGGGTCTGCCCCAGTGTTTCCAGATGGGAGTGCATTGGGTCTGCCCCAGTGTTTCCAGATGGGAGTGCATTGGGTCTGCCCCAGTGTTTCCAGATGGGAGTGCATTGGGTCTGCCCCAGTGTTTCCAGATGGGAGCAGGAACGTACTGCTGCCCCCAGATGGCGGAGTCAGGTCAAGTATACGAGATAAACGGGACATTATATACAGAATGGGCACAAAAGAGGCCTGAACAGAGCCTGTTCATGAACATGCACTTAAAACCATGTTTAGAGCAAGAGGCTATGCACACGATATTCCTTACAGAGGAAAGTAAGTCCCAATATGTGTGCATGTGCAACCTACAAAAAAGATAACTACTTCGACACAACTTGTGTTGTGTAACACAGTTACTCCCCCTTGGGCGATCTTTAAAAAAACACATTGGAAAACAGTGGCATCTTCTCAATTCAGATCCTAATTTAGATAAATCCTTTCAGACCCCCCCCCCCCCCCCTGTCTAGTAATATAAAAGGGAACCTAATAGCAAAGGCCTTGTGGCAAAATCTGTCTTAGGCCTGTACTGTACCTCCTGAACAACCACATACTTTGTTAAGATGATGTACCACAGTGGTTTTGTGCAGGGCCCACTATTTATTCAGCATTTTAGCCACAAACCACCATTTGATGACATTATAGCCCCACAGACCCCAAAACACTAAAGATTTATTTTGATTTTGTCCACAACCCTGGGCTGGATTGACCATTAACCTTCTACAAGTTCTACATCCTCTCACATGATGAACATTGTGAGAGGATGTTCATCACGATGTTCATCACGTGTGTACATCTAACTAACTTTCCATCATTTAGCTGTGGACCACCTGGAACCCTCTCAAGGTCCACTGCTGGTCTCTGGACCACTGGTTGAAAACTCCTGATCTGTCAATGCCAAAAACAGATCTAGAACTAGAAAAGGTTCCCTGCGGGCACAGGGCTCCACCAGGTCAGGTTGTGTCCTCCTGGTGGCGCTATATAGGTCAATGTGAAAAGGATTTTGTTCATGATTTACTTGCCTTTTGTTCAAAACTGACAAACCCGTCAAACTTTGAAAGCCAATTATAGACGATTCGGGATGGAATATGAAATATTGGACAGATGCGTCGACTTGAGCACACGACTGCAGAGTTACTGTGTAAAGATTTGTGCGATAGGGACAGAATCTGGAGGAGTAACACGAAATGATGTGTGTTACAAAAAAACTACAAATACGGGTCAAAGGTTTAGCCTTGTCCTCGAGGGAGGAGGGTGCATGCAACGTTCAGGGGCGGATTGGCACATATTTTTCCACCGGGACAATTTTGCCTTTGCCAGGCCACCCTGGTGGGGGCAGCTGGTTAACCAGATGTAACTCTTTGAGAGCGTAAAAATGAAACCAAATGGACCCTTGCGGGTCCATTTGGTTTCATTTTTACACCCTCAAGAGTTAAAATATTCATCATGTGAATTAGCCCAACTTAGTCTACACAACTAGAGAATGTAGAAGATTAATGGTCATTTTGATCTGTATGTTCCAGGCGAGCATCTAGCGCATTCTAGTGCATTTTGGAAGTGCCACTAGTGCATTTTGGATCTTGGCAGTTGGCAACACTGCCTCCAGCAGCGCTAGCGCCCTGGCGCACAGGAGTGAATGGGAATATGGCAACTCTCCTACTTGAAGGCTCTGGTGTAGGACACCTTTTCTTTTTTGAAGGATAGAAACACTAGTTTGCCTGGCCTGGGCCTGGCGCCCTGGCCTGCCCTGGACTTTAAAAAAATAATAATAATAAAAAATAAAATAAATAAATCTGTCCAGGCCACTAGGTGGCGCAGGCCACCGGGAAAACTCCCTGTACTCCAGATGGCCAATCCGCCCCTGGCAACGTTTCATGCAGATCAGAGCATTTATTGGTAAACATGTGAAAACCCGCCTCATAGTGGCGCTAGAGCAAGCCATTCTGCAACATTTTGGGCATTGAGGTTTGTCGTTGGCATCTAGGCATTGATTGTGTGTGCAAAGTTTGGCATTGATCAGGTTAACAGTGGCGGAGGTGGATGTTAGCTGGTGACAGACGGACAGACGGCCACACACACACACACACACACACACACACACACACACACACACACACACACACACACACACACACACACACACACACACACACACGGTACACCATAAGGCAAATTTTAGGCCATTGCAATATAGCATCCCTTCATATCTTACTTTTTGGATTTAAAAAAAAATCTCTCGTGTGCGTGCGACCCGCGCGTGCACACACACACACACACACGCGCGTGCGCGCGCACACACACACACACACACACACACACACACACACACACACACACACACACACACACACACACACACACACACACACACACACAGCACCCTATGTCCATTAGTACCCAACATGTCATCACACTTCCACACTGAAGCTCGAGTCTCAAACTACTGTCACACTCGGCCTTTGAAGTGTTTTAAATCCTAATTGGTCAGTGGAGTTTTATCACCGAGGGACTCTGACAGTCTGACCCATATCACTACATCAGAGGGTCCCTATTTTCACAGCCTACATGCCCTTATGCTTCTTTGTCTTATTTATTTTTTATTTTAAAATACTAGCTGGGATCTACAATGATCAACCGGTTCTGGTGAGCTTTCCCGCATCCGAAATGGTCAAGAAATGAGTTACTGTTACGAACAGGGGTGTAGTGGAGGGGGGACGCGGGGGGACGGCGTCCCCCCACTTCTCACATCTAAAATATTTTATATACAGGGGTGTAGTGGAGGGGGGACGCGGGGGGACGCGGGGGAACGCGGGGGGACGCGGGGGGACGCGGGGGGACGGTGTCCCCCTCTTCTCACATCTAAAATATTTTTGGGTCTGAAAAAAATCATTAGCATGGTGAAATATATCTTGATGACATCATCAAGATGTGTTTCACCATGTTAATGAGTTTCCTTTTTTCTGAGAGTGTACAAATGGAACCAAATGGACCTGCTAGGGCCCATTTGGTTCACATTTTTACACTCTCAGAAAAAAAAAATGGGGGGGGGGGGCATTCAGAGGCGTCCCCCCACTTCTAAAAGTACCACTACAACACTGGTTACGAAGCTTTCCATGCTAGGACATACCCAGGGACAGACACATGAGCATCTGTCCTAGATGCTCATGTGTATATGTGCTCATAGAGATGCGCAGTGACGTCACCGCCCTGGTTCGGAAGTCTTTTCCCAATTCATTTTTCTCATAGACTTTTCGAAAATAATTTATATCAAGACGATTACGTCGCGGACACAGCCAACTCGAAGCCTGCTTTCGAGTTTTTCAACCAATCAAAGCTCGCCTCCCTTCAGGCTATGGGACGCAAAGAGCGAGTGACGGCCCTACCCTGAGATATACATACGCATGGAGTGTTTGTTTACAATTAGCTCTGCTCTACCATGTAATTTGTTGAGATATATATTTATTGTAATGTGATGATTAAATTTAAGATGAGTAATACACTGTCTGGATGCCAGATTAAATTTCCATGAACTTTTGAAACAATTGAAAAAATTCACAGTGAAAACAGTGAAACGTCCCATTTTGTGGGCATGCATTTTTGTGAAGAATGTATTTTTTCAATTCATGGGACTTTAAGGATCAAGGCTAAGGCACTGGTGAAAATAGTTTTTCAGGGTGATGATGTGAGCTGAAATAGAGATGAATGAACTGATGAATGGTTCTTAGAATGCTACACAAGTCTATCCTGGGGCATTTGTCACTGGGGGACGTAATCAAATTTGTTGACTTTCTCACAGTGCTCTGACTTGAATGCAATACGGTCGATTTATGGATCATTTGGCCTTCAAGACAAAGAATCACCTCATCTCGAACCAGGTCTTGAGGCAGATTTTAGTTGCCTCTGTGTCATGTTTGTCTCGCCCTCAATTCTGGCTTGGTCTTGTCTCCGTTCTTGCCTTGTGGTCTTGTCTTGATATCGCCCTCAACTTTCTCGTCACGGACTCCGAGGAAATATCTCATGCAAAAACAAATACAAAGCACAGTCGTCAGACAACCAGGCCACGATCACCACGCGAAAAAAAAAATAATAATAAAATAAAATAAAAATCCAGTCTCACATCGCGGTGATCTTGGTCTTGATCTCGGACCCTCTAAGACAGGGTCTCGATCTTGGCCCCTTTATGCGTTGGTCTCAGTCTCTGTCTCGACTGCCCCAATCTTGTGGTATAGGCTCGGTCTCGTTTTGGTCTCGAGTCCCCTAGGTCTTGGTGGTCTAGGTCAGGGATTTACAACAGGTGGTCCGGGGACCACCAGTGGTCCTTGAGAAGGTTCCAGGTGGTCCCCAGGCTAAATGATGGAAAGTTGGTTAACCAGATGTAACTCTTGAGAGCGTAAAAATGAAACCAAATGGACCCTTGCGGGTCCATTTGGTTTCATTTTTACACTCTCAAGAGTTTTACACTCTGCAAAATGCAGCCTGGTATTGAGGACAAAACCAAAAGAATTCATTAATTTTAGGTCTTTGGAGTGAAAATGTAATCAACGAGTAGTCCATGGTTCAAATGTTGAATAAATGGTGGTCCCTGGAGTCAAAAAAGGTTGAAAACCCACGTCTGCGCTAGATGGTCTTGACTACAACGCTACATGAACCCACTGCAGCCTGCCCTGCACCTGCAGCACTCGAGGACACGCTCATCTAAATGTGCTGTCAAGTCAGATTCGCCAGACAGATGCCACATTGTTGCATAATGTGCCACCTTGGTTGGTTAATCCAAATGGGTCTGCCAAGTCAATTACTGACGCTTGTTGTGGTGTTTGCTCCTCCGGGAGTTTCCCGGGTGACCCCGATAGCCAGCTGCAATGAATTAGCTTGAAGTTGACTTTGCGTTGGGCCAGAGAACTGTGGTTCTAGTGCTGTTTGCCGCCGGAGATTAATAGAGTTGCCTGGTCCAGCAGTGCGATTAATCCCCCGTATGAGTCTGATTAATGCGTGCTCTCTCTCTCTCTGTACGAGCTCTACTCCTATTATTGGCTTTCTGGTCAGCACGTGTGAGTAATCCCCTTTCTTTTCTACATTTCTCATTAACATGACCAGGGGAATTGACTGAAATATCAATGTGATTAATCTTTTTTTTTTCATCTTTTGTTTGCTGGAGATTTTTGGTTGAAATATTATGCTTGGACATATTGATGGGGTGAGATAAAGGCAGAGAGAGAGAGAGATGGGTGTGTTTTATTTTGCCATAGAGAATGTGAAAGATAAAGCTACCGTGATAAATCCCCCAGACGTATTTTCCCTTCGCAACGCGTCTTGGTTTTTCTCATGCACTTATATAACACATTGTAGATTTGGATCTGAAACTGTATACTCTATACTGGCAGTACAGTACAGTACAGTACAGTACAGTACAGTACAGTACAGTACAGTACAGTACAGTACAGTACAGTACAGTACAGTTTTCTGACTTCCTCACTGAGCATTTTTGTAGGGTGGTCTAAAAATGGGTTAAAATCGTCACATCTATATAGAAATGTATTCCTATTTAGTTTATATTTAGACGTTGTTTAGCCAGGCTAGTTTTTAGAAATCTATAAATATGTTGAAACAACTTTGTCTAAACCTAGACTGCTAAAAAAAATGTCAACAAAATAGGCAATTTTTTACACCATTTCTTTAGACTACTTTATGTCTGAGCTTTTATCTTCGTATTATCTGCCTATAGTGCCCCTCAAAAGGTGCGTTATATGTGGATATAAGCAAAACTTTTGTCCTATACAAAGATTGAATTCCTATTGACAAGGAATGGATGATTACAGTCATATGCGAACAAGGAATTCAGTAATTGCTCGATCTTGAATTTGGAGAAACAGCATTTTTCGCGACATCGACCTAGACCGCGACCGATGCTTATAGGTCGGGAACCCTGGCAACCTTTTCACAAACGTTTAACCTTTTTCCCCAAACCATCGCAATCTTTTTTTCCACCAGGCGCAAATAAACAAACCCTAATGTCAGCTCTAAACTTAACTTAAACTAACCTCAGTAAAACCTATGCCTAAACCTAACCTAAACCCGATTGTAAATAGGTTGCGACTGATCGTAAAACAGTCGACTGATTTGGGAATGTTGCGACCAAGGTTGCAAACTAAAATGAGCCCCCATGCACCCACCCCCCGAATGGTTCATTGGTGCAAAGACATTATCTCTGGGCGCAGACACAAAAGCACAAACAGACCCGTCGCTGACTATAAGCTATAAGAGACAACACGGCGATCGAGAAAATGAGGGATGAAGCAAAGAAAAATGGTCTAGAGAGAGAGAGAGAGAGAGGTCAAAGATCACGGAAAACAGACAATTTGTTTGGAGTCTATAGCGGCGGCTTCTCTCCGAGGTATCATCTCTACAGCGGAGTCCCCGGGGTGTCATCTCATTTTCTCCTGTTCCTAGCGTTTTGCGATGATGTCACGTATACGGTATACAGAGTGGAATGGATTCACAGACCAGACCCATTTTACGTCGGCGGAGCAAAGCCCTGTTGTGTTCGCACAGCTGTTCTGCCCCCCCCCTTGCAATGCTCCCCTCCACTCTGCCCTCTCTCTCTCTCCGTCTCTCTCTTTGATTTGCTATTTCCTGTTGCCCTGTCCAGGCTGGGGGTGGGGTAGGGGGTCGCTTTAAGCCGTTGGCACCGCGCCCATATCGCTGTGACATGAGAGCACTGACCGCAAGGCCTACTTTTAGTTCTAAAGTTAGTTCACAGTTGGGGGAAGTAGAACTAATAGCAGAAGTAGACTAACTATAGCAAAAAACAACTCCCGAGACCTCGGAATGGGGCAGCTTTCATGGGCATAGTTCTCGTGTGTCGTGACCAGGAGGATGCTGACCCCCTCGGTGGGAGAGAGCCAGGATCGGATCGGGGCGTTTCTGCTGACAGCATGGGCATTCGTCGCCACCGTGCTTCATGCATTGTTAATCTGTCGCTGTCATAGGATGTTCCTCTGTCCCCTCCACGCATGCAGAGAGGGATAACCCATTCCGTACTGAAAAAAATATATATATATTCGCCACATTTTCACCATTATCAAAATATCAGACCATTTTCAAAAAAATATCAGTTTCAGTAACTAAAGTAACGTTAATGTTGCTATGTAATGATGCTACGTAAAGTAATGCTAATAATGCTAACTAATGCTAATAATGCAAAGAAATGCTAATGGTAACTATTGTTAATATTCCTAATAATGCAAAGTAATGCTAACGCTGAGTATTATTAATACTAATAATGCTAAGTAATGCTAATAATGCTGATTGATGCTAATAATGCCATTTAGGTATTGCTGCTAATGCCAAGTATTGATAATGCTAAGTAGTAAGGCTAATAATGCAAAGTAATGCTAATACTAATACTAAGTATTGTTAATAATGATAACACTGCTAAGTAATGCTAATAATGCTGATTGATGCTAAGAATTCTAAGTATGTATTGCTGCTAATACTAAGTAGTAAGGCTAATAATGCTAAGCAATGTTAAGTGTTAAAGCTAAGTAAGTATTGATAGGAATGGTAAGTAATGCTAATTATGCTGAGTAACGCTAACGCTAATGCTGAATAAATGGTGGGCCGTTGGGATGAAAAAGGTTGAAAACCACTGGCTTGGAACACCAACAACAGGCGTATACCCGGTCAGTGTGTGTTGATGGGTGCAATGAGCTGGAGTCTGGAGTGAGAGGGCAGTGCACTGCACCTCCTTCAGCTCACAGTCACAGAGTCCCACCAGACCCAACCGCTGGGTCAGGCTCTTAGAAAACTCTCTCCTCCCCTCCTCTCCCTTTCCTGTTCCAACGGCACTTCCAAAATGCACTAGAATGCGCTACAGTAGTGTGGTTTTCAACCTTTTTCATACCAGAGCCCCCACTGTTTATTCTGCATTTTAGCCACGGAGGAGGATCACCGTTTGATGTTGAGTTTAGTCTCTCGGACTAATTTAGGAGAGATAAACTGGCAAAATGCTGGTCATAATAGCAATTCTTCTAAATTTTCTAAATGTGTAGATTCTTGAAAATGAGATAAATCAGAATTAATTAAATAGAATTTAACTCTTGAGAGTGTGAAATGAAACCAAACGGACCCATAAGGGTCCGTTTGGTTTCATTTTACGATCTCAAGAGTTACAGATCTATAAGGGTCCATTTGGTGCAATGGTCCTTTCTAGGAAGAAAGGAGGACTCTATCGTAGGAGGAAAAAATGTGAAAAATGAGGGTTTTATCTTTGGCATCTGTCAATCAATTTCACCCCAACTCACCAGCAAAAAAAACACTAGATTTTCCACCAGGAGTTTTTCACTAATTTTGGCGCTAGGGGAATCTGGAAAAAAGCTAAATATAGTGGCAAATGCGCCAAGTTGGCAACACTGGAACAGCCTCCCCGAGGCTCTCTCCCCCTCTCTTACTGTAGGATTAAGTTAAGTTTACCAGTGCATGTTTTAGTTAATAGGCATTCAGCCTCCCAAATAATGAAAAGATTGTGTGTATATGAATAATGTCAGGGCTTTGCCCTATAACTCAGGGGCAGATCTATATCTGGGCATGGGCATGGGGGGCATTGCCCCCCTAAATGCCCAGTCTGCCCCACCAAACATGATGGCATGCAAAACAACCCAAGCTTCAAATTAAAGTGCGTATATTTAAAATGATTTGAAGCACTACTACTGCTACTAACTAACTACAGCTGTGTCACCACTAAACCAACAGCATTTCATCATTGAAAACAGAAAACTCTCTGAGTCAGACCTTTAGCTTTATGCATGCTGCGTGTCTGTTGCAACTTCAACAACAACTGATGGTATTATTGATGCTTTACTTGCCTAAAAAAAGTCCTGCAACTGAAAATGGTATGGGTGCGGCTTCATCGACCATGGCGCAAAGCGTGAAGCATGAAGCCGCCCTCATACCATTTTCTCCTGCCCCCGAATTGAGAAATGTTATATCCGCCCCTGCTATAGCTTCAGAATTTCCACTGACATTGTTGTTAAAAATAATAATAATATTAATAAATGCCGCAAGGAGTATCGTGTTTGTGTGGTCTGGGAGCAAAACATTAGAAGCACAATGCACCGCTTGCCCTCACTGGTTCTTGTATCTTCTATTTGTTCTACTTATAGTTTCAAATGGGAATATGGTTAGTTTAGGAATAAAGGTAGACGTATGTTTAGGCATTACTGAGTTTTATGTTAAAGGGGGGAATGACATTCAACTACCGTAATTTCCGGACTATAAGTCGCTACTTTTTTCATTTGCTTTTGACCCTGCGGGTTATACAACAGTGCGGCCAATCTATCTATCTATCTATGGATTTTCCAGGTTCCAGGTGGGCTCCGCAGACTAAATGATAAAGTTGGTTAACCAGATGTAACTCTTTGAGAGCGTAAAAATGAAACCAAATGGACCCTAGCGGGTCCATTTGGTTTCATGTTTACGCTCTCAAGAGTTATGACATTCACCATCTAAATTAACACCAATCAATTAATAAGTCATAACTCATAAGTCATGTTCATTTTGGTCTAATTTTGATGTTTTGCCTCTTTTGTTTGCGGAAATCCATCCTGGAATTGTGAACAAAACCAAAAGAAATCTTTAGTTTTGGGGTCTGTGAGGTGAAGACGTTAAATTGTGAAAAAGTTGAAAACCACTGCTCTAACTTGAAGCACCTGACTGGCTGACTATAAGCCTGGTGCGGCTTATAGTCAGGTGCAGCTTATACAAGGAAAAATCAGTATTTTGCCCCAAATTTAGCTGGTGTGGTTTATATTCAGGTGAGGCTTATAATCCGGAAATTACGGTATTTCACTTTTTTTAGTGTGTGTTTTTGGTTCTCCCATTGTGCGTTTTCCATCCCCACAAATAAGCAACTTTGAACAATCAGGATTGCAGCTAAGCTGTCCAGAAAGAAACGACAAGGACTGGTGATACCATAATTGTCAGGGCCCTATCTAGAGGGGGCAGGGGTAGGCAGAGCCCACCCAAATGTGCATCCTGCCCACCCAATGAAACTTTCCACCAGCTAAATGGTGGAAGGTTGGTTAACCAGATGTGACTGATTGAGTTAAAATATTCACTCATGAGTAAAAATATTCATGTAACTAGAGAATGTAGAAGATTAATGGTCATTTTCATCTGTATGTCTGTCTGTTTTGTTTCCCAAAACCCAGTCTGGAAAGTTTTGGTTCTGTGGGGCTAAAATGTCCTTTGTCCTCATTTGTCCGTGGCTCAAATGGCGAATAAATAGTGGGCCCTGGTCTCAAAAAGATTGAAAACCACTGATTCATATGAAAAACTTTGGAGTTGCCCACCCTACCATTCCAACCCACCGGGCTGCATGGCTAAATCAGGCCCTGGTTGTAAATGAGAATTAAGCTCGAGGGGCATACACAACATGCTATTAAGTATTAAAAACAATTTTAGTAATGTCTGTTATATTTGCGCTCTAAGGATTACTTGCCTGGTGGCTACTATAGCCCCTCAGCCATTGCAGCATATTTAGCCTGGGGGCGAATGTTCTTGTATAATGGATAATGTACAGCAGATGTGATGGTGATTACAGACCTTCTTTTTCAGCTATTGGATATCGGGAAATGAATTATTGAAGCCAATTATTATTTAATGGCTTAACAACACTCTGTTCCCTGCATTGCAGTAATAGTACAGCAGCTCTGAACCGCAATTTTCTAACGACCAACATTACAGTATAGTACAACCAGGAAATCACAGTAGTGTGCAGGAAATAATGATTGTTCTCTGTTCATTCCGTGTCCTGCCAGCACCCCATGGGTCCAGGCAGGGCAAAATCATCTTGCAATTAACCTCAGCTTAGGTCACAAGTTGTTGGGTAGTTTTGCGACCTAAGCTGAGGTCGAGGTTGCTGCAAGATGATCTCGCAGTTTCTCCCCAATCGGTCCACGCAGAAGTCTCCTGAAACCTCGAAAATTCAATTCACCAAAATACAAGACCATACATCGACTATGGGATTACTGCATGAAATCACAGAGAGATGCACGGATGGTTAATCAATCACTGGCTGGAGGCCTACACGTTTTACATTTTAAAAAGGCTGTAACTGCAACCTCATTTACCAATGGCAAAGCAAGCCTTTTTTTTTTTTTTAATATATTTTTTATCCCACGATTTTGTAACCCATTTTTTCACCCAGTGCCAATTCCTAATGTGATCCTGGGCTCTACACACCCTCCACCAACCTGGGGAGGCAGCGGACTGGCCTCATGCTTCCTTCAATGCATGTGGAGTCCAAGCTGCCTTCTTTTCACCTGACAGGGGGGAGTTTCCCTGGTTGGACGTAGCGCGTGGAAGGAACACGTTATTCCAACCAGTTCCTGTCCCCTCCATCAGGCGCCCCGGCTGGCCAGGGGGAGGTAGTTTAGAGTCCAGGATTACTGCATGTTTTTGTGAGGGTATCTACCCTAGGGGACACGGGGAGAACATGCAAACTCCACACAGAAAGGCCCTTTCGCCAACCCCGCCTCGGGTATGGGCACTGATGACGTGGAGGAGCAGACACGCCGCCAGCACCCACAGCAGCACCCCTAGCGGGAATCGAACCCAGGACCTTCTAGCTGTGAGGCGACAGCACTAACCACTGTGCCACCGTGCCCCCCAGCAAAGCAAGCCTTAGCTGTTGAAAGTATGAAACTCCCAAATTTACCATAACACAGGAAATTACTAAATAATTGTGGAGGACCCCGGACCCCCCCCCTGTCTGTGAAGACTTCAGAATCCAGTCATACTGTACATTTAGACCGCTTGCGGTCGGTTCCCAAACTTGTTTTTTTTTTCTGCCTGTGACTAAGAGAGAAATGTAGCTGTTTTCCCAGGATCTGTGAAACTAGCAGATCTACGTACAAGCTAACCAACATGTTGTGAGCTTGGAAATTGTCTTTTCCCACTACTTCTCAAGCCTGTTTTCTAATCATGGAATTGTTTTTAGATGTTGTTGTTGAAGTTGCAACAGACACGCAGCATGCATAAAGCTAAAGGTCTGACTCAGAGAGTTTTCTGTTTTCAATGATGAAATGCTGTTGGTTTAGTGGTGACACGGCTGTAGTTAGTTAGTTAGCAGTAGTAGTGTTTCAAATCATTTTAAATATAAGCACTTTAATTTGAAATATCTTGGGTTGTTTTGCATGCCATTGCATCGTGTTTGGTTGGACAGTGTTGGCATTTAACCCCCCCCCCCCCCATGCCCATGTCTAGATCCGCCCTGGATGTTTATCTGTTCTTTGCTTCCTTCTACTTTCAGACACCTCATCGACAGGGCTCAAAATATTCAAAATATGCACAAAATGAACTGCTCTTGCAATGAACACTTTTATGTTTCTGTCAAAGACGTTCTTTGGGCATCAGAAGAATGCAGCTCTATGCCTGAAGAAAGTCTTTGACTGAAATCTACCTTAATTGCAGACAGACAGTGTGCCGGTCATTACCTTTTGTGCATTCTTTTAATTCCTGAAATTGCTGCTGGATAGGTGGATGGGGGGAAACTTTGAACTTCAGTTCATTCCAAAGAATGCTTCTTTGGGGGAATGCTTTTTGAAAAGATTTGGTAGTGCGGTAATAAAAGGACCCATAAAAATGTGTCCACAGTCCAGAAATGGTTCCCAACCCAATGCACTGTTGAGTAAACAGTCAGACATAACCAGAATAATGTAAATAACTCTCTGTCTAAATAGAATATAGCGTTTGAATAGTCTAAGTGTTAAATTAGACTACATCCACGTTATTGTCTCCATCAGCCCGAAGTCAGGGGAGAAAGTCTGTTTTGCAATCCGTCTGTCTGTCTGTCTGTCTGTCTGTCTGTCTGTCTGTCTGTCTGTCTGTCTGTCTGTCTGTCTGTCCGTCCTTCGGTCTGTTTTGAAAACTCTAGCCTATAGAGATGCGCAGTGACGTCACCAGGCCTGTTCCACTAGTGGATTCCTCATTCATTTTCCTCATAGACTTTTCGAAAATGGTTAATAAAAACACGATTACGCCGCGGCCAAAGCCAACTCGGGTCGTGACAAATCATGACAACAAACACAATATCGTCATATAATATATAATTAGGAAGAAGTAGAAAACGGCATGATACAAGACTTTTTGTTTCGTTTTTCATCTTAGAAAATATTTTATTGTCCCAAAAGTTTGTGTGTGTCATCATGATTCGTCACGACTCGAGTTGGCTTTGTCCGCGGCGTAATCGTCTTGATATAAATTATTTTCGAAAAGTCTATGAGAAAAATGAATGGGGAATCCACTAGTGGAACAGGGCTGGTGACGTCACTGCGCATCTCTATAGCTAATCTGTCACAGCGCCACCATGAGGCCTGTTTACGAGCAAAACACGTTTCTTTATATTACTCGTACAGCTTTTAAGGGCTTTCCAGACGGCAACGAGAAACGCCCACATACCCTCAGCGATTCTCCATTCTCTCTGCAGTGTCGACATAAAGAAAATCGCCCGTCGATTAACGCCAGGCGTTTTAACACACTCCCTACCAAAAGCGCGGTCGTCGATCGCGTCGTGCTCGGTCCCATTTGCCGAAAACGACGAAGGTGCAGATAACGACGAAATGTAGATTTCATTCTTTAATCCAACTATTAGTCCCAGCGCATCGTCTGATAATGATCCCGTCGCTGACTTTCATTTGGGACAGAATTGCGACAACTTTTTTTTTGTCCCATTCACATTCATTCAATGCAATGCATTCAAACGGCTCTCCTCCGGTTTGCCCCCTCAATGTAGTGGGCGCATGGTTAAATCAGCTAGGGCTACGCAGCTCTTCCTGACTTGTGAACCGGATGTTTTTGGGCAGATCGCCAGATGACCGATTAGGCAAGACAACAGACACAGCATAACAGAAACAGCACATCCTGTTTAGGAGATCTGAGCTTCAAAATAAGGGTTTTTACCGAATTTACTTGATTGAGCCCTGGCACTAGCTTGGAAATCCAGCAGTAAGGGCGGCAGTAAGTGTGTTTTAAAAAGCTCACTAGACGATTGAGCTTTCAAAAACATTGTGCGCGCGTGCACGAAGCGAGCACCGCGCAACACCAATCACTGGACTCCGCCCTCTTGATCGCAGGTCGTTTTCTGAGCACAAAACGTCGGTCCCTTTGAAAATGAATTAGAATGCGCAATGTATTACTTGCCGTCTCTGAGGCCCTTTATCCATATCGCTGGACACTATCTCTACAGTTATGTGTTCAATACAGACCAGTAGGGATGTCACGGTATCCGGTAATACCGGTATTACCGGTATGAGGCCACAAAACCGGTACTTTGCCTGCCCACCGAATGTACCGAAAAAAAATAATAATAATAATTGCGCCCATTCATTCAATATTGCATTGAATTGCATTGATGTAACTCTTTGAGAGCGTAAACATGAAACCAAATGGACCCTTGCGGGTCCATTTGGTTTCATGTTTACGCTCTCAAGAGTTAAAATATTCATGAAGTGAATTAGCAACTAGAGACTCTACACAACTAGAGAATGTAGAAGATTAATGGTCATTTTGATCTGTATGTTTGACTGTTTTGTTTCCCAAATCCATCCTGGTATTGTGGACAAAAGCAAAAGAAATATTTTGTTTTTGGTCTGCGGGGATGAAATGCTATCGTATATATTACTAATGTTGATTGAGGATTTGTCCTGCATGTGCCAGGGACTCTGAGGACATCTAGTGGTCAAACTATAAAACCGATAATACCAGTATAAAAGCAAACTATAAAACCGGTGTTGAGATTCTAACACCGTGACATGCCTACAGACCAGTCCACTTCCCCAAATTCCACCGTCACCGATAGCTAAGATCGCATTCCAGTGTTTATTTGTCCATTCCAACAAAATGCCGCAAACCATTAGCATGGCGTGCAACTCCCATGACATTATGCACACACAGTACCATTAGACAGAGGAAGAAATTCCACATCTACCGGTTACAGCGCCATCGCGAGGTCAATTTGCAATTTGGCGACATCGTGCAAATCGACATGCACCATCTCCATAGTCATGAGATCAGCATGCATCTGCCCGCTTTCCCATATATATATTCCACCCTGTTTGCCTGAAGATTGCCTTTCATGATGCGCAGGATTGGTCCATTTCAGAGGGAAAAAAATCAGCTTTCAGCTTTGCCTCATTTATGGATCCTAGGATTCATCTTAGGAGCCATGAAGAAGCATAGGTGATCTTTAGGTGATCTTAAAATGAGAAATAACGGGTGTCTCAAGAGACACTTCTGAGCTTAAACTGAGAAGCATATTTTTCCCTCTGGGATTTCCCCACCATGCAGGGAACAAAATGCAAGTTAAAATGTTTTCACATATAACTGCACCGATCTGTTTACAACTTTGCACTCGCACTATACTACACATTAAGAAGAATGCACACTGCTGCTAGTGATGCTCACAGTGCCAAAGTATGTGTCATACTTTTTCATATACTTTACTCCCACACATTTTGTGCAAACATCACCAATGTTGTTTTCCTGATTTACATTCTGTGTCATGGATTATTCATATTTATAGACCTGGGAAAAAAAAAAAAACTAAGCATTTCCTTCCCATGTGTTACAAATTACCCTATCTTCCTTAAGCCCTATACGTACAACCAAAGACGACGTGAAAGACGACATTTATCAGGACTATACATTCCATCCGCATTTCAGTGAAACATATCTGCTGGGAAGCGGTGGAGCGGTGGATGAACCATTTCACCTTCCGCCGGCTTTGCTGTCGTTCAGAGACGCGGCACGTCTCTCTCATTACACGGATGGAGACGGGTACAGGCTGGATGAACCCATCACACACACACACACACCGGGGTTGTTGGCCGTGGTGGATCAGTGAATCACCACCGCGCCAGCACCACACCGGCACCATAATGCACACGCTCTCAGTGTAATGGCTACGTGTCACACAACGGCTTTCAGAGTGGGGAAAAATCACACGCATTTAAAAGTTCTCTCTCTCTCTCTCTCTCTGTGTCTCTCTCTGTGAGAGAGACAGAGTCTGTGTGAGAGAGAAAGTGACAAAGAGAGAGACGGCTCACAGAGAGCTCCTACCCCTTCCTTTTTCACCTATTTTTACCAGACCTGTTGTACATGCCTGTCGGCCACTTGGTGAGCCTCATTATACCCGCTGTCAACTTGTCATAGCTCCCCATTTTGACTATAAATGGTAAATGGTGCATTTATATAGCGTTCTTTATATCCATGGTGCTTTACATAGCCCATTCCATTCACCTCCATTCACACGCTGATAGCAGCTGAAACCTTACCGTGCAAGATACCAGCTAGCACATTACGAGCAATTTGAGTGTCTTTATTGACACACTGGAGGAGATTTAATTATGAACAGATTACCATTTGAGATATTTTAGCCCCACAGACTCCAAAACTAAAGATTTGTTTTGCTTTTCTCCACAATTCAAGGCTGAAGTTGGGGAAACAAAACTGTTAAACATACAGATCAAAATGACCATTAATCTTTTACATTAGTTGTACGACCGTACCTGCACACACACACAAACACACCGAGAAAAGTGCGGGCAAAGACATTTCCATTATTCGCCTCAGTCCCTTTGGTCATGAGAGTGATCAAGGCGAACGGAGCCCACAGGGACGGCAGCGCTTCCTCAAACGCCCGACTACCCGCTGGGAAAACGAACGACGGACGGCCAGAGAGAGCTGTGGAATGTTTCCTTTTAAACCATGTCCCCTTTAGGGGCGGATCTAGGCATGGGCATGGGGGGGCAGACTGGGCATTTAGCCCAAGTCTGCCCCACCAGACACGATGGCATGCAAAACAACCCAAGATATTTCAAATTAAAGTGCTTAGATTTAAAATGATTTGAAACACTACTACTAGTTAGGGAAAATTAGCAATATTTTTGGACAATCTGTGAAAAAATTTACTACCAATAGCTTTCTTCACCAATGTGTTCTGATAGGTGTCTAGAATCACCTCTCAATTAGTGCAAGTCCAAATCCCATGGGAAAATCCTGGAGAGCCAATCAAAGTTATGGAGCACAGACTGCTTTGGTGAAAAATATGAACAAAAATTAAAAGTCCAAAATGAAATTGTGGGGTGTCTAACTAGGGGTTTTCAGGGTGCTGAATCCATTCCAAACATTAGTTTTGGGTAAAAATGTCTCCCTGGCCATCAAACCTATATATGTTGGTTATTAAGCTGTAATTAAGCCGCTATTAAGCCATAATGTATTCTATGCAGCATAAGCATAGTGTAGAATAGATCATGATGGTATTGCTGAATTGCTTCTATTCTTAAAAATACCATAAGACAAGAGTGTACACCTACTGTGCCCAAGCTCAGTGGGATAGACTGTCTGCCTTTGGGAACGTAACGAGCACCAAGGGCATGGTTAAAAAATAGTAAGGGGAAATGAAAATTAAAAATGAATTTGTAAGGTGTTTAACTAGGGGTTTTCATGAGTGCTGAATCCATTCCAAACATTAGTTTTGAGTAGAAAACAAGTAATTTTCCATAAGAACATATTTTTATTCCATATTTTTAAAGTAGGAAATGTGCAGTAGTGATGGAACCTGGTCAGTTTAAGCAATAACCAAGTCTACAATAAAACTATTAACTGTAATACAAGTATAACCGCTGAGCCAGTCAACAGATGTAATTCTCTTCTTATCTTATATTGACATGTTTGACCAAAGAATTGACCAAAGTACTGTACAGTCAATAATTCAATAATGCAAATAGAGCACAACACAAAAAAGTGTGCATAAATGGTGCATTTGTATAGAGTGCCTTTCTGCAAGGCTATCTACGTAGATTGTGCATTACATTCACCCATTCATGCACCAATGCTGGGGGGGAAACCTGCAAGGCGCCAACCTGCACATCAGGACAAATAAGGGTTCAGTGTCTTTCAAGAACGCTTCGACTCTGACTCTGGGGGGAGCCTGGGTTCAAACTGGCAACCTTGCGGTTGCCATTGAGTCATTCTACCCCTGAGCCACTGCCACACTCCTCTCCACGTTGATAAAAAAAACAACTAAAGAGTAAATGGGCATGTTATGTAGAGTAAAAACTTTATACTATAAAGTAACTACTGTAGGACACCACCAGGTATGCATCAAATGTAGCTTAATGTGTAAACAACGTGCTGTCTAAGTAACATTCTTCATACGTTAAGTGGTCGTGGTAGTGTCCATTTACTAGTGTCCATTGTTTGGGTGGAGGGGAGGGTGGCAGTAGATCAGTGGTAGAATGAGGCTTCGAGCATGGGGGGCCATGCTCGAAGTGTCCTTGAGCAAGACACTGAACCCCTGATGTACAGGTTGGTGCCTTGCATGGTTTTCTCCAGCAATTGGTCCATGACTGGCTGAATCTAAATAGCTTTGCATAAAGGCACTGTATACAAATGCACCATTTGTGGACAGTTTTTATATTGTGCTCTATTTGTATGATGCTTTGAATTATTAACTGTGTAGCAAAAAACACGATTTTGTAACCCATTTTTCACCCAGTGCAAATTCCTAACGTGATCCTGGGCTCTACACACCCTCCACCATCCTGGGGAGGCAGCGGACTGGCCTCATGCTTCCTTCAATGCATGAGGAGTCCAAGCTGCCTTCTTTTCACCTGACAGGGGGGAGTTTCCCTGGTTGGAGCACCAGGGAAGGAACGTGGAAGGAACACGTTACCAATTCCCGGCCTTCTTCAGGTGTGAACCTGAAGAAGGCCGGCACGGCCGAAACTGTCGTGTGCATCTATTGCAAAGTACAAAGAAATGTAAGCAGAAATTAATAAACTACAAGACTCCTGCAACCTGTCGTGCGACCCACCTCCTTTTTGATGAGAACATGGAAACTCCACATATAGAAACTGCAGCACTGCACAGACTGTGCAGTACTTTGGTCAATTCTGTTGATTTTAATCAGTGGCAACATATTATATTATATCATGTACAGTATGAAGCTTACATCCACTGATAAATTGCACCCTTGCAATTGTTGAGATCTGTTGAATAGGAAAATTCTGCTTCTGTTAATATTGAGTAATGGTTTCTAACTAGGTAAAATAGGCTAAAGCTGAAACTTAAAAAAAAAAAAAAAAAAGTATTCTGATGTTTTGCAAGGAGCTGTTATTGAACAGGTTAAAGAGGCCCAGCTGTTGGATGTGATTATTGACTATTAAACACTGTCCTTGTCGATGCAAAGTAATAAAATGGTTTCTAAAATGAGTAGCAGCAACATGTTAATGTGATAAGAAGAGGATTACATCAGTTGACTGCCTCAGCAGTTATACTAGTATTACAGTTAGCAGTTACAATATATTATAGACTTGGTTATTGCCCAAACTGACCAGATTTCATCAATAGGCTACTGCACATTTCTTACTTTAAAAGTATGTAATAACATATGTTCTGGAAAATGACTTGTTCTTTACTCAAAACTAATGTTTGGAATGAATTCAGCACCCAAGAAAACCCCCTAGTTAAACACCAATTCATTTTTAACTTTTCATTTCCCATTATATCAACCATGCCCTTGGTGCTCGTTACGTTCCCAAAGGCAGACAGTCTATCCCACTGAGCTTGGGCACAGTAGGTGTACACTCTTGTCTTATGGTATTTTTAAGAATAGAAGCAATTCAGCAATACCATCATGATCTATTCTACACTATGCTTATGCTGCATAGAATACATTATGGCTTAATAGCGGCTTAATTACAGCTTAATAACCAACATATATAGGTTATATGGCCAGGGAGACATTTTTTACCCAAAACTAATGTTTGGAATGGATTCAGCACCCCTGAAAACCCCTAGTTAGACACCCCACAATTTCATTTTCGACTTTTAATTTTTGTTCATATTTTTCACCAAAGCAGTCTGTGCTCCATAATTTTGATTGGCTCTCCAGGATTTTCCCATGGATTTGGACTTGCACTAATTGAGAGGTGATTCTAGACACCTATCAGAACACATTAGTGAAGAAAGCTATTGGTAGTAAATTTTTTCACAGATTGTGCAAAAATATTGCTAATTTTCCCTAACTATACTGCTAAACTACAGCTGTGTCACCACTTAACCAACAGCATTTCATGATCGAAATTAGAAAACTCTCTGAGTCAGACCTTTAGCTTTATGCATGCTGCGTGTCTGTTGCAACTTCAACAACAACTGATGGTATTATCGATGCTTTACTTGCCTAATAAAAGTCCTCTAACCGAAAATAATCGCCTGTGCCGCTTCGCGCCACGGGCAATGAAGCAGACCCCATAGCATTTTCTCCTGCCCCCCCCAATTGGGAAATGTTACATCCACCATTGGTCACTGTGCACGTTGGATGTAGTTTTATTTAAATGCTGATTGAATGACAAACGAGTCATTTCTGAGGGGTTACCCAGGGGGCAAACCACCCCTATTTAGGAAACCTGCATTTGCCATAAAATAAAAGGTTGTCCACTAGAAATATTATCTATGACCCTGTAGGATCACAACATATCTGGACAACCCGGTATTTTTTTTTTTTTGCTGGAAATCCAATATGGCCGCCGCCGCTGCGCGGGCCTCACGCCTAGAGTCCGCGCCTTTGTGGCAACAGGCAACAGCAACGTGCGCTCAGTCCAATTTGGACTGAGCGCACGTTCTTGAGTGAAGTATTTTTGTACACTTTGCAACACTGCATCTTTTGTCATAGGCAACTTAATCTTTGGACATAAGAGGAATTGTAATAATGTAAAAATGAAAACAAATGGACCCTTGCGGGTCCATTTGGTTTCATTTTCACGCTCTCAAGAGTTAAAATATTCACCATGCAAATTAGCCCAAGTCTACACAACTAGAAGATTAATCGCCATGGACAAAAGCAAAACAAATCTTTAGTTTTGGGGTCTGTGAGGCTAAAATGTCCTCCAGTGGTGGTCCGTGGCTCAAATGCTGAGTAAATGGTGGTCGCTGGTATGAAAAAGGTTGAAAACCCCTGCCGTATAGTGTCGGCCTATACAGGTATGTATTCTGAGAGACCTGTTATTTCCCAACCTTTTTGCCCTCTTGTGGAAGTTCCTGCGTTTCGTTAATTCGTCAATAAATCCTTCTAACGTGACTTGTTCTTCCCAGCGTCGTCCGCTCGTGGGTCCTTGATGGGTATCCATTCCCGACGCCCAATTAGCTACGATTATAGGCCCATAACTCGGGCCTATTTGGTTTTATTCGTTTCTGACTCTCAATGTGGAGAGAGAGAGGGGGTTTGACTTGTTCTCTGAACCTGAACCATGGCGCACTGTGTTGTCTGTATGCCCAGTGTTGCCAACTGCCAAAATCCAAAATGCACTATAGTGGCACTTCCAAAATGCGCTAGATGCTTGCCTGGAAGGGAATATGACCATTAAATGACCATTAATCTTCTACATTCTCTAGTTGTGTAGACTTGGGCTAATTCACATGATGAATGTTTTAACTCTTGAGGGTGTAAAAATGAAACCAAATGGACCCGCAAGGGTCCATTTGGTTTCATTTTTACGCTCTCAAAGAGTTACATCTGGTTAACCAGCTGTCCATCATTTAGCCTGGGGACCACTGGTTGAAAACCACTATCATACGAGGAAAAAATGGTGAAAAATGAGGCTTTTATCTCTGGCGCCAGTCTATCAATTTTGCCCCAACTCACCAGTAAAAAAAGCACTAGATATTCCGCTAGGAGTTTTTAAATAATTTTGGCGCTAGAGGGGTTTGAAAAAAAGCTAAATATAGTGACAAATGCGCCAAGTTGGCAACACTGGAACCACTGCGCACTGTGTTGTCTGTATGTATGCCCTCCTTTGCCTTTATCTGCCTGTGTCGGAGCATGTTACCTCCGCGCAGGCTCATTAAAGCACCGTGCGACGACGCCGTCAACCCCACCAGTCAACAAAACACTTCTTAATGAGACTCCGAAGTTGACCTTGGGCCAGGCAACGAATGAAACGTCAGCAAAGACATGTACGGAGCAGAGTAACAGAGATACACACGCACGCACGCACGCACATTCGCATCAATACTGCATGTGGTGAACGTTAACTCTGCCTCTCCTGACTCACACGCCTTTGTTTAAAATGTTTTTGGCGGGAACGCATTTTGTCTCTCTAAGCATTAGCCTTAGCTTTAGCTAGTGCAAAGCATTGACATTAGCTTTATTTAGTGAACACGTTTAGCCTGGCTCAGCCTTGAATCAGCACCTTAAAAACATATTCGCTTATTTTTCCCTGTGATTCAAGGACTGGCTTCCCTGCCTTTCGGGCCGTTTGTGCCGGTTGGAAATCCAATCCCAGCACCTGATTGGCCAACAGCCCTGTCACTCACTTCATTCCCAACGTCATCTGCTTTCCAAATATTCTTAGGGGTTCATATGAACCAATCACAGTGAAGACTGCTGCTTTGGTACCGCCCATCCTAGAAACTGCTGTGGTATAGAGGGAGTTCAGTCTGAATGATGAAGTGAAACGAAACTGCTAGAACGCGTTAACATAGACATTAGTTTTAGCTAGTGAAAGCATTTAACATTAGCATTTTCTTCAGCTAGTGAAAACATTAGCCTTAGCTTTAGCTATCGAAAAGCATTAGCGGTTGAAAACATTAGCATTAGCTTTATCCATTGGAAAAATAGCAGGCCTACAAGCTCATACCGATGAGCTTGTATAGGTCTGCTATTTTTGGAACATTTTGTAGAATTTGGTGTCGGGCCAAAATGGGTTAGCTGTGTTTTTCTTTTTGTTTTTCAGAAGCGCTCAGCTACCACTTCCAGGAGGCAAAGAAAAAACTGCAGAAATGCAACGTGATTGAGGGATTCGAATAATAAAAAAAAAAATGCACTTGCTTTTATTTGCCTTCTCTCTCGGTTCTGCCAGTGCCACCGCAAATGGATTTATTTATGTTTCATTTTAAGTCGGTTCCACTCCCGACGTGGAAATGGCTGGAATAATATGAATTGAATTGCTGACTGGCTGTTTAATCTCTCATCTTGTTGGTTTTTCTTTATATACTTGCTATATAGGAATAGCAGCCACCCACCGCTCCTTTATATGGTATATTCATGCAGAAAATGGGGTTACGGAGAGTGCAGCGCCCGTGTCCAAATGCTTCCCGCACACAAATGAAACGGGTCGATTTGCATGAAGGAGGAAATGATGGCTAAAGAGGGGATCTCTGCAGCCATTTCCTATTATTAACGGCCAAATGGGATTAATGTGGACAGTGTGGGACCCGCTGTCTGACTTTAAAACGACTTCTCTTGTCAGGGAGATTAGCCTCTATGCCGTTTTCTATGGTTTGTCATAGCGCTATACCACACCAGTGGTCCTTGAGGGGGTGTTCCAGGTGGTCCCCGGCTAACTCTTGGTAAGCAAATGGGCAAATGGGTTTTTATAGATCTGTAACAGTGTAACTCTTTACGGCGTAAAATGAAACCAAAGAGATCCGTTTGGTTTCATTTTTACACTCACAAGAGTTCATTTATTGTTAAACATCTGCATTGTGGAAGCACATTCACAAGGCATGCTGCACAATTAGAGAATATAGAGAGAATACTGTATATATTTTTTGATCCATATGTTATGTTATGTATCCATAAGTAAGTTTTGTAATCTTAGATCTAGACTTAAAATATGATTGCTCTTGTTTTAAAAAGGATATACTGTATTAACGAAGAGAAAATTGTGTAAGATTATCAACCTTGTTTTTAGAACATATTTCTAATTACAAGAATTAGAAAAAGTACAATTCAGTTACCCCAGCGACAGATTATTTTGCCCAACTCTTCCCCCTCTTCAGGCGGATGTAACATTTCCCAATTGGGGGGGCAGGAGAAAATGAAGCCGCACCCATACCATTTTCAGGTTACAGGACTTTTAGTAGTGAAGTAAAGCATCAATAATAACATCAGTTGTTGTTGAAGTTGCAACAGACACGCAGCATGCATAAAGCTAAAGGTCTGACTCAGAGAGTTTTCTGTTTTCAATGATGAAACACTGTTGGTTTAGTGGCACCACAATTGTAGTTAGTTAGCAGTAGTTTCAAATCATTTTAAATAGAAGCACTTTAATTTGAAATATCTTGGGTTGTTTTGCATGCCATCATGTTTGGTGGGGCAGTCTGGACATTTAGGGGGGCATTGCCCCCCATGCCCATGCCTAGATCCGCCCCTGGTATACAGTAGCCGCGTGTCATGTTTTATGACATATGCCAGACCTACAGTAGCTGGCAGTCCTCCCGCGGTGTGGTGATGAATCGCCCCTGCTCCGACATCCCTCAAGAAGAGAAATCAACTGATTTGCACTAATGACAAAAACGTCGACACGCTTTGCTACAGGATTGATGTTGGCCTTGTACACCTCTCTCTCTCTCTCTTCTCTCTCTCTCTCTCTCTCTCTCGTCTAACCCTATATCCTGTTGAAGACAATTGGAAAAAAAGCAATTACTTGGCTTGCAGCCCACATACTGTGACAGACTAGGTAATGCGGACGGAAGACGACAAGCCTCCTAACAGCCAGTCTGTTCTTTTGTGTCGCGGTGGCGGCAGCGGCGGCAGCTCCCGCGTCTAGAAGCATTTATAACTGTGTCTTTTTCCACCTGTTGTGACTCTAAATAGCCTTGTCTAGCCCTGTCAAGCTCCTGGCCTTACGTAGCCCCTGCTCTGTACTGTACTGTACTGGAGCCTCTTCCTCCTTCCCCTGTTCAAACAGCCCACATGGCGCCCGCCCCTCACCCTAAAAATAGCCGTCGCATTGCCAGCGAGCAGCGCTTCCTTCGGTCTGGTGGTACTCTCAACAAAACCCTACAAGAGGGGATGCCTAATGGGCCCAGCTGGGCTGCCGCAGTCCTGCTTAAAAGGGTTCCTGGCTTAATGAGGCACAATATGTCTTAATGCGTTATAATAATTTCCCTCTATAACTCAAATTTAGTGAAAACCACTTTCCAAATGTTTCATTGCGAACGCAGAACGGTCTGTCTGTCTGCCTGCCTGTCCGTCTGTCTGTCACACATTTCATATTATGGTGTGTCTGACCCAGAAGCTCCAACAAGTCGGCAGACGCCATATTTGGGCATTCGGCAGCCTTGGTATTTTCCACGGAGATACCACAGCAGTCTTCAAGCTTTGTTTTTCAAGTTTTCAAGTCTTTCAAGTTTTATTATTTAAAAATGATGAAAATGTGCCTCAAATCTTGAAAATATTATATTATTGCTACAGAGTGGACGTTTTCGAGTTAATCTTTACCGGAACAACATATGTTCAGATACTTTAGGGATACTGCAGAAATTTTCTTTGACATGAAATCGTTTCAGAACTACTGACATAGAGGCTTAGATTTGCAGAATCTGTTTTCTGGTTGTAATGGATTCGATATTTAATGTTTTTTTTTTGTTTGTTGTTTTTTATGTTAAATGAGACAAGAAAAGTTTTTTGAAGTGCTTAATAATTACAAAAAAGGTGCAAAGTACAGTATATAATAGCAACAAGAAGCGGAAAAGTGGTTCACGTCAATGAAGGAGCGAAACACAAAAGATGGGAACCTCCTTAAGTCAGGGGCGGATGTAACATTTCCCAATTGCGGGGGGGGGGGGGGGGGGGGGGGGGGGGGCAGAGAGAAAATGGTATGGCCATCGCCATACCAATGCCATGGTATGGTTCATCGCCTGCGTCGCTTCACGTGGCAGGCGACGAAGCTGTACCCATACCATTTTGTGTTACAGTACTTTTATTAGTAAAGTAAAGCATCAATAGTAACATCAGTTGTTGTTGAAGTTGCAACAGACACGCAGCATGCATAAAGGTCTGACTCAGAGAGTTTTCTGTTTTCAATGATGAAATGCTGTTGGTTTATTGGTGCCACAACTGTAGTTAGTTCATAGCAGCAGTAGTGTTTCAAATCCTTTTGAATATAAGCACTTTAATTTGAAATGTCTTGGGTTGTTTTGCATGCCCATGCCTAGATCCGCGCCTGTTTTAAGTCTTGTTTAGTGGGGGTGTGTATCTCTCCCTTACAAACGATTTGATATGTATCGATTTGTATGGTCTCGATACGATTCAGAAACTATTTATTTTATATACAGAACGATACGATTCGATTCAGTAGAATCGAATTGTATCCTATATAGTTAGGGTTAGGCTACATAGGGTTTCTTTTTTATTATCTACTACAGTCCTAATAAACCCCAGGAAATTATAAGGGGAACATGAAAAACAACTACTCACGTGAGCTCAAAACTCCAATGCATTCCGTAATTTCAGCTGTCCCTATTTTGTTGTCCCCATTCCGTAGAGGTCTATGTAGAAGCGCCTCCAATGGACTGGCCCCATGAAGTGAACAGAGTTTGCGTAACTCTGTCAATACTCTAAGACCCTGAATACTACGTCATACAGACACTCGCAGTTTCCTGCACTGAACGTAGCTGATCTACAAGCAATGTGCCACATTGCAATGCATGGCTATATGAGCTTGTATGTCTGTGTTTTTGCGCAGCTGATGGAATCATCGATTCATCTCTTTAGGATCGATCTAACGTCCGATAGAGACGCTGTTTTGATCGATCCGACACACGTGGCTCGATGTAGTTGCATCGCCAATTTAAAGGTAGGGGAAGTGATTTCACTTTTGTCAGATATCACCCCCTTTTTTTTCTGTTAAAATGCTCTATTATAAGGTGTGCAGACCATATATGGAGTTTCCCCCTCCCCCACGTTAGCAGAGGAGCTAATAAAAGTTCCCCAGGTGGAGGGTGAATTCTCCTCCAATCAGGATCGAGCAGCAGGTTCACATAGTGTAGCTACTCTTGGGCGCCCCTAGTGCACCAGGCTGGTGCTACACCATGAATTTCAAATCACTTGCCCTACCTTTAAATATTGATAAATCGATCCGAATCGATGATTTTTTTTTGACACCTCTATTGTTCACATAGAAAATGGCACGGAAAAAGACAACCGCAAACACACGGTCACTCAGTCACCTGGTGAACTGACAGAGACCATGTTTCACTCAGGTTGGCGTCGTGGGGAGTTTTCCCCATGTCTGGGTCTTCTCTAGCTATTATGTTTTTGTTCCCAGAGGTTATCAGGGATGCTATAAAGCATGGTGAGGGAGACCACCGCCCTAACCCTAACCCCCAAAATACAGACAAAAAGATAACAGGAGTGCCCTGAAAGGGTCAAGGGGAGGGTGCACGAGAGAATGGTATGGGAGTAGCTTTGATAAAGTCGCACCCATACCATTTTCAGTTACAGGACTTTTATTAGGCAAGTATAAGCATCAATAATAACATCAGTTGTTGTTGAAGTTGCAACAGACATGCATAAAGCTAAAGGTCTGACTCGGAGAGTTTTCTGTCTTCAATGACGAAATGCTGTTGGTTTAGTGGTGCCTACTAACTGTAGTTTAGTAGTGTTTCAAATCATTTTAAATATAAGCACTTTAATTTGAAATATCTTGGGTTGTTTTGCATGCCATCGTGTTTGGTGGAGCAGACTGGGCATTTAGGGGGGCGTTACCCCCCCCCATGCCCATGCCTAGATCCGCCCCTGATCCACGTGGATCACTGGGGCTAATTGAAAACACTATGACTCATTCTCACTACAACAGAGCCTCTGACGAGATGAATAGTTAAATCATTATAATAATAACAATAATAATTTGATGAGGGACTTCCGTGTCTCATCACATCGTCATCAGAACCAGCAGCGCACTCCTTTCGGGGGGGGGGACAAATTGCATCCTTGCCATCATGGAAACCACATATTCCCTTTGCTTTACACCAGGGGTTTTCAACAGGTGGTCGGGGACCACCAGTGGTCCTTGAGAGGGTTCCAGTGGTCCCCCAGGCTAAGTGATGGAAAGTTTGTTAACCAGATGTAAACTCTTGAGAATGTAAAAAT
>CM076984.1:1796199-1808699 GCA_039105355.1 Benthosema pterotum
CCTCGGGTGGTTGTGATCATTGGGGGAGTATGTGTCTCTGATGTCTTCTTGGTACAGTGGGCAGGCAGTTAGGAAGTGTAGCTCAGTCTCTTCTCAGTCTACTTCGTTCTGTGTGCAGTGGGTACCTAGTCTGTCCTCTCTTGGGAGCCAGGTGTGTCTATGGCGACCTTTCTCCATTTTGAAGCCGTGTTCACTTTGTCTATATCGGGTTAACGTTTTCCTTTAGATTTGGATCAGTTACGTAGTAGTATTCTGCTACTTTGTTCTCTGTTCAGAGATAAGTAGCTTTCCATTTTGCTCTGGTTTTGAGTTGATCTTTTCCAGTATGTAAGATGGTTTTCTTTTTGTTTCTTTATGATTTGGTGTAATCCCCTTTTGTTTTCTGTCTGGCGGTTGTGATTGTGTTAGGCCTATAGGACTAGCTGGCTGAGGGGACGTCTGTCTTCCCAGGGATTCCCTGTGTGTGAGGGCCTTTTGTGGGGTTAACCACTTTCAGGTGGTTATAGAATTTCAGTGCTCTCTTTTGGTTTTTGATAACCAGTAGGTGTGTTTCTAGTTCTGCTCTGCATGCGTTATTGGGTGTTTTCCGTTGGATGTGGAGTATGGATTTGCAATTTTAAAGGGATGCTCTGTGCTGTGGATTGTTCTAGGTTTTTTCCCAGTTCATTAATGTATATGTTAAAGATGGAGTGCCATGAATTTTTTCTACCCTAAAACATGATCATCAGAAAAGTACGATTTTCCCCCCCCAAAAAGTGTAGTGTTTGTTAAACTGTCATTTTTATGATTCCACCCTACCAGTTGATTAAGTATGCCTGATTTGCCTGGTGGGTGGTGATGAGTGGAGATCCACATGAACTGAAGCCACACCCACAGCTTTAGTTGCATGATAAAGGGGGAGGAGTTAGGGGAGGGGCTGAGCACATGATGTCACTATATTGAAGTTTTTTTCATTGGCATGTTTGACTGGAAAGGTTCAGACCCCAGGAAGAAACCCTAAATACAAAGGGAAGACATCATTGCACATAGAAAACACACCAAGGGGTCTATTTACATACTGCCACCTCTTAAACATGTACAAAATTGGAAAAAATACAAAAATCACGGCACCCCCTCTTTAAAAAGTGTTGGGCTCAGGCTACTCCCCTGCCTAACTCTTCGGCTTTGGGAGAAGAAGTCTGTGCGTTCCGTGCTGACTTTTACTGCACATTTGTTATTGGTGTACATAGATTTCATGATGTCTTAGGTTTTCCCTCTAGCAGTTTGTACAACAGTCCCTCGTGCCTGTCTAAAGCGTTTTATAAATCTACGAAACAGGGGTACAGTTTGGCTTTTTCCTTGTTTATTTGTTTGTTAATTAGGGTGTTGAGGATGAAGATATGGTCTGTTGTTAGAGAGTTTGATAGGAAGCCAATTTGTGTCTTACTCAGTGTTTGGCTTTCCATCAGGAAGTGTGGAATTCGGTGGTTAATGATCATACAAAGTATTTTCCTGAGGTTGCTTTTAACACAGATTCTGCGATAACTATTGAGGTCGATTTTATCTCCGCTTTTATGGAGTGGTGTTATGAGACCTTAGTTCCAGGTGTTTGGGAAGGTTCCAGACGATGTTAAAAAGTTTTAGTATAGTGAGTTGGAATTTGAGGTCCGTGGATTTTATCATTTCGTTCAGAATGCCGTCGGTACCACATGCCTTCTTGTTTTTTATGGCATTCTCTCTGTGTGTGTCTCTCTCTCTCTCTCTCTCTAGTATACTTAGCAGACGTTATGGGCCAAAGGTATAGTCGAATTAGAGTGACGCTGAATTTTTTCTTAAATCTGAAACAAAGCCAGTTCATCTTATTTGTGTGTTTGCATCATTTGCAGCGATGTCACATTCATCGTTGCATTGCTGCGTCGGTTAATCTGCGGCTTCCGCTGACAATGAAAGGTGATAGGAAGTGTCTTTGCATCTGACTGTCTGAGCACAGCATTATGGTGACACGTTGATGAGTCTTATTAATTAAGTTTTTGGTGTCGAGTTTCTGCTTCATGCCCGCATTGCTGTGCGCATTGCTGCGTGCATTGCTGCGCGCATTGCTGCGTGCATAGCTGCATGCATAGCGTGCATAGCTGCGTGCATAGCTGCGTGTAAAAATGAAACCAAATGGACCCGCAAGGGTCCATTTGGTTTCATTTTTACACTCTCAAGAGTTAAAATATTCATCTGTCTACACAACCAGAGAATGCAAAATAATTGTCATTTTTTATCTACAGTACGTTTGCCTGTTTTGTTTCCCAAATCCAGCCTGGTATTGTGAACAAAAACAAAAGAAAGCATTAGTTTTGGGGTCTGTGGGTGCTAAAATGTCCTCAAACGGTGGTCGTCTGTGGCTCAAATAGTGAATTAATAGAGGGCCCTGGTGTCAAAACGGTTGGTCTTACTCTTACCTTCATCTTTAAATTAAATGAATATTATGCAGACTAGAGTTCAGCCTTTAGTCTTGACGCTCCACAATATTTTATGTATCTCATCATCCGGCCCCTTGGGAAAAATAATTGCCCACCCCTGTTTTATACACTCAGATAGGGTGAAATAAAATTTTCTTTGTTGTTATTACTGTATTTTTTGCTATGGTTGGTACAAATGTATACAGTACATGCAGGATCTAGTATAGTAGCAGTCCCTGCAGGGCCAGCTGATCCCAGGCCAGTACGTTGTTGGGAGTGTAATTCATTAGAGGCCTGGCCGGTATTAATCACAGTCTGCTTTGGCTAGCACAGCTCTGGGAACAGCTGCTTTCTCTGCACTTAGATTGCAATCATAGAGCGGTCAGTCGCGACTAATCGAGGTCATTTATCAATTCAGAAGAACGCACACACGCGCGTGCATGCGCACAAAAACCACACACACACACACACACACACACGCACACGCACACACACACACACACACACACACACATATATATAAACTGATCGATGGCTACACTGACTGTGCCGGTAAGAGGGATTGATGAATGCTTGGCGTGATTCTCAAAGTGCGTGCATGCGTGCGCGCACAGTAAGTATAGTGATAGGGCGGGGAGTGTGCACACACATGCACGTGTACACGCACACATACACACACACGCTAAGCTAAACATCCCTAATGACTTCCACTCCCAGTCTATTAAAATGTGTGTCAGTGCTGTCACGGTCTTGTCAGTGGGTAAATGGAGAAGGTGGAGCGTGACCGTTGACAGCCTGGGCTCTCCGCGTACACGTCTCACTTAACCACCCAAGTCATGTCCTACAGGTGTAGCTAACCATAAGGTGACTGTCATCTCCTGGAGGTTTTGGTCAGGTCAGGTTATTGTTTTATGTACTTAAAGAGGGGGAGCCGTGATTTTTCTATTTTTTTTCCAATTTTGTACATGTTTAAGAGGTGACAGTATGTAAATAGACCGCTTGGTGTGTTTTTTATGTGCAATGATGTCTTCCCTTTGTATTTAGGGTTTCTTCCTGGGGGCTGAACCTTTCCAGTCAAACGTGCCAATGAAAAAAACTTCAATATAGTGACATCACTTGTTCAGCTCCTCCCCTAACTCCTCCCCCTTTATCATGCAACTACAGCTGTGGGCGTGGCTTCAGTTCAGGTGGATCTCCACCCATCACCACCCACCAGGCAAACCAGGCATACTTAATGAACTGGTAGGGTGCAATCATAAAAATGACAGTTTAACAAACACTGTACACTTTTCATATAACATTAATACCTAATGATCATGTTTTAGGGTAGAAAAAAATCATGGCATTCCATCTTTAAAAAAAAGGTTGCAACTGTTTTAAAACCATTGACTGGTATTCTATGGTTAGCCCAGTGGTTTTCAACCTTTTTGACACCAGGGACCACCATTTATTCAGCATTCGAGCCACGGACCACCATTTGAGGACATTTTAGCCCAAAAGACCTTTTGGTTTTGTCCACAATTCAGGGCTGGATTTTGCAAACAAAACAGTGTAGACCTCTTAATTAGTTGGTGGTAATTCAGATGATGAATATTTTAACTCGAGAGTGTAAAAATGAAATCAAATGGACCCGCAAGGGTCCATTTGGTACCACCTGGAACCCTCTCAAGGACCACTGCTGGTCCCCGGACCACCTGTTGAAAACCTCTGGTGTAGCCAGCTATGGTGTAAGTCTACTCATTGGCTGCTTGGCAGCAAATCAGGTCAAGGGGCCTTGTGTGTGGGCCAAAAGCCTGTATCACCAGACCTGGGCCTGGACTTACCAAATAATTACCCATAATAAATGAAAGCAGCCTTCAAGAGCTTCAATTCGTGATGAACAAAGCAGGGGGTTACAGTAACATTTTGAATTGCGGGGTCAGGTGATTTTTGTACTTTTTGAATTGCAGGTTTTAATTATTCTCGGTAATTATTTGGTAAACCCAGGCCCAGGTCTGGTGGTACAGGCTTTTGGCCTACACACAAGGCCCCAGACCTGATTTGCTGCCAAGCAGCCAATGAGAAGACTTACACCATACCTGACTACATAGTGTTCAAGTATAACAGCCATTAGGTGTAATTCTCAATCGCTGTGGTGTAGCCATGTATGGTGTAAGTCTTCTCATTGGCTGCATGGCAGCAAATCAGGTTTGGGGCCGTGCTCATTGGCTGCATGGCAGCAAATCAGGTTTGGGGCCTTGAGGTAGGCCCGGAAGCCTATTCCACCAGGCCTGTGCCTGGGCCTACCAAATAATTATCCATGATAATTAAAACCAGTCATCAAGAGCTTCAACTCATGATGAACAAAGCCAGGGAGTACAGTAACATTTTTAATTGGGGCTCAGGTGATTTCTGGACCTTTCGACTTGCAGGCTTTAATTATTCTGGGTAATTATTTGGTAAGCTCAGGCCCAGGGCTGGTGGTATAGGCTTTCGGCCTACCCCAAGGCCCCAGACCCCTGATCTGCTGCCATGCAGCCAATGAGAAGACTTACACCACACCTGCTACACCACAGCGATTGAGAATTGCACCCATTGTCTGTCTGTCTTTGCGTTTGGTGCGTCGTTCCAACTAAACTAAACCTATTACTAAATCCAACCCTAACCGTGAAAATTGTGGTCTTGAAGCAGGTCACGTAGAGTGAAGGCGTTGTCTATAGCGCCGTTTCAGCTTTGCTGGCAGTAATTAATTTCACTAATAAGACTACAGCTGACCTTTTTTCCAGCCCATGCATTATGTTCTACATTATGCTATACGTTACGGTCAGGCCGCTCTGCTCGTGATTGAGTTGCTGTCATGGTTGAATGGTGAAGTTAATCCTGAGTTGGCTTGAATTTCAGCATAATTATAATTAACATCCGGGGAAGTATTAAGTATTAAAAAAAAAAAAGAAAAAAAAAAACACTTTGCTGGAGTGACACTGAACAAGTTGAACACTGAACAAGTTACTCCAAATGTACAGCATGACCAGTGTTGGGCAGTAACTAATTTTAGATTACATATTACTGTAATATTATTACTTTTGCTCCAAAACGTAAAGTAACGAGATTACTCTGCAAAAATGGGTAATAAGTAATGCATTACTTTGCAAGAAACGCCAAGTTACTTGTTTAAAATGAGCTTGTTGTTGCATGCAAAAATAGAACAGATTTACAAGCTATCGACAGGTACTGTAACAACAGAGATGTGCACTAGAGTGTAGATCCAGTCCACACGCTGCATTTATTTTTAAATACAAGACCTCAACTGTCTTTGACTTTTTAAACTTTTTCACAATTGTTTTCAAAGAGACAAACTTCCCATTGCTTCTCTCTGCTCCTTTTATTTTTATTTTTTTTAATCTAAAAAAAAAATACATTTACAATAATCGGATTGTTGGTGTTGTTTTCAGGTGCGGTTTGTGGGATTGGAGACTAGTATTATTCCAATAAATTGGATTCAGTTCTAAAAAGAGCTCGCTAAATAGTTCATTTTGTACATCTCTGTTTTTTTCAAATGTGGGAGTTGAGAACTTGGGAAAGTAATAACGTAATATGTAATATATTACTCTTCGATTCCAGTAATAAGTAAAGTAATGATATTACTTTGTCTAAGAGGTAACAAGTAAAGTAAAGAAGTTACTTTCCTAAGTAATATTGACCAACACTGAGCATGTCATGTATGGACTGTTTGTTTACAATTAGTCGCTCCGCTCTGCCACTAACCACACAAGCCACATAGCAGTAATGCTATGTGGTTATTTCCAGTGTTGGGAATATTACTTTACCTTGTTAATATATTACTTATTAGTTATTACCTTCATTTCAAAGCAATATATTATATTACAATATTACTGTCCGAGCAAGTGTAATACATTAATATTACTATTACATATTACTTTTAAAAAATACATATAATTACATATAGTGTCACTATTAATCAAATATTGCGTAGGCCAGTGGCATACCTACAATAAAGCAAGCGCACTTGGCTATCTGGACAAATCCATATAAAATCAACTTGAAAAAAGTCACCCCTGAATAAATAATTTGATGACAAATTATAGAAAATTAATTTAAAAAGTAATTATTTAACTTCCGCAAGAACATTTTCAACGAGAAAGATTGACAGAAAGTAATATTGGAAGTAATGCAGTAATGCAGAAATAAAAGTATAATATATTAGATTGTTTTTGTTTAGTAATATATTTATACTTTTTACTGCATTTTGGTAATATATTATGTAATATATTAAGTTACGTAGTGCACATGTCCCAACACTGCTCATTTCTACCATATAATGTCCAAGATATAATCACAGCCGGTCTGGTTTTTATTGCTTTGATAGTGGATTTGTCATCGCACGGCACGTTCTCGTTTTCAGGAAGTAATTGAAAATCCATTTTTATTGGCTACATACAGTACATGGCAACCATACATGGTTGGATATGGCCATTATAATGAGCACTATGGCCTATGTGGCCTAAAAGTATGAAAAATGTATTTTTCAATGGACTACTGCAGGGGTTTTCAACCAGTGGTCCGGGGGCCACTAGTGGTCCTTGAGAGGGTTCCGGTTGGTCCCCAGCTAAATGATGGAAAGTTGGTTAACCAGATGTAACTCTTAAGAATGTAAAAATGAAACCAAATGGACCCTTGCAGGGTCCATTTGGTTTCATTTTTACACTCTCAAGGGTTAGAAAAATGATGAATAAAAACATTCATCATCTGAATTAGCACCACTTGATTAAGAAGTCTACACTGCTCAGTTTGCCAAATCCAGCCTGGAAGTGTGGACAAAACCAAAATAATTTGTTCGTTTTAGGTCTTTAGGACTACTGGGAAGTTTAACCCATTTTTCGACCTCACATTGTAGATCCTCCCAATTTCCCCCCACGACAACATGTTTAAATGAAAGTTAAAGCACCATAAGTACAGTACAGAGTTGTCTAAACTCCCTAATGCACATATGTCAAACTCAAGGCCCGCGGGCCAAATCAGGCCCTTGAATGAATTATATTTGGCCCGCAGGATGATATTGAATTAGTATTAGAACTGGCCCTCTGGTATATTACGCACACCATGATAAGAAATGAATGAATTGTTTTACTTCCTCAACTCGGTCTCATTTACTTTCTCAATTAACTCAGCACTTGGTGAGGATCATAGAAGAACAAGATTTTCCCCGAAAAATAGCAGGTGTTCACGTCTCATAGCGCGCCACTCTGAGTTTAAGTTTCATTGAAACTTAAAACAGTTTTTAATGCAGGCAGTTTCATCTTTACAATTATCTTGCCATTAAGAGGCATTGTTTTCTGAAGGGAAATTACTTTTTTGCTGTTTGACAGGGATTTCATCATAAACCGGTGTTGAAACACAGACACAGAGGTATCTCCGGCCCTCGACTTGTACCAATTTTTCTATTTTGGCCCACTCTGTATTTGGGTTTGACACCCCTGCCCTAATGTGTGGGCAGGGTGCAGCACAGACCTGCTCCAATGTCTGAGACGGTTCAGACCTTGAGAAGTCAAAGCAGGATAGTTTATACTAGCGTAGGACGGGTGACGAGACGTCCAGGGAACATTATGCTTCCTGTCCCAACTCCCCCGTGCACACCGAGCCAGCAACACACACGCACACACACACACACACACACACACACACTAGTCTTTAGGACACGGCTGCATTCCAGATGTACTAGCGGATCTATTCACCTTACACTCACCTGCTACTTCTCTCCTTTCCACTTAGTCTATCTTTGCCCACACTCGCACGCATGACACGTCGTGTCGCGTGCACATGCATGAACACTGCGTTGGTGCCATGACAAACGGTTATGAAAACGCCATAACAATTAGCGCAATTTTATGATACGTTTATGATACATGATAAGCGCTAGGCATGTCACGGTGTGAGAATGTCAACACCGTTTTTACAGTGTGCTTTTATACCGGTATTATCGGTTTTATAGTTTGACCACTACATTCCTCAGAGTCCTTGCACAGCAGGCCAAACATTAGTAATAATACAATAGCATTTTAGCCCCACAGACCAAAAACGTAATATTTCGTTTGCTTTTGTCCACAATACCAGGATGGATTTGTGAAACGAAACAGTCAAACATACTGATCAAAATGACCAGGAATCTTCTACATTCTCTAGTTGTGTAAACTTGGGCTAATTCACATGATGAATATTTTAACTCTTGAGTGTAAACATGAATCAAATGGACCCGCAAGGGTCCATTTGATTGTGTGCGTGTGGTTGTGATTTTGGTTGTGTGCGTGTACATGTGTAGTAGGGGTGTGCTGAAATATCGTTATCGTGATAATATTGTATACTTCCTCCCGCAATATATACCGTCTATTCCTTAGCAAATATTGTGATATTTGCAGAGGAATGATTCCGGGAGGAAAAACGGGTCGCAAAACTAAAATGTTAAATGACTTCTATAGCTGCTTCATTTCCCCAAAAGAACAAACACAAGATAAAAACAAAAAGCCTGGTATGAGAATCCATTGAGACAAATAAAAGCTAAGATTAATAACTGAGGATATACCTTTTAGTTTTTTATTCATTCATTTATTGTTTTTAGTTTTAGTTTTTCAGCTGCAGTTACAGTATCATGATATATCGTTGTTGAATTTCATGCAATATATTGATATATCACAAATATCGCAATATATCAAATATCATGATATATTCATTATCAAAGGCCTAATATCGCCAGCTATATCGTATCGTGAGGGACCGATATCGTCCCAGCCCTAATGTGTAGTACTTGCTGGTGTCTTAGTCATCACATCAAGTCACCCGAGATGCTGGTCAATCGACAAAGACAACCGTAGATCTCGGTAAGATGAAAATGTTCTGCTCAGTTGTCTAAAAGCTAAACTACTAAACACTAAAAACTGAAATCAGGCAAATTGCGGTATTGCGGTATAGTGTTCACTGTCTGTCTGTCTGTCTGACCGTCTGTCTGTCTGACCGTCTGCCTGCCTGCACGGTGGTCCATCTGTCGCGTTGTCAATGATAGTGATCCATGGCAACGTTTTGATCGCCATGCGAAGCAGAACTTCCACACAGATGGCCAGAAGTGAACTCTAACCGGCGACTATTCTTAAAAACACACACACACACACACACACACACCACACACACACACACACACACACACACACACACACACACACCACACACACACACACACACACTTTTCTCTGCATTAGATGGAATGTTTGCCTTCTATTCCCTGCTTTCCCTTTTTTCCCTCCTCTGCTCATGAGCACGCATGTATGCACACTCTCGCAGACATAACAGAGAGAATTAGGGGGTTTGTGATGTTAATGACTGGAAATATAAGCGAGACAAAGAGTGGAAAGTGGAGTTATCCAAAGGATAATTTGCAAAGGAAAGTGGTTTAGTTTAGTGAAGGGAATGAACATGTACTGTATGTGGAAGTCGGTTTTACAGACAGAATGTTAGAGGAAGAAGCATAGCCTGGGTTCCATGTGTCACTGCATTCCACAGGTCTGAAATGTCACTTCCCAAATCAGTCTGGCCTGGGCAGTTTGAACCAGGACTCCCCCAGAGTTAGTGTCAAAGTGTCCTTGAGCAAGATACTAAACCCCAAATCGCTCCTGATGTGCAGGTTGTACCTTGCATGGTTTCCGCTGCCATCAGTGTGTGTGTTGTGTGTGTGTGTGTGTGTGTGTGTTGTGTGTGTGTGTGTGTGTGTGTGTGTGTGTGTGTGTGGTGTGTGTGTGTGTGTGTGTGTGTGTGTGTGTGTGTGTGTGTGCGTGCGTGCGTGCGTGCGTGCGTGCGTGCGTGCGTGCGTGCGTGCGTGCGTGCGTGCGTGCGTGCGTGTGTGTGTGTGTGTGTGTGTGTGTTATAAATTTACAACACACACACAGCAAAATTTACTAGTGTTGATTTTTTGCATTTAAAGAAAGTGCAAACTGTTAAAGTGCCATGATTTTTTTGTTTTCAACTTAAATCATGATCATCAGGTATTATTGTTATATGAAGAGAAAGAATTTTCTCAAAAAGGTGTACAGTATTTGTTAAAATGATGTTTTTATGTGGACTCCCCCACCAGCTCATTAAGTATGCCTGGTTTGCCTGGTGGGTGGTAATGGGTGGAGATCCACCTGAACTGAAGCCACACCCACAGCTTCAAGTTCAAGTTCAAGTTCAGTTTTATTTGTCTCCCGAGGGAGAAATTTGTCTTGGAGACAGGACCACAGCTGCAAACATATACATACAATAGACAAAAAACAAACCAGCAGATAACTCAAGAACACATAACATATACACCCTAAGTGCTTACCCCTATGTAAGGGAAATTACTACCTATTTAACAGTTTTATAGAAAGAGGTACAAATGAATGTTTAAAACGGTTGTGTCTGCACTGTGGTGTCCTATACCTTCTACCTGATCTCATTAGTTATTCTGAGTAAAGAACATGTGAGGGGTCAGAGGTTACATTCTTAGCTTGCCTTATTACCGTCTGCTCAAAAATGGCTTGGAGGGTCAGGGGGGGAGAAGATAGGCCCATGATCTTCCCAGCCGTTTTTACAATTCTTTCTATTTGAGCTTTGTATTTCACAGTCAGATTTCCATACCAACTCGAGATACCATATCTCAGTATAGATTCTATGCTAGCCCTATAGAAAATTAGCATAATGTTCACACTAACACCAAACAGCCTCAATCTGCGAAGAAAGTGTAACCTCTGGTGTATTTTCGAACAGCATGATTCAACATGTGTGTGCCAGCTCATATCTTGATCAATTAGTACTCCCAGATACTTATAGGAGTAGACCTGTTTGATGTTAACATCATGCACCTTGATCATAGTATGGTCTCCCACAGACCTTGGATCAACAATGATCTCCTCTGTTTTGTCAGTGTTGATCATTACATGATTTTGATCACACCATTCCACAAATCTATCCACTCCAGATGTATGGCTAAGGATGTTAGATTTGCTCGTGAGTAAACTGAGTAGAACGGTGTCATCCGAAAATTTGATCACATATTGATTAGAGTATGAGCTGACACAGTCATTAGTATACAGGGTAAACAGGAGTGAGGAGCTCACGGTACCTTGTAGAGCTTTAGTTGTATGATAAAGGGGGGGGGGGGGGGGGGGAGGGGGGGGGAGGGGAGGGGCTGAGCATGTGATGTCACTACTTTACAGCCTTTGTCATTGGCACATTTGACTGGAAAGGTTTTGGCCTCCAGGAAGAAACCCTAAATACAAAGGGAAGACATCATTACACATACAAAACAGACCAAGGGTTCTAATGAAGTACCATCACCTCTTAAACAAAAAAAATACAAAAATCACGGCACCCCCTCTTTAAGTAAGTTTCCACCACTGCTACTTACAGAAGGAACGTTGCAGTGGTGAATAGGTCTATTTTTTATGTTCTTTTTTGAGGCTTTCGCCATTTTATTTTTTTATGAGACGGAAATGGAGTAAAGGCTATTGAGATCGGGATTCAAACCCACGGCACACTGCCAGCAGGCCAGGTTTCCCTGTTGGATTCCTTGTGGGCTACCTGCCGTTACTGGAGGCAGCATTTCGTTCGCCTGACGATTATATCCCGATGGGATTAATTCTCGTTTTTGTCCAAAAGTAGTACCCTCCTTACGGGACTGCAGACCCTGCCCCTCCCCTCTCCAGCAACTCCCTGCATCAGGGGCGGATTTAACATTTCCCAATTGGGGGGGCAGGAGAAAATGGTATGGGCGCGGCTTCATCGCCATACGAAGCTGCACCCATACCATTTTCAGTTACAGGACTTTTGTTAGTCAAGTAAAGCATCAATAATAATGTTGATGACTTATTAATGTTGTTGAAGTTGCAACAGACACACAGCATGCATAAAGCTAAAGGTCTGTTGGTTTAGTGGTGACACAGCTGTAGTTAGTATAGCAGTAGTAGTGTTTCAAATCATTTTAAATATAAGCACTTTAATTTGAAATATCTTGGGTTATTTGGTGGGGCAGTCTGGGCTTTTAGGGGAGCATTGCCCCACCCCCCC
>CM076984.1:1811199-1833245 GCA_039105355.1 Benthosema pterotum
GTGGCACAACAAATTGTAGTTAGTTAGAAGCATAGTGTTTCGAATCACTTTAATTCTAAGCGCCTTAATTTGAAATATACTTGAAATTTGGGTTGTTTCCATGCCATGTTTGGTGGGGCAGTCAGGGCATTTGGGAGGTGGGGGGCATTGCCCCCACCCCCCCACCATGTCCATGCTTAGATCCGGCCCTGTCTCTCTCTCTCTCTCTCTCTCTCTCTCTCTCTCTCTCTCTCTCTCTCTCTCTCTCTCTCTCTCTCTGCTTGGTATTCTGGACTGGGAACACATGCACCATTGCAGATCCATCAGCTCCGATCGGAATGCCACACCACGGCTCAGAGAGAGAGAGAGAGAGAGACAGGGAGACAGAGAGAGAGAGGGAGACAGAGAGAGATGGAGATATGTGGGGGGAGGGGTTAGGAAGAGCGTGCGAGGGCAGGTCACTGGCATGTCTGTACGTCCATCTGGGACCAACGCTTCAGACTGACAGAGAGAGAGAGAGAGAGAGAGAGAGAGAGAGAGGGGAGAGAGAGAGAGAGAGAGAGTGAGAGAGAGAGAGAGAGAGAGAGAGAGAAGAGAGAGAGAGAGAGAGAGAGAGAGAGAGAGAGAGAGAGAGAAAGAGAGAGAGAGAGAGAGAGAGGAGAGAGAGAAACATGCAGATAGATATATGCAGGGCTGGATCTAACCCATACCTGGGCATTATGCGGCCCGGGGGGCCAAATGTGGCCCTTTGGCTGACTCTGACCGGCCCGGGGACCACCAGTGGTCCTTGAGAGAGTTCCAAGTTAAATATGGAAAGTTGGTTAACCAGATGTAACTCTTTGAGAGCGTATAAATGAAACCAAATGGACCCTTGCGGTTCCATTTGGTTTCATTCATCATGTGAATTAGCCCAACTTAGTCTACACAACTAGAGAATGTAGGCGAGCATCTAGCACATTCTAGTGCATTTTGTAAGTGCCACTAGTGCATTTTGGATCTTGGCAGTTGGCAACACTGCCTCCAGCAGCGTGAGTGCCCTGGCGCACAGGAGTGAACGGGAATATGGCAACTCTCCTACTTGAAGGCTCTGGTGTAGGACACCTTTTCTTTTTTGAAGGATAGAAACACTAGTTTGCCTGGCCTGGGCCTGGCGCCCTGGCCTGCCCTGGACTTAAAAAAAAAAAAAAAAAAAAAAACTGTGCAGGCCACTAGGTGGCGCAGACCACCGGGAAAACTCCCTGTACTCCAGATGGCCAATCCGCCCCTGGTGGTATACAATGTGTGGACAAATTTACATGTCCTCTGTCCATCTCTCTCTCTCTGTCCCAGGCCGGTATGATCCGAACGGAGCAGGAGGAGTTTTACATCGAGCCGGTGGAGCGGGGGGGCAAGGACCCAGCGGAGGAGGAGGCAGGGAGAGGAGGGCGGACCCACATCGTCTACCGTTCGTCAGCCGTCAAGAGAGCGCCTGTAGGAGAGGACGCCGCCAAGCTCCACGCTCGAGGTCAGTCGTACTTCACGCTGTTGAAGGGATACTTCGCCGAAATGAAACCTTCTGTCTGTATGGTTATACTATGGTGCATCCGTGCTTCTGCCCCGGGTCTCAGTGCATACTGTAGTGGAACACCAGAGGAGGGGGTTCCAGACCGTATCATACTGTAGTGGAACACCAGAGGAGGGGGTTCCAGACCGTATCATACTGTAGTGGAACACCAGAGGAGGGGGTTCCAGACCGTATCATACCTACGTTACTGCCCTGACTCAGTGCATACTGTAGTAGAACACCAGAGGAGGGGGTTCCAGACCGTATCATACCTACGTCACTGCCCTAACTCAGTGCATACTGTAGTGGAACACCAGAGAAGGGGGTTCCAGACCGTATCATACCTACGTCACTGCCCTAACTCAGTGCATACTGTAGTGGAACACCAGAGAAGGGGGTTCCAGACCGTATCATACCTACGTCACTGCCCTAACTCAGTGCATACTGTAGTGGAACACCAGAGGAGGGGGTTCCAGACCGTATCATACTGTAGTGGAACACCAGAGGAGGGGGTTCCAGACCGTATAATACTGTAGCGGAACACCAGAGGAGGGGGTTCCAGACCGTATCATACTGTAGCGGAACACCAGAGGAGGGGGTTCCAGACCGTATCATACTGTAGCGGAACGCCAGAGGAGGGGGTTCCAGACCGTATCATACTGTAGCGGAACGCCAGAGGAGGGGGTTCCAGACCGTATCATACTGTAGCGGAACGCCAGAGGAGGGGTTCCAGACCGTATCATACTGTAGCGGAACGCCAGAGGAGGGGGTTCCGGACCGTATCATACTGTAGCGGAAACACCAGAGGAGGGGTCCGGACCGTATCATACTGTAGCGGAACGCCAGAGGAGGGGGTTCCAGACCGTATCATACTGTAGCGGAACGCCAGAGGAGGGGGTTCCAGACCGTATCATACTGTAGCGGAACGCCAGAGGAGGGGGTTCCAGACCGTATCATACTGTAGCGGAACGCCAGAGGAGGGGGTTCCGGACCGTATCATACTGTAGCGGAACACCAGAGGAGGGGGTTCCGGACCGTATCATACTGTAGCGGAACACCAGAGGAGGGGGTTCCGGACCGTATCATACTGTAGCGGAACACCAGAGGAGGGGGTTCCGGACCGTATCATACTGTAGCGGAACACCAGAGGAGGGGGTTCCGGACCGTATCATACTGTAGCGGAACACCAGAGGAGGGGGTTCCAGACCGTATCATACTGTAGTAGTGGAACACCAGAGGAGGGGGTTCCAGACCGTATCATACTGTAGTAGTGGAACACCAGAGGAGGGGGTTCCAGACCGTATCATACTGTAGTAGTGGAACACCAGAGGAGGGGGTTCCAGACCGTATCATACTGTAGTAGTGGAACACCAGAGGAGGGGGTTCCAGACCGTATCATACTGTAGTGGAACACCAGAGGAGGGGGTTCCAGACCGTATCATACTGTAGTGGAACACCAGAGGAGGGGGTTCCAGACCGTATCATACTGTAGTGGAACACCAGAGGAGGGGGTTCCAGACCGTATCATACTGTAGTGGAACACCATGCAGAGGAGGGGGTTTCCAGACCGTATCATACTGTAGTGGAACACCAGAGGAGGGGGTTCCAGACCGTATCATACTGTAGTGGAACACCAGAGGAGGGGGTTCCAGACCGTATCATACTGTAGTGGAACACCAGAGGAGGGGGTTCCAGAGCGTATCATACTGTAGTGGAACACCAGAGGAGGGGGTTCCAGAGCGCATCATACCTACGTCACTGCCCTAAAAGTGACGTAGGTATGATACGTTTCCCAGAGCACTGAACACTAAAGGAGTCAGAGGAGAGCAGCAAGGCATGCACAGAATATGCTTTATCTAGCGCCACAGTATGGCTTTTTTTCCAAACCACTCCTTTAACTCATTCCCTTGCAAGCAATGTTGCCAAATGCCAAATTCCAAAATGCACTACTTGGCATTTCCCAAATGCGCTAGAATGCGCTAGAACAGTAGCCTTAATTATTTCATTATTTCATTTCACTTCATTATTCAGACTGAAGTCCCTCTCCACCACAGCAGTTTCTAGGATGGGCGTCGTTGTCCAAACGTCAGCCTTCACAGTGATTGGTTCATATAAACCCATCAGAATATTGGGAAAACAGGCGACGTTGGGAATGAAGTGAGTGACAGGGCTGTTGGCCAATCAGGTGCTGGGATCGGATGTCCAACCGACACAGTTGCAAGTAGTCGTGATGTTCTCCTCCACAAAATATTGTTCGTCATGATTTGTCATGACCCTTGTTGCTTTTGTCCACGGCGTACTAATTTTTAAAAAGTCTATGAGGAAAATCAGGGGCGGATGTAAAATATCCCATTTGGGGGGGGGGGGGGGGGGGCAAGAGAACATGTTGGTGGGGCAAGAGAAAATGGTATGGGTGCAGCTTCACCGCCCATGGCGCGCGATGAAGTTGCACCCATACCATTTTCAGTTACAGGACTTTTATTAGTCAAGTAAAGCATCAGTAATAACATCAGTTGTTGTTGAAGTTGCAACAGACACGCAGCATGCATAAAGCTAAAGGTCTGACTGTTTTCAATGATGAAATGCTGTTGGTTTAGTGGTGACACAGCTGTAGTTAGTTAGTAGCAGTAGTAGTGTTTCACATCATTTTAAATATAAGCACGTTAATTTGAAATATCTTGGGTTGTTTTGCCTGGCATCGTGTTTTTCGGGGGGCAGACTGGGTATGCCCCCCCCACCCCCCCCCATGCCCATGCCTAGATCCGCCCCTGATGAAAATGCTCTCTCAGTAACCCTGGTACAGACTGAGAAGGTTTCCTCGCCTTCCTTTTTCCCCCCCACCTCGTTTGACAGGCTGTTTAGCAGTAGATGATTGATCCGTCGCCATGAAAGCGACGCCATCAACCAAACAAGTGTTGACTCTGTTGTGTGCACAGACCAGGCGATATGCAGCATGCCCTTGCAGTTCCATACACGCGTACAGCAGCCAGCCAATATCATGCAAACAGAGCGTGTTTGTGTGCACGTGCCGCGGCAGCTGTGTCGGCCTGTTTTCATTGGATGTCGAGTGAGTCACAGCTTGGGCGTAATGCGCTGTCAAAAGCATTACACCTTGTGCACGCACACTGCGAGCACGGACGCACACACACACCGCGCACACACGCACGCACAAACACTCATGCTCTGTCTTTGTGTCACTGCACTTTAGCAGATTGTGAAGAGTGACACGGAGATGCTGCTATACGTTTCAAAAAGGGATATATTGTGTGGTCTAGTCTGCTGTATTCAATATAGGCTGTATGTACAGTTGAAAAGTGTGGGATACGTTGCATGGTGTGCTTGGAGAAATGGAAGCCCTCGAGAGAGACGTTTCAATTATTCACGCAGGTCTGTGCTATTCACAGTGGCCTGAGCTCTTCATCAGTTTGTACCTATATAGTCCAATAAGTAAACGACAGAGGTTGGATCGAATCACTTTATTTTGTTTCTCAACTGATTATGACATGAGGTTAGCAGTACTAGCCAGGATAAAAAATAATAATAATGATAATCTGCTCGGTGCAAATTTTACCCTTAATTCACCTTAATCCAAGATGCCACCATTGATAACCTATACAAAAAACACTGCTTGAGCAAAAAAAAAAAGTGCAAATGTGATGAGATCAGCACATTTTGGGGACATTTGAGTAAGTAGCCTATGTCCGCAACTAGTAGCAACCTGGTGTTGACTAGTTGCAACCTGGTGTCGACTAGTTGCAACCTGGTTGCAAATAGTAGCAACCTGGTGTCGACTAGTTGCAACCTGGTGTCGACTAGTTGCAACCTGGTTGCAACTAGTAGAAACCTGGTGTCGACTAGTTGCAACCTGGTTGCAAATAGTAGCAACCTGGGGTCGACTAGTTGCAAACTGGTCTGTTTGTTTTGTGTGGACTGTCATAGTCTAAGCCAGGGGTCGGCAACCCAAGATGTTGAAAGAGCCATTTTCGACCCAAAATTGAATTCAAAATCTGTCTGGAGCCGCATTTTATTATTTCTTTTTTTCCTGAGAGTGTGCAGATGTGAACCAAATGGACCCTGGCGGGTCCATTTGGTTCACATCTGCACACTCTCAGAAAAAAAGGTCCTCAAAGAAAAATCATTAACATGGTGAGACACAACCTTTCTTCAGAAATGGGGTTTCGAAAAAAAAAATAAAGGAGTTTTACAGAACTCCATTTCTAGTCCACACAACATCTCTGAAGGTATATTAATGTCATAGTGAACTGAGTAAATCTTTGAAAATGGGTGGTTCAGATTGAAAGCTCCACCTCTGATAACTGCTGGGCTTTTTTGACATGGCCAAGTGCTACTTTAACTGGCAACTGTCAGACAGCGCAACACGTTTTGGGTGACTGAAATGTTTATATTATTTTGGTGTGGATCACCCCAGTGTGTGTATGTAATAATGCTACAGCCACTGAGCCACTAGGGCTGTGTTCTAGAGCCCCAGTGTGTATGTAATAATGCTACATCCAGGGAGCCACTAGGGCTGTGTTCTAGAGCCCAGTGTGTATGTAATAATGCTACAGCCACTGAGCCACTAGGGCTGTGTTCTAGAGCCCCAGTGTGTATGTAATAATGCTACATCCAGGGAGCCACTAGGGCTGTGTTCTAGAGCCCAGTGTGTATGTAATAATGCTACAGCCAGGGAGCCACTAGGGCTGTGTTCTAGAGCCCAGTGTGTATGTAATAATGCTACAGCCAGGAGCCACTAGGGCTGTGTTCTAGAGCCCAGTGTGTATGTAATAATGCTACATCCAGGGAGCCACTAGGGCTGTGTTCTAGAGCCCAGTGTGTATGTAATAATGCTACAGCCAGGGAGCCACTAGGGCTGTGTTCTGGTAGCCCAGTGTGTATGTAATAATGCTACAACCAGGGAGCCACTAGGGCTGTGTTCTAGAGCCCAGTGTGTATGTAATAATGCTACATCCAGGGAGCCACTAGGGCTGTGTTCTAGAGCCCAGTGTGTATGTAATAATGCTACATCCAGGGAGCCACTAGGGCTGTGTTCTAGAGCCCAGTGTGTGTATGTAATAATGCTACAGCCAGGGAGCCACTAGGGCTGTGTTCTAGAGCCCAGTGTGTGTATGTAATAATGCTACGGCCATGGAGCCACTAGGGCTGTGTTCTAGAGCCCCAGTGTGTATGTAATAATGCTACATCCAGGGAGCCACTAGGGCTGTGTTCTAGAGCCCAGTGTGTATGTAATAATGCTACAGCCACTGAGCCACTAGGGCTGTGTTCTAGAGCCCAGTGTGTATGTAATAATGCTACAGCCACTGAGCCACTAGGGCTGTGTTCTGGAGCCCAGTGTGTATGTAATAATGCTACAACCAGGGAGCCACTGAAAAGCAGCTGAAAGCATTTTGGTAGGGACTGACTCGGATAGGCGTGCCCCCAGCTGATTGGATCTCTCAGATCTGTCAGTCAACTCCCGGCTCCTCCTCTTCTAGGCCAACGTGGCCAATTATTTACATTTTTGACATTTTTGGTATTGCAGTTGAAAGCGCACGCTCAAAGAACATGAAAAATAATAACCTGAGTGGTGGTGTAGGCTACTGAGTGTATTAAAGGCCGAAAATTGATATGATGCAATTGATTTGAAACTCATGGCGGAGCCCCTTGAAATCGACTCCTAGAAAGAATATATTTTGAAACATGAGTAAAATATAGTCTCCTTTTAGTGTTTTCTGTCTGGAAGGTTGTGTTTTTTTTTTTCTAGCCATGCCGCTGCCTGGCTGTCTCAGCCAGGTATATCCCCTTGAAAAGTCCCTCACCGCGGTTACGTAAGGTTAAATATAAAATGGATCCTCCGGGAGTTTAATGCCTGCTGCCTCCTCCTCCGCCTGAAGTTTAGACGTTTTATGTTTTCATGCTGGCTGCCTGTGTCATGTGTCCGACTTGCATCGATCTTTGTGGACAGATTGGACATGCGGTACGTGCGTGCGTGCGTGCATGCGAAATAGAGAGAGAGAGCGAGAGAGAGGGTGAGGTGAGGGTGAGAGAGAGAGAGAGAGAGAGAGAGAGAGAGAGAGAGTGAGAGAGAGGGTGAGAGGGAGGGGGAGAGAGAGAGAGAGAGAGAGAGAGAGAGAGAGAGAGAGAGAGAGAGAGAGAGAGAGAGAGAGAGAGTGATAGAGCGTGTTTCATAATCTTCAAGTTATAATCTATCATTTACTGACATTTAACTGACACCAACATGTAAATACACATGTTCGTCAGGACAGCTTATTTTCCCGCTGCCCGTTCCGTTCGTTCTCAGGGATTATTATACTCACCAGTCAGTCATCGCTGCGTTGTTGACTTGTGTATCAGCATATTCCGTAAATTCCGTCGTTCATGCGATCCGTGCATACACAGGGACGTTACAAGATTAATCCCTCGGCGTCTTTCTGTGCCGTGACAAGTCCAAATAAAAATAAACTAACCACAAAATCCAGTTAAAACAAATGAAAGCGTTGTTTGTTTTTCTTCTTCTTCTTCTTCTGGTACCGTGAAAAATGACGTCCAGGAAAGACGTTGCGATAGAGATTAATTACCAGCCCTCCGGCGCAAAGAAAGAGGAATTATTTCTCACGCAAAAGCAAAAGGATATCCAGCTAAAAAAAGAAAACACACAATGAATTTTGGCATGGGATTCTGGCCAGAGATTAGTTCAGCACAAATGCTACCGTGTTACATTTAATTACAATTCCTTTAGCTCATATACCGTATATTAAAGGAGCATTCAGGGATTTGGAAAACCCTCCGGTCACCCTCTCCGGTAACAAGATGTGCACATGCACACACTCATATATACACCTTATATGGTCACCACTCTCTATAGTAGGGTGGATTAGCCCAAAAAAGAAGAAAAAACAAACAATATATACACCACATATATTTCAATGCTATTTATGAGTTCATGTCAGGAACACTGACTGACATTATCTGGCTACATTGAAGTGTATGGTTGAACTTCTCATGCTCTATATCAGGGGGTTTTCAACCTTTTTCATCCCAGGGCCCACCATTTATTCAGCATTTGAGCCACGGACCACCAATTGAGGATAATTTTAGACCCACAGACCCCAAAACTAAAGATTTCTTTTGCTTCTGTCCATGAGCATTAATCTTCCACTTGTGTAGATTTGGACTAATTCGCATGATGGATATTTTAACTCTTGAGAGTGTAAAAATGAAACCAAATGGACCCGCCAGGGTCCATTTGGTTTCATTTTTACACTCTCAAGAGTTACCTTTCATTAAAACAACTTAGCTGGGGACCACCTGGAACCCTTTCAGGGACCACTGGTGGTCCCCGGACCACCTGTTGAAAACCCCTGCTCTATATTGTTTAGAATTGCTTTAAAATGCTCTAGCAGTAACAGCAGTAGTAATTTGCGGGGGAAAAAATGCTATATACTGATATATCAAATTGGATCCCAACATAATTAAATGACAATTTAATGGTTCATGTTTTAAGTTGTTATTAGACAGACTAAAAGATAATTAAGTGAATTGACCTATAGCAAACCTCCTCCCCAAACTGCTATGGTCCAATCACAGACAAGCATAACGTGTGATGGACAAACCTTCTCCACCAATAGTTTTCCAAGATAATTTAAAAAGAAATCCTAAGCACATATTTTTCCACTGCTGCAGGCGAATTTGTTGAAGGCCTGGTTCCATGAATGAACCAGTATTTACTATCTACAATTAGTTAGTTAGTTAGTTGGTTGGTTTATTTGGTCAAAAAGCATAAAATAAAACAGCATTAAACAGTGTTACAGTTAGGCATCGACAGTTGCAAATTATCAGTTGTAAATTATCAGGCTGACCAAAAGGGTTTGGGCTGAAGCCGTAGCTTATATTTCCCACCCTATTTCATATATGCAGAGAAAGAAATCTATTGACAAAAGTCTTCTAATCTACAAAAAAAAAAAGAAACAAAATAAGAAGACAGAGGTAAAACGGAAAAATTTGAACAAAAGAGAGAGAGAAAGAAAAAAAAAAGAAAAAATAAACTGAAAAGAACTATATATATATATATATATATATATATATATATATATATATATATATATATATATATATATATATATATATATATATATATATATATATATATATATATATATATATATATACATCTACGTTTTATATTATTTATGATATTCACACTGGAATCAATGAGCCCAGCTGGAAAGCGACGGAGTGGGAGTGTCTAAGTGGGGGAGGCGGGGTCTTTGCTTGGTTGGGGGGGCATTCGAACATGGTCCTAAATACAACGTATTTGAGCTATATAAGTGAATTATCCCGCCCCTGGTGAAATGTGCCACTTCTATAGGCTCAGGGGCGTAGCTAGCAAATTCTGGGCTCCCTGCAAAGCTTTTCCACATGGGGCCCCCTTTCCCGGTGGCGTTAAAGGGGAATTTCAGAAAAAAAAAAAGAAGCGTCTAAAGAAATCCATTAACATGGTGAAAATGCATCTTGATGATGTCATCAAGATGTTTCACCATGTTAGTGGTTTTCTTCAGACCTCCATTTCTAGGAAACACGGAATGGGGGGAAACGTTTTTTATCATGTCCACCCAGCACCTCTAAGGTATATTAATGACATATTAGTATGTTGAAAATGGGTGGAATGAGCTCTTCTCTAAGCTCCACCCTTTGGGGTGGGGTTTGCTCACTGTCCAATGGCAATCCAAATACTTTAGCAACTGTTGCTATCCAGGTCAAGCTTTCCTGGTCAAGCTTTCCTCTTCCAACGTGCCTATTGGACAAGGCCGGATTGGGGAGGGGCTTAGTGAAGAGCTAATTCCCCTTTAAAGGTAGGGGAAGTGATTTCACTTTTGTCAGATATCACCCGCCATTTTTTTTTCTGTTAAAATGCTCTATTATAAGGTGTGCAGACCATATATGGAGTTTCCCCCTCCCCCACGTTAGCAGAGAAGCCAATTAAAGTTCCCCAGGTGGAGGGTGAATTCTCCTCCAATCAGGATCGAGCAGCAGGTTCACATAGTGTAACTACTCTTGGGCGCCCCTAGTGCACCAGGCTGGTACTACACCATGAATTTCAAATCACTTCCCCTACCTTTAAAATGCTTCAATCTGGTGCACTTTGAGATGTTTTTCATTTTTTATTTTTTGGTAATAATCAATACAAATAAAACCTTATTAATACAAGCTTTTAGTGTGCCCCCCCCCCCCCTGGCTTTGGGCCCCCCTAAAATTGTCTTAACTTTTCCCCACCTGTCGACGCCACTGTATAGGCTTACAGCCGCGTTATATAAAAAAACAACCACACAACCAAGTGCAATGCTTGGTGACTGCGGCAGCGACAACCACAGCACACGGAGGAGGGCCCCTCACCGTGTATTAGCGCTTAATTACGGTGAGAAGGGTGCTGTGGAGAAAATATTGTGCTTGATGTTATTATGGAAAACATCACCAAATCATTTACTGTCAACGTTTTCCACGCATGCATGCATGCATGCAGGCCTGGCTGCCGCGCACGCCCCGCGCCTCGTTTATATACTTCAGCACAGCCTGTGCTCGTCAGGGCGTTCCTATGGAAACTGTCTTTACACTGTGTATTATTAGGCATCCGAGTAGCGCATGTGCTCACAACGGGAGGGATCATATCACACGCACGCACGCACACACACACACACATGGTCGGGAAGTAATGGCAGGGGTGTTTTTGCCAAGACTATAGGCAGTTGCCTGGGGCACCATGGGGGGGTGTCACCGGGGCGACCACCAGACATACTTTAAAGAAGGGGTTTTCAACAGGTGGTCCGGGGACTACCAGTGGTCCTTGAGAGGGTTCCAGGTGGTCCCCCAGCTAAGTTGTTTAACCAGATGTAACTCTTGAGAACGTAAAAATGAAACCAAATGGACCCGCCAGGGTCCATTTGGTTTCATTTTTATATTCAGCACGTGAGTTAGTCCAAGTCTACACAACTAGAAGATTAATGGTCATGGACAGGGGGGGCTCCACTTTGTTGTGAAAGTGAAATACACATTTTCCCTGCCAGCTATTAAAGGTGTGTGTGTGTGTGTGTGTGTGTGTGTGTGTGTGTGTGTGTGTGTGTGGTGTGTGTGTGTGTGTGTGTGTGTGTGTGTGTGGTGTGTGTGTGTGTGTGTGTGTGTATGTGTGTGTGTGTGTGTGTGCGCGCGTGCGTGCACATGGACACTCACGTCCAACTGCTCCCCTGTGCACCGTACGCTCACGGCCGGGTCACAGTGGTCACTACGGGGAAGTAATGTCCCTTCTGGGATCACTGCAAACACCCGTAACATTTGGCGATATTATTATTTTGTACGCTAACACTCGGCCCTGAGTATAGTTAATGCTGTCGCAAACTCCGTTCACTTCACGGAATCAGGCAGCTCTACCTACCATCAAGTTCATCATGGCAATGATTTCTCTTTTAGGACCATTTTTTTTTTCTGAGAGAAAAACACTCTCAGATATATTATATTGGAAATGTACCGCTTTTGTCTCCCGTTCAGGCTGCAACAGCTATCCCGAGGACTCAGTTTTCTGACCCCTCAATGTCGCCACATTCCGGTTGGTCCAAGTATTTTCTGGGCAGATCCTTCGTCTGTTCATGTGTACTCGCTCGTTCATGTGATGTTGGGAAAGCTTAGAGGATTTGCTCGTCTACATTATGCCGGCCATTTTCTTTTCCATTCATTGTCAATGGCAGCAGTCAGAGAGCCACGGGTGTATGTTAACAGTGGCGGATTGAAAATTTCTCAAAAGGTTCATGGTTGTTCTAAGGATGCAGAGTGATGCGGGTATATGTAAAATTTTGTGCGGCCTAAGGGTGGCGGTATATATACTGTATATAATAAAGGCCATTGTGGAAACTTGTAAAATTGAGGCATAGATTCATTATCAGCATCCAAGGAGCGTGTGTGCAATTTTTGTCAGCAGTCGGACTAACGGTGCCAGAGATAAGCTGTGCACAGACGCTGCCTAAGGGTGGCGCTATAACAGGCCGTTGTGGATAATTAATGAATAAATAAATAAATACATATTGGCCTGGCCCAGTTGGTATAGGATTTTTTTGGAGGATAGAAACGCTAGTTTGCCTTCCCTGGACGTTATTTTTGTATTGGCCTGCCACCTAGTGGCCTGGTGGCAGGCCACTAGGTGGCAGGCCACCGGGAAAACTCTCTTCCCGTGGGTCGATCCGCGCCTGTATGTTAAAGGAGAATTGCACACCAAAACTTTTTTTATTTGCACTTATTTTTTTAGAAAAAAGTGGTCCAGGTGTTATTTTGTGAAAACCCTCCTTAATGCCTGTTTCCCCTCTCCCAAAATAAGCTTATAATGGGGCTAATGGGTCAAATGCAAGTTCACCTATATACATCGCTCCAAAATGAAATTTTCTGCTATATATTGTCTCTCCACCATGTCAGTAGTGTGTTAACACTCACACTTTCACTTTCACTTTTGGCACAGCAGTGATTCAGGTGTCTCAAAAGCTGGGGGCGTGGCACATGGTTTATGGCTGAACCACTGCTGAAACGAAAGTGAAAGTGAAAGTGTGAGGGTTTAACACACTACTGACATGGTGGGGGGAAAATATATAGCAGAAAATTGCATTTTGGAGCGATGTATATAGGTGAAGTTGCATTTGACCCATTAGCCCCATTATAAGCCTATTTTGCGAGAGGGGAAACAGGCATTAAGGGGTGTTTTCACAAAATAACACCTGGACCACTTTTTTTCTAACAAATTATGTGCAAATAAAGAAATAAAGATAAAAAAAAAACTTTTGGTGTGCAATTCTCCTTTAACCCTTAGTGTACTGAACGCGTTTTGGTGTTCTAAGCATTATGTTTTAACTATTGAAAAATAGCAGATCTACAAGCTCATAGCGCGCCACCGAGTGGCGCGCTATGAGCTTGTATCTCTGCTATTTTTGAAAAATCGTGAAAACGTGGTGAAATCTTTGAATATTATGTTATTCAGAAACTAGATAGGACACAATGGGTTAACACAGGTTAAATTTGCACCCGGGCAGCTCAGAGCCCGCGCTGGCACAGGTTTAATAGCGGTTGATATTAAAAACAACAGCAGACGCATGCACTGTAGCTTACCACTGTTGAGCTCCGTTGCTATGCGGGTTGCTAGGGTCTGTCCAAGCACTAGGACAGATGCGTGAGGCAGCCGTAATTCTTGTGATTGATTGTTCTTGTTTACACGTCTTCCCTCTTTTCTCCAATATTTAGACCGAAATCTGTTTTCTTTTCTTTTTTCTCTCTTTTTTTTCCTTTCTTTGTTTGTGAAAACCACTGTTAATTCAGGTGTCCATATTGACGATTTGATCGGATCGGGAACGAAATAATTTTGCTTGTGGCAAAAGTAGAGACCCTCTGCGGTAAAAGTAAACATCCCGACAACAGTACGCGTCCACACACACTTATAATTTAGGCATAACATGGTAATACATTGTATGCATACAATGTAGGTATAATGCGTATAAGATGAACATGCATGAGTAGGAAATATATGTAGGCTAAATTAGCTGTGCATATTATGCCCTACGTATATTTATTTGGAAAAGCTAAAAGTCTGCATCAACTGCTACGTAAATATGCTATCTAAAATACCTAGGCTGGTACTGCAAGTGCCATGGGCTGAGATGGAGTCTGGAGAGGTGTGTTTTCAGACTGCAGCGGTAGACAGGGAGTGATTCTGTGGTTCCGATTGCATTGGGAAGTGCATTCCATAGTTTGGGGGCCAGGAGGGAGAAGAGTTTAGGGCGTGGGGAGCATTGGGCCAGGCGTTTTTAGCGGTGGTACCACCAGCTTCCCTGTGCGGGGCTGGTGTGACCGCACGGGAGGGCTTGTAGGATGCTATGAGACCAAAGTAACTCACGCAACAGCCCATTCCAAATACGCTACATTAGGTACATTATCGCACAGCCAGGATTGATTCGATTTCAAAAATGTTCTCTGAAATGTATTAAAGAGGGGATGCCGTGATTTCTTTCTTTTTTTTTTTTTTTTCAATTTTGTACATGTTTAAGAGGTGACAGTATGTAAATAGACCCCTTGGTGTTTTTTATGTGCAATGATGTCTTCCCTTTGTATTTAGGGTTTCTTCCTGGGGGCTGAACCTTTCCAGTTAAACGTGCCAATGAAAAAAACTTCAATATAGTGACATCACATGCTCAGCCCCTCCCCTAACTCCTCCCCCTTTATCATACAACTAAAGCTGTGGGTGTGGCTTCAGTTCAGGTGGATCTCCACCCATCACCACCCCCAGGCAGACCAGGCATACTTAATGAATTGGTAGGGTGGAATCACAAAAATTACAGTTTAACAAACACTGTACAATTTTTGGGGAAAAAACATACTTTTCATATAACATTAATACCTGATGATAATATTTTAGGGCAGGGGTTTTCAGTTGGTCCGGGGACCACCAGTGGTCCTTGAGAGGGTTCCAGGTGGTCCCCAGGCTAGGCTGGTTAACCAGATGTATCTCTTGAGAGTGTAAAAATGAAACCAAATGGACCCTTGCGGGTCCATTTGGTTTCATTTTTACACTCTCAAGAGTTAAAATGTTAATCATCTAAATTAGCCATTTTGGAATGTAGTGTATATTTTGCTTGTTTTGTTTCCCCAAATCCAGCCTGGAATTGTGGACAAATGCAAAAAAAAAAAAAAAAAAAAAAAAAAAAAAAAAAAAACTTTAGATTTAGGGGTCTATGGGGCTAAAATGTCCTCAAATGGTGGCCCGTGGCTCAAATCCTGAATAGATGGTGGTCCCTGAGATGAAAAAAGGTTGAAAACCTCTGTTTTAGGGTAGAAGAAAAAAAATCATGGCACTCCATCTTTAACTGCCAGCGTATATAAAAGCTGTTTCATCATCTTCTTCTTTTTGTTTGTTTTCGTTTGAGTTAAACATTCAGAGAGATATCCTGGGAGTATTTGTGACACTTGATGAATACAGATGATCGGATCGAGCTCTTAGGCTCTGACGCTATAACTCCATGTGCACATCAGTCAGAGACATTGTGAATTAATTAATAACTCGTTAATCTTTTTTTTTTTCTGCAGGCCTCTTCAGCCAGTCTCTGCCTAACAACCAGTAGAGCTGGTTATTGGACGGCGGACTTATTTATAAGTGAGGCTGATAGAAGTTATATTTAGCTGGATATATGGAGAAAGATGTAAAGTCACATCTATGAGCGGTGAATCCTAAGTCCTCTATATGAAGAGATCAGGCTTTTATTATTAAAAGAAGCATGAAATAAGTGATTTCATTTATTTCAGATATTTCTTGTCTTTCGTGTCACTCCTCCCTGCTATAGAGTGCGGTGATATAAGGCAGGGCTTTTCAACAGGTGGTCCGGGGACCACCAGTGGTCCTTGAGAGGGTTCCAGGTGGTCCCCAGGCTAAGTTGTTTAACAGGATGTAACTCTTGAGAACGTAAAAATGAAACCAAATGGACCCTGGCGGGTCCATTTCAGTACGTGTGCAGACCTGCTGTACCGGGTCTGCTATGTAATAAGAAAGCCTAGTTGGCCTGCTAGTTTTCAATAGCTACAGCTAACGCCAATGCTAAAACTAATGCTAGCTAATGGTTAGCCCCACCAAAAAGTGGTTTGGAAATCACAGAATGAATTAAGTAACTGGAATCGTTTGAATCTTAAAAGGAGCCCTGCCTAATGAGAGAAACATGGATAATACATTATACTAAAACATTATACTAAAACACATAGAATAAGCTCTTCAGTTTAAAAATAGTTAATGTTTTTTTATCCCATGGGGGACGCCATTTTACTGTGCCTGTCACATGACCTGTCACAGTGATGACGTCACAGAACCTTGCTCTGCAGTAGAAGTGAATGTAATGTATCTAACAACTATGCATTTTCTCTTCCTCCATTTTACAGTTCTTTATTTCACCAACAGGCAGACCACTGTAGGTTTTAGCTCTGAAATCACAGCGTACAACCAACCGTTCTGTTTACTATATGATACTGTATATAGCTTAGGGGAGACGATTATGTTTTGCCAAGGGCAAACTTTTACCAGTAACAGCACACATTATTTCTAGCTCCAGAAACCTCCCAAGCAAAGCCTTGCAGGCTTTCGCCACAATCTGCAAAGATAAATGATAGTTGTGGAGTAAATGGAGGGTTCTGATGTTCGACACGTCTTCTGTTGTGGCTGAGGCCGTCTCCATTTATCTTCCCTCCCTTGAATGTTTTCACAAGTGTGTGTTTGTGTGTCTGTGCTATGTTATACAGTTTTTGTCTTTCTGTTTGCCATTTAAAGACAGCTCAGTGGTCTGGTCTTATGGTTTAGAGATGTCCTTGTGGCCATGAAACTGGCTGTTTTTTTCTTCTGGGCTTTGTTCGATCTCCGGGGGCCAGTTCGGGTCATACCAAAAGGAGAGTAGGTTAGATCAAATCCAGCAAGCGATATTTTTTTTTTTTTTTTTTTTTTTTTTATTATACTCCTTATTGTCAGTCAGTAATTAAGTAGTTTCTTTAAATCAGCAGTCTCTCTCCATGTCAACTCCCCTCAGTCTCATTGGCTGTCAGCTGCTTTGGCTGCTTTGTTGTTGAAGTTGCAACAGACACGCAGCATGCATAAAGCTAAAGGTCTGACTCAGAGAGTTTTCTGTTTTCAATGATAATGAAATGCTGTTGGTTTAGTGGTGACACAGCTGTAGTTAGTTAGTAGCAGTAGTAGTGTTTCAGATCGTTTTAAACATAGGCACTTTAATTTGAATTATCTTGGGTTGTTTCGCATGCCATCATGTTTGGTGCAGGGGCAGACTGGGCATTTGGGGGGGGGGTTGTTTCGCATGCCATCATGTTTGGTGCAGGGGGCAGACCCCCCCCCCCCCACATGCCTATGCCTAGATCAGCCCCTGAATGATGTGTGCGTGTGCGTGCATGCCTGCCTGCCTGCCTGCATGAGTTAGTGTGTGCGTATGTGTGCACACGCATGTGTTCCTATGTCACCCGGCTGCAGTGAGGCTCAGACTCACCTGTTGCTGAGCATGATGGCTCTCCTGGCAGGTGTTAGATTGAGCTGTCTGTTGTTAAAGCTACTGCAGAGCTGCACCCTGGGTAATGACAGGGTTGACTTTACACGCTACGGGAGACTGGCCACTGGTTTCTATTAGGGGTGGGCAAATAAATCCAGGGGTGGGCAAATTTAATGCAGGGGTTTTCAAACTTTTTGACTCCAGGGACCACCATTTATTCAGCATTTGAGCCACGGAGCACCATTCGATTACATTTTCACACCAAAGACCTAAAATGAAAGAATTCTTTTGGTTTTGTTGACAATTCCAGGCTTCCAGGCTGCATAAAGCTAAAGGCTGACTCAGAGAGTTTTCTGTTTTCAATGATGAAATGCTGTTGGTTTAGTGGTGACACAGCTGTAGTTAGTAGCAGTAGTACTGTTTCAAATCATTTTAAATATAAGCACTTTAATTTGAAATATCTTGTTTTTTTTTGCATGGCATTGTGTTTGGGGGGGGGCAGACTGGGTATTTTGGGGGTCATTGCCCCCCCATGCCCATGCCTAGATCCGCCCCTGTCGTGAGGCAAGAATCGCCCCACCCCTAGTTTCTATACGGATGTGTTTCGCGCTGCAGGAGCAAGGATTGGCATGGTGACGTGAAATTCCGTTAGGGTCCATTTGGATAACATTCATGTTATCCAAATGGATAACATGTTCCTGTTTTGTCCCTCTTTCAGGCTGCAGCAGCCCTCCCGAGAGCTCGGTTTTCTGACCCCTCAATGTCGCAACCTTTCGGGCTGGCCCAAGTAATATCCATTCTTTTGTTAAAAAGCGTCCGTCATTTAGATCCTTATGGCGTTTTTTTTTTTTTTTTTTTTACCACGTCGCGGGGGGAAAAACGCCACTGTTTGGAACGAGAGCACACAGGTCTTGTTTACTTCCTCCCTTCCTTTCTGTTCTGTTTTTAAACGCGAGGCCAGGGCATTGCGTGTAACGTTCCAACACTCCCGACACTGGTATACAGTATATGTACTGTATATGCTGCATAATACATGCCAGGGGCGGATTGGCCATCTGGAGTACAGGGAGTTTTCCCGGTGGCCTGCGCCACCTAGTGGCCTGGACAGTTTTTTTTTTTTTTTTTTTTTTTTTTTTTTTTCCCAAGTCCAGGGCAGGCCAGGGCGCCAGGCCCAGGCCAGGCAAACTAGTGTTTCTATCCTTCAAAAAAGAAAAGGTGTCCTACACCAGAGCCTTCAAGTAGGAGAGTTGCCATATTCCCGTTCACTCCTGTGCGCCAGGGCGCTGCCTCGCGCTGCTGGAGGCAGTGTTGCCAACTGCCAAGATCCAAAATGCACTAGTGGCACTTCCAAAATGCACTAGAATGTGCTAGATGCTCGCCTGGAACATACAGATCAAAATGACCATTCTCTAGTTGTGTAGACTAAGTTGGGCTAATTCACATGATGAATATTTTAACTCTTGAGGGTGTAAAAATGAAACCAAATGGACCCGCAAGGGTCCATTTGGTTTCATTTTTACGCTCTCAAAGAGTTACATCTGGTTAGCCAGCTGCCCCCCCCCGGGGTGGCCTGGGAAAGGCACAATTGTCCCGGTGGGAAAATATGTGCCAATCCGCCCCTGATACATGCTGTGTTTTGTGTCACCCATATGTGGCTATAACACGATGGTAACATGCGAGGGGGGCTGCCATCATGGGAGAACTGCTTGTGATGTTGTGCGTGTTAGCACAGGTTACGTAACCAACCTAACGGTGTATGTGTGTGTGTGTGTTTACTTCACACGGGCAGATGCAAAGATACGGTCTACCATTCACTGTCAAGGGAAGCCAACAGCAGCAATGTTGACGTCTGTCGCTGCTGCAAAAAGCTCTTATACCAAGCCACGCTTTGAAGCGGAGCCCAGGGGCGGATGTAACATGTCCTATTTGGGGGGGCAAGAGAACATGTTGGGGGGCAAGAGAAAATGTTATGGGGGCGGCTTCATCGCCCGTGGCGTGAAGCGACACGGACGATGAAGCCGCCCCCATACCATTTTCAGTTACAGGACTTTTATTAGTCAAGTAAAGCATCGATAATAACATCAGTTGTTGTTGAAGTTGCAACAGACACGCAGCATGCATAAAGCTAAAGGTCTGACTCAGAGAGTTTTGTTGAGTGGTTGTTGTTGTGGACATTACTGGAAATGCAGCCAAATGTAATTATCTGATACAGTAGAATTATCTTGAAACAATATCAACTAACAATGTCAACATCAATTGGCAATATGATGAGACACATGGCAACGGGCAACAATTTGTTCAACCTTGGCCCGCGGCTTTGTTCAGTTTTAAATGTTTGCCCACTCTGCATTTGAGTTTGACACGCCTGAACTAAGCAGTAACTCAAAATGTCAGCCTGTCAAAAAGGAGCACCCACGGTATATGATGCTTTTGATTTTAAATTCATGGTGGATTCCCTTTGACTGTTTAAGTCTACACCACGGGTTTTCAACCTTTTTGACACCAGGGACCACCATTTATTCAACATTTGAGCCACGGACCACCAATTGATGACATTTTCACCCCAAAGACCTAAAACTAAAGAATTTCTTTTGGTTTTGTTCACAATTCCAAGGCTGGATTTGGGAAACAAAGCCGACGTCTTAATTAAATAGTGCTAATTCAGATGATGAATATTTTAACTCTTGAGAGTGTCAAAATGAAACCAAATGGACCCGCAAGGGTCCATTTGGTTTCATTTTTACATTCTCAAGAGTTACATCTAGTTAACCAACTTTCCATCATTTAGCCTGGGGACCACCTGGAACCCTCTCAAGGACCACTGGTGGTCCCCGGAGCACCTGTTGAAAACCCCTGGTCTACAACATAAGCTATTTCTATATGTAGGGTTTGGGATCTATCTACTGCATTTCTATTTTTTCTTCTGTATTTACTGGAATCGTTTTCTGCTTGTAAATAGGGAGGCGAAATAGATGTTTCCTCGTCTCTTGCCTTGTCACAACACTGTGTCGCGTAGACAAATGATGTTCAACTCTTCACAGCATTATACGAGAACGTGTCTGTTTGGAGAGGGGGAAGCGTGACAAGGACACTGTGTGTGTGTGTGTGTGTGTGTGTGTGTGTGTGTGTGTGTGTGTGTGTGTGTGTGTGTGTTTAAGGGAGGGAGAGACAGAGACTCATGGTCACAGCTCCGGCCTTTCCTCACCCTGTCATCTGGTTCAGCATCAGGGGCGGATGTAACATTTCCCATTGGGGGGGGGGGGGGGCAAGAGAAAATGGCATGGGGGCTTCATCGCACGAAGCCGCACCCATACCATTTTCGGTTAAAAGACTTTTATTAAGGCAAGCGAAGCATCAATAATAACACCGGTTGTTGTCGGAGTTGCAACAGACACGCAGCATGCATAAAGCTAAAGGTCTGACTCAGAGTTTTCTGTTTTCAATGATGAAACGCTGTTGGTTTAGTGGTGCCACAGCTGCAGTTAGTCAGTAGCAGTGGCGGTGTTTCAAATCAATTTAAATACAAGCACTTTAATTTGAAATATCTTGCGTTGTTTTGCATGCATGCCATCGTGTTTGGTGGGGCAGACTCCCCCCCCCCCCACGCCCATGCCTAGATCCGACCCTGCTCAGCATCACTTGCCGTCTCAATCTCTGGATATAATATAGCGCATGTAACGGCACACACACACACACACGCACACACACACACGCACACACCCCCAGCGGTCCCCGCGTGGCCGTCCGGCCGGCCCGGCGTCCCCGACAACAGCGAGTGTCCCCTGATTAACGAGGCGTCTCTGTTCCGTTGGCTCCGAGGGTCTGGGCCAACCAGATGCGAGGACACAAATCTCTCCCCCGCTGGTGGAGACGCTGAAGGCCACCAGCCACTATTTATTGGCAATCTCAGCCTTAACCCGCATTGGCCGGGTGCGCCTTCTAGAGCATTCTAGACTTAGAGTATGCTAGAGCGAACACCCTGAGGAAACCTTGAGGCGAAATGGACATAGTGGCCAAAGTTGAGAATGCAGTCTGTGCAGCATGGGACCAGTAACATGAAAACGCGCATTAGGCTCCGCCCCCTCCAGAGCTCTCCGCTCTGACGCACGCACGCGCTCGCACGCGCGCCGATCGTGCATGAGGTCGTCCGCGTTCATGTTCTCGGCCCCATTTTTTCCCAGAATGCACTCTGGCTTTTTCCCCTCAAAGAGGAGTGAGATCGCCTCATGCGCTGAGTGAGCAACTCAATGTAAGTGGATGAGAGGGGAGCGCGGGTGTGCTCTCTATTTAATATATACTCTAAGATTCTAGAGCTAGGGGTTTTCAACCTTTTTGACTCCAGGGACTGCCACTTGTTCAGCATTTGAGCCACGGACCACCATTTGATTACATTTTCACACCAAAGACCTAAAACGAAAGAATTCTTTTGGTTTTGTCCACAATTCCAGGGACACTACTGCTAACACATTACATTA
>CM076984.1:1833745-1866245 GCA_039105355.1 Benthosema pterotum
CCCCCCCCCCCCCCCCCCCCCCCCCCCCCAGAAATTCTGACCTGTTGGAAAAGAACAAGGAAACCACGCCTGGATGAATCTGTGACAATTTGGTCAGAGATTCTGAGAGACCGACAACGAGTAAACAATGATTATACGCCAGTGTTTTCAATTCAAGGCAGTCTGGCAGGCAGAGGTATAGCTGTCTAGCTGGCTTGCCTTGCAGACAGTATGGTAGCCAGAGGTACGCATGCCTTGCAGACACTATGTTAGCATACGCTATACAAATGCCTTGCAGACAGTATGATAGCATACGATATACAAATGCCTTGCAGACAGTATGCTAGCATAGATATACACATGTCTGGCAGACAGTATGCTAGCATAGATATACGCATGTCTTGCAGACAGTATGCTAGCATAGGTATATGCATGTCTTGCAGACACTATGCTAGCATGCGGTATATGTATACCTTGCAGACACTACACTAGCATACGGTACTCATGTGTTGTGTATCTGCCCAGTAACTGCATAGGCCTGTCACAGTTATTACATAGTCACTGGTCGTAAATATTTGAGGTAATCAATTCATTCACCATTCATTTTAAATGGGGTCGAATTTAGCCAGCCCCGAATAGCGTCGGCTGGAACAATGTCAGGGTGGGCAACTCCAAAGTTTGTATATGAAGCAGTGGTTTTGTGATCCCACATCTATCGATAGGTTTATTATAGCTTTTAAAATGGAAACAAATTAATGCATCGTTGTCTATGGGCTATAATTTCAGAGTGCATAGAAAACTGTATAATTATTATTTTACATTAGGCAGAATGGACGCCTATATTGCTGGAAGGAAAAGCTGGGCTGATCAGTAGCCTATAACAGGCAGCTGAGATAATTATAAACAAAAGGAGGATATATATATATACTGTATATATATATATATATATATATATATATATATATATATATATATATATATATATATATATATATATATATATATATATATATTTATATAGCCAACATGTAATCTCACAAACACGTCACAGCAAGCAAACTACGCGCTGTGAGCTTAGAGATAGGCTATACCACTGCAGGATTCAGTAAACACTTGATTATAAGGATTATAAATTTGACAAATTAAAGAACGCAGTCAGATGGCGGTCGGATCATCAATAAGCATGGATGGAATGTGGAAGCTCACCCACTGATCTCTAGTGTGTACTGTATGCAGTTGAAGTGGAGTAAGCATTATGTGATTTTCACAATATTGCACCCCAGAGTGCAAAACCGAAAAGTTAAGAGCCCATATTGACCAACATTTAACCTAAAGGCCCTGATACACCTAGCAATGTTGTGATCAATATCAACAAGCAACATCAATCATCAACGTTGACTTTTCACTTTTCTCTAGATGATCAAATCCTGGTTGTTCAGAAAAGTCAGATCATTAGCGCCCTCTACTGGTCAACATTCGGGAGTCCTCCAATCATTGCCGTCCTTGGCGTCATGTGATCATTTCTCCCAGACTCCCACAGATAAACTTTTTCTGAAAACATGGCTGCTGCCTCACTCGACAGAAAATCTTTCACTTTTTTAGTCTGCTAAGTGAACATTTTAGTTGAAAATGATTCAGTACAAACTAAAAACAAACTGTAAAAACAATATTGAAATATAGCTGCAAGCAACGATAAGACGGGACCAAGGAAGCAGCAATAAGTAGTTGGAAAAATATGCACAAATAAGCCATAGAAACATCGGAGCCTGAACTTGAAAAATACATTTCTCAAGTTCTCAGGTAATTGTGGGAGCAGGGCAGGGTTTTTGAAGACTGACAGACTCACACCTTGCATTGTCTGTCGCCAGACTTGATGACATATGGCACTATGACAACCACAAATAAGCCATAGAAACATGAACTTAGAAGTTGAAATAGAAGACCACATGACATGGTGCATGATTGATTCATATTACTAGGTGTCAGTGCCGGGATTTGAACCCAGGACCTCTCAGTCTAAAGTCATGCTACCAATGAGGCTACCCAACAGACACAAGATTGACAGGAAACAACACACACATTCAGTGGACTGCTTGGTCTCTTAAATATGCACAAATAAGCCATAATAACTCAAATAAACCATATAAACATGGTAGAAATACATCATGTAGTTGTGGGAGCAGGGCAGGGTTCTTGGAGAGTCACACTTTGTATTGTCAGTAGTGGGACTTGAACCCACAACGTTTCTTGCATTTCGAAGTCTGCCGTTCTACTGACTGAGCTGACTGAGCTATCCAACAACACGGCACGAAGCAGTAAGCAATATGAACAATATACACAATTCAGCAATCCGAGGGTGGAGCTTAGTGGTCAAACTGACACAATTGTTTCTCATTAGTCAAGGAGCATGTGGAAACATTCCTCTCACCCAATCTGGCATATTCATTGGCTTATAAAAACGTTGATGAAAACAAATTTGCTCCTGAACTTTTGTCCGGATGGGGAGCAGTTTTCATGCAAATTGATCAAAAATCCAGGCAGAAAATCAGGCATAAGCATTTTTAAAATGGCGGACACTCTGGGGGTGGAGCTTACCAATTAAAGCGGCAGATGTGTTACATGAGTAACGGAACGCGTAGAAACAAGTCTCATGATTTTTGGCCAAACGAGGCCTGAGTTATGCTTGTTCAAATGTTTCAGTTTCAATGAATTGATATAGCGTCCCCATTTGAGCAATTGCAGTGAGACTGGTTTTAGTGCTATTTGGCGTCCCCCTCTACCAAACTGTAAAATCTCATAAGCAGATTACGTGTAGATTGTATGTGTAGATTAGGGGCAATAGAAGAATTTTCACAAACGAGCAATTTTCATTGGCTCGTAAAAACGTATTTTTTTTTCACTAAAAACAAAATTCACACGCATTTCATGTTTGTATGGCTTCAAAGTTCATGTGTAGTTCATTTTTATGCATTTTGATCAAAGATTATTGGAGAAGAGGCATTTTAACTGTTTTATGTATAATTCGAGTTGGCGGTTCATCTAAAGGTCAGAGGTCAAAAGTCAGAATATGAAAGTTGTTTGTCATAAGGAATATAAGTTACATTTCTGAGAGTCAAGCAGTTCATGCGTTACGACTGTTCAAAGTTTGCAATTTCAGTTGAGTGCTATAGCGCCACCATTTGTCCAGTGGTCACGGGCTTCGCATCATCACCGTTTGGCATCACCCTCTACCAGATTACCAATTTTCGCGAAAACCGACTGCACGGTTCAGCCAGAACAGCTATTTTCTGCTGAAGAAGGAGAAGGAGAAGGAGGAGAAGGAAAAAAAAGGTCAAAAGCAAGAAGGGACCTGCAGAGACTGCTTGGTCCCTTAAATATATTTTTAATAATACTTAGTGTTCAAAAATATCTCCTAGTGTATCAGGGTTCAGGTGGCCGGGCAGTGGGGACGTAGAGTGGACTTCAAGTGAGCACAGCTGTGGCTTTTGGAATAGGAAGAAATTGGTTGTTGTTACTATACTACCTCGTAAACTGACATGTTCCTCCCAAGGCTTTGCTTGAAAATGTCCACATTGTTTATGAGGTCGCCGAGGGATCAGGGGCGGATGTAACATTTCCCGATTTGGGGGGAGGGGCAGGAGAAAATGGTATGGGGGTGGCTTCATCGATGAAGTTGCACCCATACCATTTCCGGTTACATGACTTTTATTAGTCAATCAAGCATCAATAATATTATTGACGAACTTCAACACAATAACAGTTGTTGTCGAAGTTGCAACAGACACACAGCATGTATAAAGCTAAAGGTCTGACTCAGAGAGTTTTTCAATGATGATATGCTGTTGGTTTAGTGGTGCCACAATTCTAATTAGTTAGTAGCAGTAGTAGTGTTTCATATCATTTTAAATATAAGCAGTTTACTTTGAAATATGTTGGGTCGTTTTGCATGCCATCATGTTTGGTGGGGCAGACTGGGCATTTAGGGGGGCATTGCCCCCCCATGCCCATGCCTAGATCTGTCCCTGCGAGGGATAGGTGTAAGAACATAAAGTGGGTAGACATTTCTGCCCACTTACTTAAAGGTCTCAAAGGCATCCGATAGCATGTTATTTTCGTTTATGAGACATTATTTCATTTAATAAGGACATGGTTATAATGCATTGTAATTAATGGAAATATTTTTTAGAAAAGATCTCCATACTTGAGTGACAATAGAAAGGACTGTAAATCCTTCGATAGCAGAGCAAATTTAGGAGGACCACTGTCTATCGGACAGGTGCCATGTCCTTATTCTGACCTCCCATTGTTGTGACATCCCATTGTTCCGAAACTACGAGACGCAAAACCCTAGCCTTCTCCAACTGTAGCCCTAAGCCTAAACCTCCAACCCTCAACCTAACCTCACAGACCTCGCGGCCCTTGGGGTGGCTAAGCATCATTAATGACATTGGTTGCAACAGACTAAAGCTAAAGGTCTGACTCGGAGAGTTTTCTGTTTTCAATGATGAAATGCTGTTGGTTTAGTGGTGCCACAATTAGTAGTTAGTTGGTGACAGTAGTAGTGTTTCAAATCATTTTAATTATAGGCACTTTAATTGGAGATTTGGATTGTTTGTATGGCATCATGTTTGGTGGGCAGTCCCCCCCCCCCCCCCCCCCCCCCCCCCCCCCCCCCCCCCCCCCCCCCCCCCCCCCCCCCCCCCCCCCCCCCCTTCAACTGCCATGCCTAGATCCGCCCCTGACGGAGTTTATATATACTTCTACCGAGAGGCTGATGAAAATTTGTGGAGGTTGGGAGTATTGGCGCATTCTGCAAGTCTGCATTTGACAGAGTGCAGTTCCAGTTACTTACTGTATTACTCTTTTCTTTGCCCTGAGTAAACATATTATCATAGTTGGGCTAATTCACATGAATATTTTAACTCTTGGGAGTGTAAAATTGAAACCAAATGGACCCACAAGGGTCCATTTGGTTTAGTTAATCTGGTTAAGCAACTTTCCACTATTTAGCCTGGGGACCACCTGGAACTCTCTCAAGGACCACTGGTGGTCCCCGGACCACTGATTGAAAACCACTGATATTACCTTTCACCGGGTGGGCTTACAGGATGCACGTTTGGGTGGGCTCTGCCCACCCCTACCCCCTCTAGATCCGGCCCTGCCGTGAGGGCTGTCGGCGGACACAGGTGTGTCTAAACTTCCGAGAAGTTCCCACACTTCATATATCATCCAGCTGGAGAACGTCCTTCCAGCCACAGGTCTGCCTCCACACCCTACAGGGACGACGTGCAAATCACTCATCCCTCAGTCACCAGAATTTATGGGGCGGGAGCAGGGGCGGATCTAGGCATGGGCATGGGGGGGTCCCAATGCCCCCCACCCCCGATGGCATGCAAAACAACCCAAGATATTTCAAATTAAAGTGCTTATATTTAAAATGATTTGAAACACTACTACTGCTACTAACTAACTACAGCTGTGTCACCACTAAACCAACAGCATTTCATCATTGAAAACAGAAAACTCTCTGAGTCAGACCTTTAGCTTTATGCATGCTGCATGTCTGTTATTATTGATGCTTTACTTGCCTAATAAAAGTCGTGTAACTGAAAATGTTATGGGTGCGGCTTTTCTGCTGCCCCCCCCCCCAATTGGAAAATGTTACATCCGCCCCTGCGCGGGAGGAGCTCCAGAGTCTGTGATTTCTTTATCTATTCAGGATGCAAACAGACACCGACACCGATTTGAAAATCCACCTCAGAGATTAAGAAGATGCCCTGTGGAAATCAGAGCCACATGACTAGTAAGTGTATGGACTAAACTCAACCTTTTTTGAGAGTGTGCATCCAAGCATGGTGCCTGATCATATGGTGATTAAGTGAAGGCGTGCGAGACTGACAGAAGACGGACCCCATGTGAAAAGATATAGCAGGGCCCCGCTTGTAAGAAGTGTTGTTCCATGAGGCAATGTCATTTCGATTCTGTGAAGTCGTTGTGTGTCTGTCTGCCAGAGCTGACGGCAAAATAGTCTGTCACTGAAAGAGCTACATGCGTAAACTCCATGCGCCGTGGTGCAGACAGACAGACAGCTTAAGACCCCTGAAGAAAGGGGAGAGGGTGTTGTTTATTAGGTAGGGCCCGACCCAGGGGCGGATTGACCATCTGGAGTACTGGGAGTTTTCCCGGCCTGGACAGTTTTTTTTTTTTTTTTTCCCCAAGTCCAGGGCAGGCCAGAGTGCCAGGCCCAGGCCAGGCAAACTAGTGTGCTCGTGCTCCTGGACGCAGTGTTGCAAACTGCCAAGATCCAAAATGCACTAGTGGCACTTCCAAAATGCACTAGAATGTGCTAGATGCTCGCCTGGAACATACAGATCAAAATGACTATTAATCTTCTACATTCTCTAGTTGTGTAAACTAAGTTGGGCTAATTCACATGATGAATATTTTAACTTTTGAGGGTGTAAAAATGAAACCGAATGGACCCGCAAGGGTCCATTTGGTTTTATTTTTACGCTCTCAAAGAGTTACATCTGGTTAACCAGCTGCCCCCCAGGGTGGCCTGGCAAAGGCAAAATTGTCCCGGTGGGAAAATATGTGCCAATCCGCCCCTGGCCCGGCCTGTCAGTCTCACTTTAGGGCCCTTGGGGTCTGTGCTAGTCTGTGGAGCTCCGCAGAAGGGGACTGCAGGAGCAGCCCAACTCACTTCCCACAAAGGGTGGGATTTTTTCATACCAGGGCCCACTATTTATTCAGAATTGTAACCACAGACCACCGTTTGATGACATGTTTAGCCCCACAGACCCCAGAACGAAAGCTTTATTTTGCTTTTGTCCACAATTCTAAGCTAGATTTGGGAAACAAAACAGTCAAACGTACACATCAAACATCACTATTAATCTTCTACACTCTCGAGTTGTGTAGACTTGGGGCTAATTCAGATGGTGAACATTTTAACTCTTGAGAGCGTCAACATGAAACCAAATGGACCCGCAATGGTCCATTTGGTTTCATGTTGAACAACTTTTCCATCATTTACCCGGGGACCACTTGGAGCTCTCTCAAGGACCATTGGTGGTCCCCGGATCACTGGACTAAAGACATACTAGTGAGTTTGTTACATTGCAATGCAACTTTGGGCCCATACTAAGAATGAGGACGGCTGTGTTAGGAATCATCTCGAGGATAATCGCTGTAGACAAATGTAGAGGAAATGTTTGCTCAGTGCCTTGAAACAGAAACCAAGAGATTGTGACGAGATCTGTGACTTGAGCATGGAAATAAGACAAACCATTTAATGAGCACATCTCTCTCTCTCTCTCATTCTCTTCCAAGACTCGTTATTTGGTCCACATCATCTCCTTCACTGTTGCCGAGGTTTTATTGACCATGCAGCGTGTGTGCACGCACACATCCATTTATTAAGCCTAGTGTACATATACTATATAGGCTATGCCCAGTCTCACTGCATGGGAAAAGTCATTTTATAACATGTGCACCGCCAACTATCTATCCTCACTGACATTCTCTCCAGACAATTTGAAAACACCTGCCAATACAATTTAAAAAACAAAACCCATGTTTTGTACAAGGTTTTGCACAAGAGAATTATGTCACATTGCATTGTTTTATTACTGGGCTTGAATGAATGACATCGTTTTTTTTTTTTTTTTTTTTTTTTTTTTTTTTTTTCCAACAAATAGCATCATTATTTTCCTCTTCAGGACAAATGTCAACGTTTTTCCTAAAGATTATTGAGATATCAGATTCGATGTCTGTTTAAACGTAGCAGCTCTGTTTACATGGGGTAGGGTCTAGATCGGGGGTCAGCGGGGATCAGGAGCCACATGCGGCTCTAGAACACAGCCCTATAGTGGCTCCCTGGCTGTAGCATTATTACATAAACATTAGGGTGATCAGCCAACATAAAATAGACATTTCAGTCACTGACAGCACCAACACGCCATGTGCTGTCTAACAGTTACATCACAGTTAATGTAGTGCTTGTTGGCCATGACATACAATCCCAGCACGTATCAGAGATCAAGCTTTAATCTAAACCACCCATTTTTAACACTTTACTATATCATTAATATATCTTAGAGATGTTGTGTGGACATGATCCAAAAGTTCTCCCCATTCTGTTTCCTAGAAATGGAGGTCTGAAAAAACATAATTAATATGGTGAAACACAACTTAATGCATCATCAAGTTCTGTTTCACCATGTTAATGATCTTTCTTTTATGACCTTTTTTGGAAAATGAGTGGAATTCCCCTTTAAGGGCTTATTAGGCTTACATTTTTTGCGGCTCCAGACAGATTTTGAATTAAATTTTTGGCCGAAAATGGCTCTTTCAACATCTTTGGTTGCCGACCATTGGTCTAGAATAGTACAGACAGTACTGAGGGCCATCCGTCAATGAATCCTGACGCCTATAGAGCTCACACAGGCGCTCATGAACAATTTCATTCAGAGAAAAAGAGAAAGGAGGTCAGCCTTTGAGTACTGAGCTGTCGTTCACCCAACAATTGAGAGATGTATATACGCCTGGGCAGAGCAGGGTACAGTCAGATCGCTTACTCTCCCGACAGCTATATCAGACTGGATCTGAACCCATCCATCATCCCCTCGGCTTCCCCCTGCCGTGTCACGCAAAACTTTCTGGAAGTTAACACTGAGCGAAGAAGAGGCAAGCCGTCTCCATGTTCCTCGGCAAGCTCTCTTCAGTTCTTATTCAGAGCTGCTCAGGGGCGGATGTAGCATGTCCCATTTGGGCAGGGGGGTGCGGTGGGGGGGGGGCAAGAGAACATGTTGGAGGGGCAAGAGAAAATGGTATGGGTGCGGCTTCATTGCCCGTGGTGCCAGGACTTTTATTAGACAAGCATAAGCATCAATAATAACATCAGTTGTTGTGGAAGTTGCAACAGACACGCAGCATGCATAAAGCTAAAGGTCTGACTCAGAGAGTTTTCTGTTTTCAATGATGAAATGCTGTTGGTTTAGTGATGATACAACTGCAGTCATACCCCCCACCCCCCATGTCCATGCCGAGATCCGCCCCTGCGCTGAACCGCCGGGGGTGGTGGAGGGCCGTGAGTGTGTGGTGTGTGTGTGTGTGTGTGTGTGTGTGTGTGTGTGTGAGTGTGTGTGTGTGTGTGTGTGTGTGTGTGTGTGTGTGGTGTGTGGTACGCGCGCGCGTGTGTGGCGCGTGGCGGGGCGCGGGGGGGAGTGGGCTGGGTTATGGGGGTCGAACTGGACGAGCCAAGAATAGAGTGGTTTTTCTGTGACAACACTCAGATGTCAGTAGAACGGGAAAAAGCCAGGGGGGGGGGGGCCCGGCTGTACAGTACAAGGTGTGATGATGAGCGGTTGCATAACGGTGGTTCAAAGGGCTGGCGCCACATTTTCAACGCCCCCCCCCCCCCCCCCCCCCCCCCCCCCCTCTCTCTCCCTCTCTTCTCCCTCTTGCTGCCCATCACACATCTAACGCACCCTATACTGTATCATCATGCAGCAGGGGCTTTTGCTTATGGACGCCCTTAAGGTCCTTCTATCAGTGGTTTTCAGCCTTATTGGGCCCTCTATTCATGCAGCATTTGAGCCACGGACCACCGTTTGAGGACATTTTAGCCCCCACAGACGCCCAAAACTAAAGATTTATTTAATTCAGATGATGAATATTTTAACTCTTGAGAGTGTAAAAACGAAACGAAATGGACCCGCAAGGGTGATCCTGGGCTCTATACACACCTTCCCCACAAACCCGAGGAGGCAGCAGACCGGCCTCATGCTTACTACCAGTCATGAGGAGTCCAAGCTGCCTTCTTTTCACCTGAAGGGGGTTCCCCCTGGTTGAAAAGAACACAGGAATTTAACTCATTTTCAGTTACAGGACTTTTATTAGGCAATTAAGCATTAATAACACCAGTTGTTGTTGAAGTTGCAACAGACACGCAGCATGCATGAAGCTAAAGTTCAGACAGAGAGTCAGAGAGTTTTCTGTTTTCAATGATGAAATGCTGTTGGTTTAGTATAGCAATAGTGGTGGTTCAAATCATTTTAAATATAAGCACCTTAATTTTAAATATATTGGGTTGTTTTGCATGCTATCATGTTTGGTGGGCCAGTCTGGGCATTTAGGGCAGGGGTTTTCAACAGGTGGTCCGGGGACCAGGCTAAATGATGGAAAGTTGGTTAACCAGATGTAACTCTTGACCCTTGCGGGTCCATTTGGTTTCATTTTTACACTCTCAAAAGTTAAAATATTCATCATCTGAATTAGCACCACTTATAATTAACAAGTTTACACTGTTTTGTTGGGAAAACCCAGCCTGGAATTGCGGACAAAATCAAAATAATTCTTAATGTTAGGTCTTTGGTGTGAAAATGTAATCAAACGGTGGTCCTCCGTGGCTCAAATGCTGAATAAATGGTTGTCCCTGGAGTCAAAAAGGTTGAAAACCCCTGATTTAGGGGGGTATTCCCCCCCCCCCCCCCCCCCATGACCATCCCTAGATCCGGCCCTGATCCCGGCCCGGCCCCCAACAACAACAACAACCAGCTGCTCATTACGGTCCTGAAGGAACGTCCTGAAATCAGATCAGAGAAGGTTGAAGTGAAGTTGAGAGGAAGTGGAAGAAGAAGTGGAACGGCTAAGTGTCCATCTGTGTCCAGACTGTTAGGCCTGCATGGGTCGCTTTCCAAAGGACTCAAAACAAACAAACGTTCGCACACGGCACGCACACTCACACTCTCACACGTGTAGCCTATACACCTGCAGAAGGCATGTCACACAAATAAAACACACATCTGTCTGACAGCGAATAATAAGGACGGAGGCTGGGACTGACTGTAACCTTTTTCAGCCCAGGGCCCACCGTTTATTCAGCATTTGAGCCACGGACCACCATTTGAGGACATTTTAGCCCCACAGACCACAAACTAAAGATTTCCTTTGCTTCTGTCCATGACCATTAATCACCTAGTTGTGTAGATTTAGGACTAATTCACATGATGAGTATTTTAACTCTTGAGAGTGTAAAAATGAAACCAAATGGACCCGCAAGGGTCCATTTGGTTTCATTTTTACGTTCTCAAGAGTTACTTCTGGTTAACCAACTTAGCTGGGGACCATCTGGAACCCTCTCTAGGGACCACTGGTGGTCCCTGGACCACCTGTTGAAAACCCTTGCCATACAGCATCGTGACAAACACAGGCCACTGTTGGCAGGAACTAACGCACACAAGCAGGAAAAAAAGCTGCGCTATTAATTGTCAATTCGCTTTTTTTTCTTTCTAAAGGACTGACCTTGGTCTCAAGACAAAACACTGCTATACTCCATCTCCTCCACCACCACCACCGGGCACAAAAGCCTGTTCCTCTGAATTCTCAGGGGCTCTCTCTCTCTCTCTCTCTCTTTCTCAACTCACACACACACACACACACACACACACACACACACACACACACACACACAACACACACACACACACACACACACACACACACACACACACATACACACCCACACACACACACACACACACACACACACACACACACACACACACACACACACACACACACCAGATGGATCATAATTATCCATTCCTCTCCCTTCATCCTCCTTCTCTCTCTCTCTATCTCTCTTTGCTCAACGATCTCCTCTCTCGACACGACACGACAACGCGGGGCCGATTTGATTTGCCTTGCAAAGTTGACTTAGTGAACTGCCTGTGACCCCCTTCAGCCCTCATGCAGAACACGCAGTTCAAAAAGTAACCAAGTACATACTTCCATGCTGTACTTTTTTGGGGGGGTAAGCTTTTCAGACATTTGCTTTACCTTACAATAAAGTGCGAACTTTATTTAACAGCATAACGTGTGGTGAAGGTTTTCGCACCACAGGCAATGATGCCGCACCCATACCATTTTTAGTTACAGGACTTTTATTAGGCAAGTAAAGCATCAATAGTAACATTAGATGTTGTTGAAGTTGCAGCAGACACGCAGCATTCCTAAAGATAAAGCTCTGATGAAATGCTGTTGTTTAGTGTGCCACAAGTTAGTGAGTAGTAGTAGTGTTTCAAATCATTTTAAATATATGCACTTTAATTTGATTTTGATTTTAATTGTTGGTTGTTTTGCGTCTTGTTTGGCGGGGCATTCAGGGCATTTAGGGCAGGGGTCAGCAACCTGCGGCTCAGGAGCCGCATGCGGCTCCAGAACACAGCCCTAGTGGCTCAGTGGCTGTAGCATTATAACATACACACTGGGGTGATCCACACCAAAATAATATAAACATTTCAGTCCCCAAAACGCGTTGTGCTGTCTGACAGTTGCCAGTTAAAGTAGCACTTGGCCATGTCAAAAAAAGCCCAGCAGTTATCAGAGGTGGAGCTTTCAATGTGAACCAGCCATTTTCAAAGGTTTACTCAGTTTACTATGTCATTAATGTACCTTAGAGATGTTGTGTGGACTAGAAATGGAGTTCTGTAAAACTCCTTTATTTTTTTCTTCAGAAACTCCATTTCTGAAGAACGGTTGTGTTTCACCATGTTAATGATTTTTCTTTAAGGACCTTTTTTCTGAGAGTGTGCAAATGGAACCAAATGGACCCGCCAGGGTCCATTTGGTTCACATTTGCACACTCTCAGGAAAAAAAAAATAGTAAAATGCGGCTCCAGACAGATTTTGAATTTAATTTTGGGTCAAAAATGGCTCTTTCAACATCTTGGGTTGCCGACCCCTGATTTAGGGGGTTATGCCTAGAACCGGCCCTCCAGCCTTGGCACTGACAAAGTTTGCCAACGACGGCGCCACCAGGGATACTACCGGCATATGGGCTAAGCCTGGGGATGTTAGCTAGAGAAGAACATTGCTTTGGCGAGAACCACTGCCGGCATACCACTGATACATCATAAGCACATCATAAACACATCATTCATAACCCTGGCAGGCATGCAGGGGCCTCTCCATTCAACTGGCACTGTTGAGAATGTAGCGTTAGTGTTGTTATTATGAGAATGTGTGATGGGAGGAATGAGACCATCATCATTACATTATAAACTTGTTACACTGAGTTATGCTTGTTTTTCTGACGAAACCTTGTTTTTGTAACCTGGCTATTTTGTTTAGGTTGTGTTAGAGTAGTTATCTTATCAGTTTGACCTCGATACCCGTGTTTTTGCAAAATGTTTTTATCGCCATTCCCATGTTTCCCGTATTTTAATGTTTAATAGTGTTTAACTCGCCAATTATTTAATGTTATGGTGAAAATCCATCTTGATTGTAGCCTGACCATAGTCTGAATTGCCATTTTGTTTCACTTTCATTATTCAGACTGAAGTCCCTCTCTACCACAGCAGTTTCTAGGATGGGTGTTATCAAAGTGGCAGTCTTCACTGTGATTGGTTCATACCAACCCATAAGAATATTGGGAAAGCAGACGATGTTTGGAACGAAGTGAGTGACAGGGCTGTTGGCCAATCAGGTGCTGGGCTTGGATTCCCAACACGCACGAACGCGACCTTAGAACACAAAATCGCGCTCCTCTAGAGATTCAGCGAGCGAGTATAGGAGGAGAGGACGGTCTGTCAGGACAGTCTCATTTAAAAACATGTATTCTAATAAAATGTCATGGCTGGGTCGTCGCCCGGTCGCTCACGTCGCTTGCAGTGCAGATGAGATGTTAGTGTCTTAGAGTTGAACCCATTAATACCCCAGGACACAATTTGATCAGTAGGAGTGAAATCCATTTGCGACTGTGACATACACTTCCATACTCTATACCACGGGTTTTCAACCTTTTTGACACCAGGGCCCACCTTCAGTATTTGAGCCACGGACCGCCACTTGAGGACATTTTAGCCCCCACAGAGCTCAAAACTAAAGATTACTTTTGCTTTTGTCCGCAATTCCAGGCTGAATTTATCGGAAGCAAAACAGTCATACATACAGATGCCCATTAATGACCATTAATCTTCTAGTTGTGTAGACTTGGGCTAATTCAGATGATGAATATTTTAACTCCTTGAGAGTGTAAAAATGAAACCAAATGGACCCACAAGGGTCCATTTAGTTTCATTTTTACTTTCTCAAGAGTTACATCTGGTTAACCGACTTAGCTGGGGACCACCTGGAACCCTCTCAGGGACCACTGGTGGTCCCCGGACCACCTGTTGAAAACCCCTGCTCTATACAGACGTACAAGCTCATAGCACGCCACCGAGCGGTGCGCTATATGAGCTTGTAGGTCTGATATTTTTCAACAACTAAATGGGTTCCTGTTCGTAATGGCTTGGTTTGTTCACGACACGGGAAGCAATCGGTGATCAGAAAGCCCTGTTTTATTAATGAGTGACAAATCAATTTGGGGTTTTGTTCAAAGGTATCAACAGAGCTTTCATTAAAAAAAAATAAAATAACTGCTGCTGGCAACCTTTGCTGTACGTCTGTGTAAATACATGCTCTCGCGTTTTGATCCGTTGACTTTCCTCGCTGCTGAGCTTCTTCTGACTCCACGGCGCGCCGCCACCGCTATATATCCGACTCAAAATAGCACCGTTTAGAAAATACTGTAAGGCTATAATGGATGGCACACAGTGGCCCCAAGGGGTCAATCTCAATTATATTTAATTTCGACATAGCAGAGAGACGGTCTTTATTCCGGCTCTGCCGGCCTTCACCAGACAGACACCGCTTGTTTTATTTCTTTTTTCCCTTTTATCATCTTCTCGCCTTTTGGTGTGAAGGGCAAAGGCTTATTGCACAACCTCAGCCGCCGCTGCCCGCCGCCGCAAGTCGTACACCGCTAGCTACCGACCGCACCGGCTGCCGGTTATGTAAGCACTTATTTTAACCTGTCAGACGGAGAGAGGAGCGATCGACACGGCCCCAACGAGATGTTTAGACGTTTTTGTGTGTGTGTGTGTGTGTGTGGGGGGGGGGGGGGGGGGGGGGGTATGTATGTGTGTGTGTATATCGTTCTTTATTCCTCGCAGATGAATTTGAGCTCAACCTTTTTAATGGGTATACAGCCAGGTGTGTTCAAGAATCCACAGGGTTCTGGTGGGGTGCAAGCACTTTCACACGGCAATTTTTCTGTGTCTCTCTCTCTCTCTCTCTCTCTCTCTCTCTCTGTCTCACACACACACATACACACACACACACACACACACACACACACACACACACACACACACACACGCACACACACCCTCTCGCTAGTTTCTGGGGTTCCCATGGAAACCACTGCTGAGGGAACGGAGGATACAAGGACAGGTATGTCTGAAAGTGAGAGTTCATCGTTGTGCAACTGAGAACATCTCAGCAGCCCCCCACACCCCCACCCCCACCGGTTGTTGTCTTATTCTGACACCGTCTAATTATTTCGCGCGGGTGCGGCGCTGCGCTGTTGTGCAAACATACAGGCATGATGTATACCGGCGGAAAGGATCGTTATCAGGGAAAAAACGAACGTGAGACCCTGGAATTACCTTAAAGTGCTGTAGGCACACGCATGTACAGCAGCGTAAAAATATGACTTATGATGGCAGAGTCGTCAAGGTGTTGTGAATAACATGCTTGCATGTGTGTGTGTGTGTGTGTGTGTGTGTGTGTGTGTGTGCGTGGGCATATTTAAAGGTAGTAAAGGCAACTTTAGTGTGGACAAAACACTGTGTTTGTAAACAGATGTATTCAAAAACAAAATCCAACTCCACCTCACCTCCACTCTATTGGCTCATTATGAATCTGCTGGAGACTGCTGCCCTGCGATTGGCTACAACGCTGCCTCACCCCACACAACCCACTGACGACTGTTTTGTTTTCGTGATTTGTCGACGCCAACAACGTTCTGCATCATAGCAAGTGTCTGTCTGCAGGGAAACAGCTGCAGCATCGAAGTTTTTTCTTCAGACCTCCATTTCTAGGAAACACAGAATGGGGGAAACGTTTTTTTATCATGTCCACCCAGCACCTCTAGGGTATACTAATGACATATTAGAATGTTGAAAATGGGTGAAATTCCCCTTTAAGAGAAAGTGTTGTATACGCTATCGGCTTGTGTTGAACGACACTGCCCTAGGAATGCGCGCACGGCCGCACGCACATGCAGGCATGCGCGCGCACACAACACGCGTGTAGAAAACAGGCTGTTCTATTCCGTTATAGCGCTCCATGCCATATGTTACCCTGGGAGAAAAACAGCCCAACCCAGACACTGACAAAAAAGCAGCGCATACCACACATCACACCCACCAATTAAAACAGCCACGGTCTGGACGGATCGACACACACAGCACAATCCAGTTGTTAGTACTGTAAAAAAAAAAGTGCTTTCACTGATGTGTGCACATAGCAGCGTGCATGTGTGTGTGTGTGCGTGCATGTGTGCGTGCGTGCACGTGCGTGTGTGTATGTGGTTTATGGATGGATTGTACTGTAAGTTTCTGCTACTTTGCTGGGAGGCATTGAATCCCTATCCTGAGGTTTATGGGATCCGGCGGTCATGTTGTACTAACTGCTTTGCATAGTGAACAGGCCGGAAGCACTGTAACCCCAAAAATAGTTCCCTGTGATCGAGCTGGCCATTGTAATGCTATGGCCTTATCCAATAAAAGTCTATCCCTTTTAAAGGGGAATTCCAGCCATTTTCAACATCTGACTTTACCTTAGAGATGTTGTGCGTACATAATAAAAAAAAAAGTTCCCCCCCATTCTGTGACTCCTAGAAATGGAGGTCTGAAAAAAACATTAACATGGTGAAACAATTTGACATGATCAGGTTGTGTTTCGACATGTTAATGTTCTTCTCTTCCCTTTTTTTTCTTTTTTACAAATGTGAACCAAATGGACCCTAGTGGGTCCATTTGCTTCACATTTGTACACCCTCAGGACAATTTTGAAAATGGGTGGAATTCCCCTTTATGAGTAAAAAAAAAACTGTAAAATGTAAGCGATTCAGTAGTCCACTGTCAGATTCAGCAGTACAAAAAAAGGACAGAACAACAACAGTAGCTATGCAGTGCGCATTGATACCATTTCAACCTTCATAGCCTATGAAAATTGTAGAAAATTGTATGGTGGCGACTTCATGAAGTCTATGGGTCTATGGGGGGCGACTTCATGTCTATGGGGGCGACTTCATGAAGTTTCACCCATACCATTTTTGGTTACAGGACTTTTATTAGTCAAGTAAAGCATCAATAATAACATCAGTTGTTGTTGAAGTTGCAACAGTCACGCAGCATGCATAAAGCTAAAGCTTTGACTTCAGAGTTTTCTGATTGCAATGATGAAATGCTGTTGGTTTAGTGGTGCCACCGCTAGTTAGTTAGTATTGCAGAGCGGCTAAGTGATATAATACTGCATTTTAGGTTAGCATTAAAGCATTAAAATTGGTATGAGTGGTCTCCAGGGGTCACTTGACGAGAAAATTGACAGAGGCAATTGAAATTTCAAAATGGCGGCCATTTTTCAAGATGGCCGTCACTTTAGTGGAACAATTAGTGATAAATTGGTGTATTTGGTGATACAAGCATGAAAATTGGCATAGCGGTCTCCTATCAGTCTCCATGAGTCACTTGACAATAATTTAAAGTTGAAATTTCAAGATGGCGTCCATTTTTCAAGATGGCCGACACCTAAGTGCATAATTATAGTGATTTAATGGTTTATTTGGTGATACAAACAAGATAATTGGCATGTACAGTCTTTGTTTTAAGGCATTTTTTATTATTATCTACTACAGTTCTAATGAACACCAAGAAATTATAACTGGCCACACAAGTTCATAGGATCTACTTAATGTGAAGCAGGCAGCACACCGCACTGCACTTTACATACTCCATAGAAACACACCAAAGAAAACCTCATTCAGACAAAGGCTGGTTATGCTATCATTGCAAAATATATTCCCTTATTTCACAAGATCTGCCAATTTTTCTTAGTCCAACCCGGCTATAGATGAAGGTGATAGCATAGAGAGCACGTTGGCAGAGCAAAATATCATGCAAGCTGTGAACGTATGTTCAACAACCAACAGCTGGAAAGGGCCCAAAAGAGAGTATCTACGGCTGCTGCTGAAGACACAGGAGATACAAATATCAAGAGGTCAATCACAAGATCACAGTCCTTAAAAACCTTGTGCTTTATATGTGAAGATGAGACGGCAACTGGCCCCTTAAGAGAGGCAATGACCATGCAAGTTAATGAAAGGATCAATGAATGTGCCAGGAATCTAAGTGACATGAAGCTCCTTGCAAAGCTTAGTGCTGGTGATGTTGTTGCACAGGAATGCCATCCTGCCTGTCTAGTTGGACTGTACAGAAGAGAGCGAGGCCATCTTGAAGCCCTCAAGCATGAGCAGAGCCTCAAAGGCTCCACTAGCCAGAACTTCTATCACATTGCCTTTTCAGAACTTGTCATGTATATCACGGACATGAAGGCCACAGGTGACTGCCCAAATCAAGTCATATTGAAGCTTGCAGATCTAGTCTCTCTCCACACAGAACGACTGCAACAGCTTGGTATAGAATCACCATCTGTGCATTCAACTAGACTGAAAGAGTAGCTGCTTAATATCATACCTGAACTAGAAGACTACACGCCAGGGCGTGAAGTGCTGCTTGCTTTCAAGAAAGACATAGGCTCTGTTCTCTGAAATGTAACAAATTGCAGTGAAGCTGAAGCCATTCACTTAGCTAAGGCTGCCAAAATCATACGTAGAGAGATGCTTAACCACAAGACAAAGTTTGATAACAAATTCCATGAGGGATTTGTTGAAGAATCTGTTCCACCAACACTTCTTGATTTTATCTGCATTATTGAACATGTTGCAGATATCAAGTCAAATTTGAATCATGGTGTATTCAAATCAGACTTTGCAATTGCACAGTTATTGCAATACAATTGCTACTTCAAGTGCAAAGATGTTGCAACAACTCACAGGCACTCAAAAGAGCGTGAAACACCATTTGCTGTGTATATCGGGATGATGGTGCACGCAAAGACACGAAACCGACAACTTATTGACATGTTCCATGATAATGGGATTAGCATCTCCTATGACAGAGTGTTGGAAGTTTCTGCACTGCTTGGAGGATCTGTGGTGAACCAATATGTAGTAGATGGAGTTGTATGTCCACCAAGTCTACGAAAGGGACTCTTCAGCACATCTGCTATGGACAACATTGACCATAATCCAACAGCAACAACAGCAAATACATCCTTTCATGGCACAAGTGTTTCCATGTTCCAACATCCAAGCATTAACAATTTTGGTGAGTTCACCCAGCTTTCTTCAATAAGAAAAACCCAGAGCCCCAACCTGTAACCAACCTAACATTACCAGACCCCACTGCATTGAGTAGAAACTTTGCACCTGAGTATGCCTGGCTAGAGAATGTTAGCCTAACAGAAGAAGTCAATGCTTCTTCCACCATAACATGATCAGCCAATCATGAATCTGAAACGAGGAGCCAGCATTACTTCCCCTCTTCCGAGACCAGGCCCACTCTGTTGCAACAGTAAAGCATGTCATGGACAAAGTTAGGGATACCGTAGCATTCCTGAATCCAGGACAAACGCCAGTCATGGCTGCTGACCAGCCACTATATGCTCTTGCAAAGCAAATACAATGGCACTGGCCAGAGCAATATGGGGAAGACAAATACATTATGTGATAATGTTTGGAGGTTTCCACATTGAAATGACTGCATTCAAATCTATTGGAACGCTACTCAAAGACAGTGGATGGACAAGTGCCCTTGTTGAGGCTGGGGTACAGTGTGCAGTCTGTATGAGCAAACGGTGTGCAGTCTGTATGAGCTCATGAAAGAAGCATACAATGCATGCAGGGAAGAGGGACCTGATAACACCAACATCACTCTTGTGCATAGAGCAAAAGAGTCCACAGTTCACACTCTGGTTTCTCATTTATAGAACGGTGCTGACGATTCTTATTTTTATACGATCATTATGAAAAGGTAACTTACAAGAAGGTAAGATGAGTCACTTTCTGAACTTGTCCCATACTTTTGCCAACAACAATGTCAATTATGCTCGCTGGCTTCCAGTGCACCTTCGAGACATGATGAGCATTGAAGAGCAACATCCAGAAGTGGCTGTGCAGAGTTCCAAACTCTGCACAGCCACTTTGTAGAACTCTGCACAGGAACTTTGTAGAACAGTACATAAAACAGACAGGGATTTCTCTGCAGTGGCGATTGATCAAGCTCATGAATGCTGTGATCAAAGGTGATGGGGGAGCCGTTGGGCTGACCCTTCGCAGTGCTGAACCCATCAGCACTGCGAAGATGGATGTTAGCAGGTCCGGAGGTGAGCTGTCTAGTTGCTAACTATGAAACTGCATCAGGAGCTAAAGATGTAAAGAAAAGTAATCATCACCATGAGCAAACAGTGGCTGCTCAAAAAATGTCTTTTGAGAAAGTGAAACAACTCACATCAGTGATTCGGGATATGGGTAACCCTTTCATGGAGGAATCGGATGATCTGCTTGTGTTGGACACAAAGGACATTGCTGATGCCAGTTCGGCCGAGCTGAAAGAACAGATAGATAGATCTAGGTCCAGCTCTGATAGTTTGTGCTCCTTTTACAAGCCTATCAAGAAGAATATGGTAACTTTCTTCCAGCACAAGACAGCTGTCAGTGGACCAAGCACCAAGATGAAGGAACTTAAGGATGACTGTCAACTTTTCTCCTGGCTATTCATCTCTTGCCAGAATACACAGTGTGACTTGCAAGAGTTCCTTTTGCATGAAAACCAATCAGCTCCAGCCTCTCTCAGTGATGGTGGGAAACTCTGCACATGTACCATACTGCAAGCGAAAGTGACGTTGCCTGATAGAAAGCCAGAATCAGATGTTCTTATATTGGATGGATCTGCTCTGGTGAATACACTGCCACCACATTCTATTAAGACATTTGATGAATATGCACTAAATGACTTACTTCCAAGAATAGAGACATATAGCCGTACATACAGGCGAACGGATATTTTCTTCGATGTTTAGGCACAGTCAAAGCGAGGAAAAGCACTCAGGACGAGAGTAACAGGTGCAGGCAAAACTCCACCAAATCGGCAAAGCTTCCTACGGGATGAAACCAACAAGCAGGGATTATTCCATTTCCTTGCCGATAAAGTTTTGGAAATGGAAACAGACAATCTAGTCATTGTGACGAAAGGGGAAGCTGCTAACCTGGATGCAATAGCCCCATGTAGTCATGAAGAGGCGGACACAAGTATTCTCCTTCATGCCCAACATGCAGTGAAACAAGGATACAAATCTATAATGATCGATGCCAATGATGCAGACATTGTAATCATAGCCACTTCTGTTATGTCCTCTTCGGTGCAACTTGGTCTTGAGAAAATGTGGGTGACTTTTGGCAAAGAAGAGAAGACAAGATGGATCTCAATACATGAGTTGGTTTCAGTCATAGGACCAGAAAAAAAAAAAAACTTGTGGTATCCTCTTCTTCCATGCGTTCACTGGTTGTGACGTTGTGTCATCGTTTCATGGCAAATCGAAGAAGTCTGCTTGGAAAGCAAGGGACATGTGTGATGAGGTCTCAAACATATTTGCAGCACTGTAAATATTGCAGCACTGTAAAGTGAATGTCCCTCTGCAGTTGAGGGAAGTGACCTGCAAGCTTTGGAAAGATTTGTGGTGATCATGTATGACAGGTCCAGCGACGTCAAAACTGTAAACGAGGCCAGGCTTGATCTCTTTGCCAGAAAGCAAAGGCAATATGACTTGATCCCACCAACTCAAGCAGCACTCAGGGAGCATGCCAAAAGTGCAGCTTATGGAGGCAGGACATGCATGTGGACAGGCATGGGAGCGACATCCACAAATTCCAAGTACGCCTGACTGGGGCTGGGTGAGACAGGACGATGATTGAAAAATGTTCTGGACTCCACTTCCACCCATTGCAGAAAATTGTTGGGAGTTGACAAAATGTGGGTGCACCAAGGCATGTACTGGAAGGTGTAAATGCTTCAGATATGGATTCACTTGCACATGCCTATGTAGTTGCTCCTGCTAGAACCCTTTGGCATCAGTGTTTTCAGATGTATGGCCGTGACTCATTTCCTTGCCACATAAAAAAAAGAGAAAAAAAAGAAAAAAAAAAAAGAAACTCTATTACCTTGACGTGGTAAGGGAGCTTGTGTACCTTGGTGAACCCTAAGAGCTATGCCAGTAGGAGGCAACTCCTGACAGGTTTTTACCAAACTGGACAGGTTGTGGGTGAGAAGACAGACAAAAAACAGTCAAGCAACCTCTCTTGAGAGAGCCTTTTGAGGCATACAATAGAATAGATAAACTCCTATAATATCACTTAACTGCCCCAATAATGTGGCAGCCATCTTGAAAATGACTGCCATCTTTAAATTTCAACGGCTGTAAGTGGCTAATTGCGGGAGTGTGCGGATAAGAGATGGGGCCCGCACACCACTGGTCTATTCTATAGCCCAGCACCCAGTCGATGTGCGTATTCTATGTTCACTCTAATTGCGGGAGTGTCCCACAGACATTATTCGTGCCAGTTTTCATGCCAAATGAACTGAATCCACCACCAAGATGTCAGCCATGTGGAAAAATGGGCTCCATCTTGAAATTTAAAGTACACACAAAAAAACTAATCGGTCAAAATTGCAACTAAACACTTCAGTCAATGGTGTTAGGTCACTTTCCTGGGTTATTTCTTGAAGCCATAACCTTTTCCTGGGTTGCAGGGATTTTATTTTGACCGAATTCATGGGTTGTTTTATTTGGTTATTGGTTTTGGGTTGTTTTAATGAGAATAACCAATTTGTTAGGTCACAGACTTTGGTTGATGCCGCGGTGCACTGTGGGTATTGTAGAATTTCTCGGACAAAATGACGAAAAATGAAATTATTTATACTTTTTACAGGAACAGATAGGATACTAATGCCGAGGAATGCATCCAACACTGTAAACACAACACTGCAACGACTTTTCCTTCAGACCGGCACTCAGACCGTTACTCAGACCGGTACGGTAACCAATTTGTTAGGTCACAGACTTTGGTTGAAGCCGCGGTGCACTGTGGGTATTGTAGAATTTCTCGGACAAAATGACGAAAAATGAAATTATTTATACTTTTTACAGGAACAGATAGGATACTAATGCCGAGGAATGCATCCAACACTGTAAACACAACACTGCAACGACTTTTCCTTCAGACCGGCACTCAGACCGTTACTCAGACCGGTACGGTAACCTTACCCGTCCACATACTCGCTGTAGTTTAAGTCAGTGGGACGTTCTGACCCAATGACGTCACTGGGTCAGAATCTGACAACTTGGGAAGCACGGCGCTGGAGCCACAGAATCCCAATGTTATTAATCAGGAGGCCATTAGCATGTATGCTAATGACCAACACCACACAAAGAGTGTTGAAAAGTGGCGAAGTTCCCCTTTAAATGGGTGGAATTTCCCTTTAATAAAACAAATGGGTTAACTGAATATTCTGTATCAATTCAACTGGCAGTTGGGTAATCTTGACCCTCAAAATTAGGTTATTAATGCAAGCTAATATGTTCGGTCAAATCAACTGGTACTTAGGTTATGTTGACCCTCATAATTGGGTTATTAATGTAACCAAATGCATTCGGTCAAATATAATAACACGCATTATTCGGTCAGATTGACCAAAGACCCAGTTGGTCCTTATTCAACCTCTACGTTTGGTTGAAATTTGACCGAAGTTAGGTTGTTTTTGACCATTGTTTTTTCTCTGTAAAGTAGCTGTGGCTTACTGTCAAGTGACCCACAGAGGGTGCTCATGCAAATTGTCATGACTTGTATCATCAAATAAACCATTATATCACTATAATTATGCTCTTAGATGTCGGCTATCTTGAAAAATGGACGTCATCTTGAAATTTAAACTAGCTGGTGGGTGGCTTATTGTCAAGTGACTCATGGAGACTGATTATGAGAATTTTCATGCTTGTATCACCAAATACACCAATATATCACTAATTGTTCCACTAAGGTGACGGCCATCTTGAAAAATGGCCGCCATTTTGAAATTTCAATTGCCTCTGTCAATTTTCTCGTCAAGTGACCCCTGGAGGCCACTCATGCCAATTTTCACGCTTGTAACCCAAAATGCAGAATGCTTATGAAAATAAGCACTTAGCCGCTCCGTTGCAGCAGCAGTAGTGTTTCAAATAATTTTAACTATAAGCACTTTAATTTGAAATATCTTGGGTTGTTTTGCATGCCATCGTGTTTGGTGGGGCAGATTGGGCATTTAGGGGGGCATTGCCACCCCATGCCCATTCCATAGATCCACCCCTACGCCTACCCCTGTCCAGACTGGTTCACGAATTGATCAGGCTGGATCCTTAAAGGTATACTAGGTAACGTTTTCATTTTAAAAATTCCCGGATTTGATAACCCGTATGACTGTCACATTTGTCACATAAGCCATCCCCTGAATTTCGTCCTTCAAAGCCTGTTCTAAATGATGTTTTCTATCCAAAATGACGTCACATACACACATCTGATTGGTTGTTGATTACAAGGACAAATCGGAATGCAACTTAAAGCGCAAGGGATGCTAGGAAATATAGGACCCAAGGATTTTAAAGAAATCCTTAGTTTTGGGGTCTGTGGGGCTAAACTGTCCCTAAATGGTGGTCTGTGGCTCAAATGCTGAATAAATAGTGGGCCCTATTATCAAAAAGGTTTTCAACCATAAAGCTAACCAAAGTCTTGATGCAACGCATGGATCCATCCAACATGTTTTGTCAGGGCGGATGTAACATTTCCCAATTGGGGTTTAGGAGAAAATGGTATGGGGGCGGCCGCACCCATACCATTTTTAGTGTATATTAGTCAAGTAAGCATCAATAATAACATCAATTGTTGTTGAAGTTGCAACAGACACACAGCATGCATAAAGCTAAAGGTCTGACTCAGAGAGAAGAGTAGCAGCAGTAGTAGTGTTTCAAATCATTTTAGTTATAAGGACTTTAATTTAACTCATGCCTAGATCACTGTATACAGGTATAATCTATACCAGTATGCTGCACAGTAAATACCTAAGTTTTATTGTATTGTGTGCTTGTGGCTTTGGCTGTACAGCGTCAGATGAATGTTCTCCCTGGCTCCCGCCGCCAGCAGCGGTCCTGCCTGCCTGGGTGTTGTCTGGGAGACGTTGCGTACGTACGTGTCTGATTAGTGGAACAACCACTGCTGCAACGCATCTGCTGCATGGCAACCAACCTGTTTACTCCCTGCTTCATTCCTGTTGTTCACTCAGGGTCACACTGAGAGACAGAGAGAGACAGAGAGAGAGAGAGACAGAGAGAGAGAGAGAGAGAGTATACAGAGTTTACATTAATTCCTGTACAATTTAGCGGTACTTTATGCCCACTGCAGTTATTTGAAAACATAGTTACTAGTTATTTAACTCAGTGTCAAATCTAAGTAATTTAATTGGAGCCCCAGACAAGATTTTCCTTGCTGCCCCCCTTGTTTTGTTTGTGGTGTGTGAGAATTGGCCACATGGAGGGCTTGAGTCTGCCTATATGGCTTAATGTCTCCCAGAAATTTTCACAAATATGAGATTGAAACTGAGATTGATACTGCAGGCAACTGTTACGTCACCCTGCAGGTGACGCAACAGTTGCACGGGCGGACGGACAGACGGGCAGGGGGTGAAACATCATCACCACCTTACGGTGGACAACCAAGAGCACAAGAAAAAAAAAACTATTAAATCCCTCCTGTGGCCAAAATATTAATACTAGGTTACAATTACTTAAAATACCCCCATGATAAAATGCACTTAAGCCACTGCCTTAAGCTTTTACAATTTTACACAAGCTATAAACCGGGGCTAGCCTCTTCCTCATTCCACCCACAACAACAACAAACACCGTCCCCTACCTTTATCATCATGGCGGCGACCAGTGCAGGGTTCTGTGGGGCTAAAAATGTCATCAAATGGTGCTCTGTGCATGGCTCAAATTCTGAATAAATAGTGGGCACTGGTATCAAAAAAGGTTGAAAACCACTGTTATAAAGTAGTGTCAATACTTTTTTTCCACCACGGCTGCAACCACAGGGAGGAATTCACACATGGCTTATTCATCGTAGCATGGGTGTGTGCGACTATATGTGCGTGGCACCTCAACCATGTCATATGCCAGACATATAAGTGTAGTAGCTCTACTCCGTGCACACAACAGGCAAACCCACCATATAGGCACTTTGAGTGACACCAAAATGCAGACGCATTAGGCGCGATTGTGACAGAAATAGTAATGTGGTAACTTGCCTGTCTGACAGAAATAGCATCTGATGAATGCATTTTCTCATAGATCAGCCCCACAGACCCCCCCAAACTAAAGATTTCCTTTGCTGCTGTCCATGACCATTAATCTTCTAGTTGTGTAGATTTGGACTAATTCGCATGATGAATATTTTAACTCTTGAGAGTGTAAAAATGAAACCAAATGGACCCGCAAGGGTCCATTTGGTTTATGGTTGGAATATGAAAAGATTTGTGACACATTTTTTTTGCACAACAATATCAGACCACTCGGTGGTGCAACATGAGCTTGTAGATCCGCAATATTTTTTTTTTCCGTATAGCAAAAGTAAAACATAATGCTGAGAACACCCAGGGCGGATGTAACGTTTCCCAATTAAGAGGGCTTGAGAAAATGGTGTGGGAGCTGCCTTCATACCATTTTCAGATAAAGGACTTAGGTATTAGGCAAGTAAAGCATCAATAACAACATCAGTTGTTGTTGAAGTTGCAACAGACACGCAGCATGCATAAAGCTAAAAGGTCTGACTCAGAGAGTTTTCTGTTTTCAATGATGAAATGCTGTTGGTTTAGTGGTGACACAACTGTAGTTAGTTAGTAGCAGTAGTAGTGTTTCAAATCATTTTAAATATAGGCACTTGAATTTGAAATATCTTGGGTTGTTTTGCATGCCATCAGCAACCAGGGCATGCGCCATCACCCACCAACGTTCCTTCGGGAGGGGGAAAAGCAGAGGGCAAAGCCCCCACACCCTGACCTGGGCCCTCTGAATGCTGCCAGGGACTGGCAGATGCAAGTCGACTTGGATCAGAGGCTCTTTTTTCCCCCCCAGAGATCGCGGTGACCACCCTGCGTCCAGACCTCGTCCTATGGTCCAGTACCTGCAAGCTTGTCTACATCGTTGAGCTCACAGTTCCTTGGGAGGAGTCCATCGAAGAGGCGTACGAACGCAAGAAACCACGCTACTTTGGCGCGGTTTCTTGGCGGCCGAGGCAGAAGACAGGGGCTGGAAGACAAGGGTGCGCCCGGTGGAGGTGGGTTGTCGGGGCTTTGTGGCCACCTCCACAGCGAAGCTCCTCAGGGAGGTGGGAGTCAGGTGGCAAGCGCACAGACAGGCCATCAAGGAGCTGGCCAACACCGCCGAGCGGACGAGCCATTGGCTCTGGCTGGAAAGGAGCGACACCAGCTGGGCTGTGAAGGCAAAAACTTAGGCCTGGGACACACACCCAGGTCTGATCAACCTGTGGTGGGCCTGCCTTCGCTGAGGGCGTATTGCGTATTGTGGCGGAAACGCACTGTGATCTGAGGACACAACTGACGCTGTGTCCCAGTGGCTAACCAAATGGACCCTTATAGACCTCTAACTCTTGACATCGTTAAAATGATACCAAATGGACCCGTAAGGGTCCATTTGGTATCATTTTAACGATGTCAAGAGTTAAATTATATTTAAACGTCTGAATTACTTCATTGTCAAGAATCTACACAATTAGAAAATGTAGAAGAATTGTTATTTTGACCAACATTTTGCCAGTTTATCTCTCCTAAATTGTGGATATACAAACTTCAAAATCCTTAGTTTTGGGTCCGAGAGACTAAACTCAACGTCAAAAGGTGGTCCGTGGCTAAAATGCAGAATACATAGTGGGCCCTGGCGTTAAAAAACGTAGCAAACCACTAATACAGACGGTAAAAACACAGCGGGCGATTCAAAGCGACAACAACAACAACAACACTGCTTGTCGACCCTGGTATATTTTCGGCAGCACCGTCACAAGGTCATGAGGAATGCACAAACTGCAGCAAGAGGAATGCAGACGTCTCAGTTCCGTCGTTTTGGTTTCTTCCCCCTTCTTAAAGGGGAATTTCACCCATTTTTAACATTCTAATATGTCATTAGTATATATCCCTAGAGGTGTTGGGTGGACATGATAAAAAAAAGTTCCCCCCATTCTGTGTTCCCAAGAAATGGAGGTCTGAAGAAAACCACTAACATGGTGAAACATCTTGATGACATCATCAAGATGTATTTTCACCATGTTAATGGATTTCTTTAGACACTTCTTTTTTCTGAGAGCATACACATGGAACCAAATGAACCCGTTAGGGTTCATTTGGTTGCATTTGTACACTCTCAGAAAAAAATGTTGAAAATGGGTGGAGTTCCCCTTCTTAAGGATGACGAAAAAACGCCTTCTGTATGCGTCTACCTGCCCTCTCTCTCTCTCAGGGGTGTTTTTTGCCATTAGGCAGACTAGGCTAGTTGCCTGGGACATTTTACTTGTCCTCTATAAGTAGAATTGAACATTTAAAACACATTTAAAATATGTTACTTTAAATATATTTAAAATATGTTCTTTAGTTTAAAAAAGAGTTCATATTTGTATCCCTTGGGGGGCGCCATTTCACTGTGCCTGTCATAGGTATGACATTGCTGGGGCTCCAAATTGTTTAGAAACGCTACTGCTCTCTCTCTCTCTCTCTCTCTCTCTCTCTCTCTCTCTCTCTACCTTCCGTCTCCGTCTGTCCTTCCCGATATATATTACCCCTGTCTCTCTCTGTCTCTCTCTCTGTCTCTGTCTCTCTCTCTCTCTCTCTCTCTCTCTCTCTCTCTCTCTCTCTCTCTCTCTCTCTCTCTCTCTCTCTCTCTCTCTCTCTCTCTCTGTCCCTCCTTCACACCTCGCTCCCCTGTTTTCTTCTCCCGTTTATAACGGACTGCATGGGACTCGCTGCTCTGGCGTGGTGAGACAGGGTCTGGGGTTTTGCTTTTATGATCTATACCTCCATATGGAAGTGTTCAAGCAACAGCCAGGAGGAGACGGTAGACGGTAGACGAACGGTGATGGTGATGTGGAACATATGTGACCCCGCGTGGCTCACAACACTGGCTGGCTGGCTGCATGGTGGGGACTGCTGTGGTCCATCCACACCATGTCATTAGTGGCTGGAGCAGAGAGAAACGCCATGCAGCCCACGGAGAGAGAGAGAGAGAGAGAGAGGGAGAGAGAGAGAGGGAGAGAGAGAGAGGGAGAGGGGGAGAGGGAGACGGAGAGAGAGAGAGAGAGAGAGAGAGAGAGAGAGAGAGGGAGAGAGAGAGGGAGAGAGGGAAAGAGGGAGAGGGAGAGAGAGAGACGAGGATAGATATAATTAGGTTAAGGAAGGGAGAAAGGGTGAGAGAGAGAGAGGAGAACAGAACAAGAGGTTGAGCAGTACATTGTGTCCTGTGTGTGTGTGTGTGTGTGTGTGTGTGTGTGTGTGTGTGTGTGTGTGTGTGTGTGTGTGTGTGTGTGTGTGTGTGTGTGTGTGTGTGTGTGTGTGTGTGCGTGCACGCGTTGACACATCAACAGTGTTTGCGAACAAGTTGTTATTATCATACAGCACTTCGGCGTGCATCCACCACCTCATATCATTAATGCATTGGTGTTGTTTTGCTTTTTCCTAATCAGGGAATAGTGACCACATGTAGGCCCAGAGTCCATGATAAACCACCGGAAAACGTGAAATCGGGTTCTTTTTTTCACGACAAACTCATCGACTCCGGTCGAAATGGATAAACAGGCTGTTTTATTTTGGAAACTGGGAATAGCAGACTCCTTACTGAAAATGTGCCAATACCAATATGACCCGAGAATGACAAATAAGCGTCGTTACCGGCTCAAATGCCGAATAAATAGTGGGCCCTGGTGTCAAAAAGGTTGAAAACCACGGCTGCATATGGAGTTGCCCACCCTGCCATTCTTCCAGCCCACCCAGCTAAATCCGGCCCTGGTATAGATCACGGCCAGTAGAGCATATGTCTGCGACGGCCATCTTGAAGAGAGACTGCTTTACAGTAGACTGCTCGGAAATTGTAAAATGAACCTAAAAATGGTGTAAAACACATCCCTGTAGCTCTATAACTGCTTTCAATGGGATTAACACATAAAATACATCCTCTGGCGACTCGTCGCGCCAATAGATATGATGTCAGGATCTCCGTCGACCGCAAGAAGGAACATACCAGGCCCCAGTGCTTCCCACATGATCCTTTCACAGCCCATCAATCTAACGTTTGATTGTTGCTGTCATATACTGTGTCATAAACCATTTAGGAATGGTTTGGCAAAGCAACATTTATTCTTTTTTTTTTTTGGTAACGGCTTGTGAAATTCGTGACTGTTTAACCCTTGCTGTAGTGTACGCCTTCTGGTGTTCATAATGAGCTTTATTTAGCTTATTGACAATACTTAGCATTGGTATTATTGACAATACTTAGCATTAGCATTATTAGCATTATTGACAATAATTAGCATTAGCATTACTTAGCATTATTAGCCTTACTTACGTAGCATTAACAATACTTAGCATTACAACCATTACTTATCATTATTAGCATCAATTAGCATTATTAGCAATACTTAACATTAGCATTATTAGCTTTATTAACAGTACTTAGCTTTGGCATTATTTAAAACACATATAATATGTTCTTAAAAAAATAGTTTTTAAACATATTTTTATCGATATACCTTCCCGATATACCTTCACTCTCTCGCTCCCGCTCTCTGTCTCTCTCTCTCTCTCTCTCTGTCCCTCCTTCACACCTCACCAGGCTGGCATGCAAAACAACCCAAATTGCAAAGATGTTTCACGTTAAAGTGCTTATAATTAAAATGATTTGAAACACTATGCTACTAAGCAACTACAATTGTGGCACCACTAAACTAACACCTTTTCATCATTCAAAACCAAAGTCAGACCTTTAGCTTCATGCATGCTTTTTGCCTGTTGCAACTTCCTCAACTGATGTTAGTATTAATGCTCATACTATAATATGATATAAGTCCTGTAACCAAAAATGGTACGGGTGTGACTTCATCGCCTTTATCGACTTCAAGTCGCCCCCATACCATCCCCCCCCCCCCCCCCCCCCCCCCCCCCCCCCTCCCCATCTGGGCCTGTATGGAATCCGTGATCTCGACCGTGGTTGGAAAAAATGGTGACGATTACTATCATAATATAGAGCTTTTTGACACTGGATTTTAACAAGCCAGTGTTGTGAAAAGACAGATGTAATGTGTAATTCGGTCGACAGCTATAATTGTCCTTAATGTGACACCTGGATGACACCTGGACTGCACAACGTGGCATGTACAGTATTCACAGGTGGTGTAATCTGATGAACGTGGATTGATTTTGTTCTTTTTTTTTTTTTACACGTGAGTCGAATGCATTTGTCTACCCCTTTTAATCACTGTCGTGTCAAAGGGCTATAGACCCGGGGTTTTCAACAGGTGGTCCGGGGACCACCAGTGGTCCTTGTGAAGGTTCCTGGTGGTCCCCAGGCTAAATGATGGAAAGTTGGTTGACCAGGTATAACTCTTGAGAGTGTAAAAATGAAACCAAATCGACCCTTGCGGGTCCATTTGGTTTCATTTTTACACTCTCAAGAGTTAAAATGTTCATCATCTGAATTAGCACCACTTCATTAAGAAGTTTACACTGTTTTGTTTGCAAAATCCAGACTGGAATTGTGGACCATACCAAAATGATTCTTTAGTTTTAGGTCTTTAGGGTGAAAATGTCCTCAAATGGTTGTCCGTGGCTCAAATGCTGAATAAATGGCGGTCCCTGGTATTAAAAAGGTTGAAAACCCCTGCTGTATACAATGGAATTGACATTTATTTACCCAGCACATTTCATACTGCACACACTTGACAAAACGAGAGATGGAATAAGGTTGAGCAGTGTTTAAAAAGGAGTATGTTAAGATTGGGCGGGCGCCTGGCACACGGTTTATGGCTGAACCACTGCTGAACCAAAAGTGTCAGTGTCAACACACTATTGCCATGGTGGGGAGAGAATATATAGGAAAAAATGCATTTTGGAGCGATGTAAATAGGTGAATTTGAACAACACCCATCAGCCCCATTCTAGGTTTAGTTTGGGGTAGGGGAAACAGCCATTAAGGACTGTTTTCACAAAGTTAACAACTGGACCACTTTTTTGGAAATAAATCAACTGCAAATAAAGTTAATAAAGCCTTTTGGTGTGGAATTCTCCTTTAAAAGGCAAAAATCGTATCTTTGCGGCATCCGTTAGTGAAGATTCTTTTTTCTACATCAGAACACTATTTAACATTTTCTGAACTGAAAAATAATTCAAAGATTTGCGCCACATTTTCACCATTTTCCAAAAATATC
>CM076984.1:1871245-1911245 GCA_039105355.1 Benthosema pterotum
CTTGCGGGTCCATTTGGTTTCATGTTTACACTCCCAAGAGTTACAAATGTTCATCGTCTGAATTAGCACCAAGTATACACAACTAGGGATTGTAGAAGATTAATGGTCATTTTGATCTGTATGTTTGACTGTTTCGTTTCCCAAAATCCAACCTTGCAACCGTGGACAAAAAACAAAATACATCTTTAGTTGTGGGTGTCTGTGGGGCTAATATGTCATTAAAACGGGGGTCCGTGGCTCAAATAAATGCTGAATAAATATAGTGTGGGGGGGGCTCTGCACGCCTCACACACATCGAAGAGCGATGATTTACAGTACGATAGGTGCATTTTCAGCGGCCGTACGGCCTCGTCTCACTGAACGCGAGACGAGGTGCAGACACGATGCCGTACGGAGGCCATAGCACTGACCCAGACACCTGTCTCCCAGCTGGAGAGAGAGAGACAGACAGAGAGCATATGGAACAGCGCAGTTTGTCCTTTACCATAACTCCTGAAAGCTGATCTCATGAACGAAAGTGTTTGGGGGGGGAAAATGGTGGTCCGTGGCTCAAATGCCTAATAAATAGTGGTTAGTGAAGGGGAATTTCACCCATTTTCAACATTCTAATATGTCATTAGTGTACCCTAGAGGTGCTGGGTGGACATGATGAAAACGTTTCCCCCATTCCGTGTTCCCAAGAAATGGAGGTCTGAAGAAAACCACTAACATCTTGATAACATCATCAAGATGTATTTTCACCATGTTAATGGATTTCTTTAGACGCTTCTTTTTTCTGAGAGTGCACAAATGGAAGCAAATGAACCCGTTAGGGTTCATTTGGTTCCATATGTACGCTCCCAGAAAAAAAAAAAAAGAAAATGCGTGGAATTCCCCTTTAAATACCACTGTTTCGTATACAACTTTGGAGTTGCCCATACACCCTGCCATTCTTCCAGCCCACCCTAGTTAAACCCACCCTGGCTAAATCCGGCCCTGAGCTATAGTGTAAGTCGCAAGCCTATTCTCCTGAACGGCAGCTTTAAAAAAAAACGGGGGGAGAAAAAAAAGGTGTATTCATCATCCTGCAGCGGTACACATATGACGGCCAGACAAGCCTGGGGCTTATGTTATGTAAGAGGGATGGATGAGGTATTGCCCGACCCCCCCAATATGAGTGTTGTTGTTCTGTGGAACCAACGGCATGCAGGTGATTCTAATCTCTAATACCTGCCATCATCCTCTTAACAGGCCATGCGGGTCAAATCAAATGAAAGTGTGTGTGTGTGTGTGTGTGTGTGTGTGTGTGTGTGTGTGTGTGTGTGTGTGTGTGTGTGTGTGTGTGTGTGTGTGTGTGTGTGTGTGTGTGTCTGTGTGTGTGTGTGTGTGTGTGTGTGTGTGTGTGTGTGCAGAGAAGAACCAAGGGACCAAGTGTTCAGTATAGCACATTGCACTCTGTCTCTTCAATCCAATGGGCTTTGTTGACATGAGCAAACCTACTGCACATTAGCAAGACGTGGAACAAACAATTGAGATAAAGCATGAAGTTAACACTTTTGACGAAAAATGAAAACAAGATAGAGATATACCTGTAATTAGGAGACATTAGTTTAATACTTTTGTTGATGGCAGCATTTCAATATTTTATTTTTCTTTCAAATGCATATGCCGGTATTTGTATGTATACAGTATACAGAGACAACAATCTCCTTGGGTGATTGCAAACTTTGCGAGTATGTGTCTCTGATGTCTTGGTACAGTGGACAGTATGTGTCTCTGATGTCTTGGTACAGTGGACAGTATGTGTCTCTGATGTCTTGGTACAGTGGACAGTATGTGTCTCTGATGTCTTGGTACAGTGCACAGTATGTGTCTCTGATGTCTTGGTACAGTGGACAGTATGTGTCTCTGATGTCTTGGTACAGTGGACAGTATTTGTCTCTGATGTCTTGGTACAGTGGACAGTATGTGTCTCTGATGTCTTGGTACAGTGGACAGTATGTCTCTCTGATGTATTGGTACAGTGGACAGTATTTGTCTCTGATGTCTTGGTACGGTGGACAGTATGTGTCTCTGATGTCTTGGTACAGTGGACAGTATGTGTCTCTGATGTCTTGGTACAGTGGACAGACAGTATGTGTCTCTGATGTCTTGGTACAGTGGACCGTAATGTGACCGTAATGTTTCGTAATGTTTACTACGACAACATTGTGCCAATACTAGGGACAACGTTGTCCAGGGTTCACATCCACGCTAATCCTCTGTGTAGGTGTCATTAAGCTTGGAAATAATGTGTGAATATATCATGTGTTGTTGTTATTGCGCTCACACACGCATGGTCACACACACACACACACACACACACACACGCACGCACGCACGCACGCACGCACGCACGCGCACACACGTCGGCACTGTGATGTCACACAGGCTCTGCCTGTGAAGTAGAATAGAATAGAAGTGGTGGTCCATGCACGCCATATGGACCACCACTGAGATCAGTCCCAAGACCTTCCAATGCTCTGCCACCATGAAGACCTGAATTCATGGCTATATTTATATATAGATACGTACAAAGACTGTATAGGGTGAGTATAGTATAGGGCAGTGGTTTTCAACCTTTTTGACACCAGGGACCCACCATGTATTCAGCGTTTGAGCCACGGACCACCATTTGAGGACAATTTCACCCCCAAAGACCTAAAACTAAAGAATTCGTTTGGTTTGGTCCACAATTTTCATTATTCTGTGTCTCACAGGAGGGCTGTGGACAGTTCAGAAACTTCTTCCAATGACATCATCATTCTGCTTGGATTCCACCATTGATGATGTCATTGGAAGAAGTTTCTGAACTGCCCACAGCCCTCCTGTGAGGCAGACTGAGTAGAACAATTCACATGATGAATTTTACATTCTCAAGAGTTACATCTGGTTAACCAACTTTCAATCATTTAGCCTGGGGACCACCTGGAACTCTCTCAAGGACCACTGGTGGTCCCCGGACGACTGGTTGAAATCCCTGGTATAGGGAGAAGTTGCCAAATGATTGGCTTGTGGATTATGTGACAAGTGTGCAAATTAGCGTAAACCAGATTTAATCCTATTTAATCCCCCTTATGTTGCATAACCGAAAGTGATATTTTTTTGTTTGTTTGTTTGTTTGTTTGTTTTTTCTTATACATTTCTTGGGGCTGAAATTATTCATCTTTCTTTTTCCTTTTCCTGAAAAACCATCAAATGTCTCAAAGGTCATTTAGTGTAGTTTAGCGTAGTTTAAGAAGTAGATGATTTAGGCCCCGTTTCCACTAAGACGATCCGCCGTGCAAAAATGAAAACGGTCTCAAAAAGTTTACCGTCTCCACTGACCACTGAAAACGCATTGAGAAGGGTGCAGTATATATGCCGGGCCTGTAGGTGTCGCTGTAGCAACTCGTTGGCACAAATATCAAGAAGAGGAAAGATAAGCGGTTGCCATGTTTGCGTATTATAAGTGACTTTGGGCCTGTTTCTTCAGAGTGTATATAGTATTAGTTGAGCCTGTTTCATTGGATTTGTTTTAGCTCATTATAAAAACTAAACAATTAAAGACTATATATATATATATATATATATATAAATATATATATATATATATATATATATATATATATATATATATATATATATATATATATATATATATATATATATATATATATATGTGAGCTGTAACAGACTGTCTAGTCTTGTGATTTTGTGTAGCCTATTGAGGATTTGTTGAAAGTATAACTTGACTTAAGATAAAGGAAGTGACCACCATACCAAATTTGTGTTGTTAAAATCATTAATAAAAAAAATTGTCACTTTTTCCATGGTAGCCTATATGCATAAATGCACCGTTTTAAACCAAATATAAGACAACATTCATTTCTCTAGACAAATTTGTGGAAAAATAACATTGGATGTCAAATGTCTAGTCCTCACTTAGCCTGTTTTTACGATATTTCCTTTGGGGAAAATGTTCTTATATTCAGGCCAATAGGGTATATATGTTTGTTTTAGAGAGAAGATCAACAAGCTCACAAAATGCAACATCATGTCACGACTCGAGCCGCAAACTTGTTGATCTGCTGTTCTCAAATAACCTGGTCGCGTTTGGGCTAGTATAGGCCCGGGCGCTTATTTCTCGCTCACATTCTGGCAACACTGCCTTTGGCAACGTAAACATGAGCAACAGACCTATGGAACAGACCGAACAGACACTTGTTACAAACAGCAGTGGTGTTGTTGCATAGAAGCAGTACATGTTGTTGGAAACGCACCAACTGTGAACTATTTTCTACAGCATTAATGCAATGAATGCAAACGCTGGGTGCCGCCATGTTTGTTTATTGTTGTTCAGGGGTGAGCATGCGCTGTGGGATCTCAGTTAAAAAACTATACGGTTTCGCCCGTTTCGACTGTCCACACGGAGACGCAAAATGACCGGATAAGTTTCGATCCACTCTGGAAGGCCGATTCAAAGTTTGTCGGTTTCGTTTACCGTTTTGGGCGTTTCAGTGGGAATGAAAGGGCGAATCGTTAAAAAAGTTTTGCGTTTACACTGCGGATCGTCTCCGTGTGGACGTACCCTTAGTTGACTCATGAGTATGCAAATTTTGCATTTAAACAGGTCCCCTTACTTCCTGTCAAGAGAACTAGTCATACTGGAAGCAAAACGGTGTGCTGGTTGTGGCAGTTGTCCATTTTGCTCGTGCATCATGCACTGTTGTCAATCTTGTCCATTATGGATTTATTGAATAGTTTCATGGCAGGAAGTAGTCGGTAAAGTCACAGTCGTACATAATTGGAATCAGTAGTACAGAGTTATAGCTGTATAGTCGCCTTAAAATTGCCATTCGAGCCTCGGAGAGCAATTTTAGGCCGAGCTTCGAAGCTTCGCTAAAAAAAAACAATATGCTGCGACCCCCCCCCCTTGACATCTGTGAATACACCAGTCATGACACCGCTCTCCTTTTCTTTCCTTTCTGATGAGACTGATCCGACACAGCCACGGGTAACACGCTGTTTTGCTTGCCAAAACATGCTGTCCGTCGGCTCGTTTAATTATTTGTTTGCTGGGAACGACTACGTGTCTATTGTATATATATATAGTCTAAACTGCCTGCTGGACAGCTAACCATAAAACCAACATTTCCAAAGGCTTGTTTAATTATTTGTTTGCTGGGAACGACTACGTGTCTATTGTCTAAACTGCCTGCTGCTGCTGGCTAGCCTGCTGCTGGCTAGGTAAATACCATACCATAACCGTAAGACCAACCAGTCAGCGTGCAGCTCTATAGAGTACAGACGGAGTTGCGCAAACTCCGTTCACTTCCTAGTGCCAGTCTAATGGCGGATCGCCTACATAGACTTCTATTGAGAATGGGACACCTTCAGTGAAAACAATGCTTTTCCAACTGCAGTAACAGCGCGTTTCACAGCGAGTTTCTGACCCCTCGATGTCGCACATCTACTAGATGGGGGGGAAAGTTAAATAAATAAATAAATGCGAATGGTTCGGGATCATTAATATTCGTTCGCGTGGCGACCTTAGCGAGCGAATGGTTCGAATCCCGAGCTTCGGTATACAGCCCTATACAGAGTACAGACAACACAGTCTGTTATCGCCGGAAAAAAAAGTCCTTACGGTCATTCAGGTACTGTGTTCAGTTCATTATTACAAAAGAGGTAAAATGACATGGTTACAGCTAGGGGAATCATTTCCTTTGCCTTTGGCATCAGGGGCGGATCTAACATTTCCCAATGGGAGGGGGGGGGGGTAGGAGATAATAGTATGGGCTGCTTTGTGCCATGGGCGAAGGCGCACCCATACCATTTTCTGTTACAGGACTTTTATTTGGCAAATTAAGCATCAATAATAACATCAGTTGTTGTTGAAGTTGCAACAGACACGCAGCATGCATAAAATAGTCGTCATCTGAATTAGCACTATTTAATTAAGAAGTCTACACTGTTTTGTTTGCAAAATCCAGCCTGGAATTGTGAACAAAACCCAAAGGAATTCTTTAGTTTTAGGTCTTTGGGGCTGAAATGTCATCAAATGGTGGTCCGTTGCTCAAATGCTGAATAAATGGTGGTCCCTGGTGTCAAAAAGGTTGAAAACCCCTGCTGTAGAAGGAGAATTTACCCATGTTTGTTTTGAAATGAGCAAGTAACTATGACCGTTTTCAGCCCAATGAGTGTTTTTTTTTTTTTTTTTTTATGTTTTGTTTCAGCTAATGATTCCCGAGCGCGGCAAGCCGCAGCTCACCGCTCCTTGGAGCTCACCACTCCAAGTGATGGGTTAAAAGCGGAGGTCCAATTTCGCTGCGGTAACGTAGTGACAAATCATGCGACTTTGACTTTTTGACCTTTTTTTTTTTTTTTTTTTGCATAACTAGTGCTTGGAATGGATTCACAAAGCCCCCCTAGTCACATATCACATCCTACATAAGCATGATGACATTACTTCATTGGTTTATTTCAGTGGTTTTCAACCTTTTCAACACCAGCAGGGACCACCATTTATTCTGCATTTGAGCCACGGACCACCATGTGATGACATTTTAGACCAGGGGAGCCCAACCAGTAGTTTGGGATCTACTGGTAGATCTCGGCCTGATCACAAGTAGATCTCGGGAGATGTGCGGGGAGATGTGTGTGTGATGCATTTGCAATGGCAGTGTTTGTCTATAGCCACGTTTCCATAAAACCTTTGCGAAAATAGGAAGAGTATGAACTTAAGTCGAAAAAAGAAGAGCGAATTGTCTGCTGTTTCCATTAACTGATGAAATGCGATATTGTAGACTACACCATGCCATCTGCAGCGCGACACGTGCGAGGAAAAAGGGTTTGAACTTTATTAACGGAATAATATCTATAAGGGCAGAGCCCGGTCATGTAAAACAGCTGTTTATGTCTGATATCACTTGGGTATCTTAGCTATCATGCATGATGATACAGATCAGATACTGTAAATATAGGACCTGTAGCTGCCTTGCGACTTTGATGAACAAACGTGATGGGAGTCTGAACGTTATTGGCCATACGTCCCTCGTCCGTTCTGAGCGTTTTTTGTAGAAATATAACTTAAATTAACAAATAACAATGCACTCATCGGCAGGCCACACAACTCTTCAAATGCGCTATAATGCGTGTCCAGTGCTTTCCAATACAAAGTCTTTTCGCAAGCTGTTTCCATACCTCATTTGCGCATTAGGCTCTTCCGATACGCTCCAAAATACGGCACCTTTCAGCGAGAAATTATTTTTGCGCAAAATGGAAACTTATTCGCATTTTGAAGTGTTTCCATTCAACATTCTCTTCGCAAGCGCTGTTTTTGCGCAAAAATAGGGCTTATGGAAACGTGTCTAATGTCTGTTGTACTTATGTTGTACTGTTGTAGGCCTATTTATGACAAGTCTGTTGTACTTTACGCTTATATGGACATAAAGTAAAGTGGTAAAACAAAGTAGTGTTGTGTTGTTGTGAAGTTACTGCAGGCTGGCAATGATGCGTGTGGTTTGAAATGTTGATATTGGACTGGTAGATCCCGGATGGGTTGGCTGCTGAAAAGTAGATCTTGGGTCAAAAAAGGTTGGGCACCCCTGTTTTAGACCCACAGACCCAAAACCCAAAGATTTCTTCTTCTTTTTCATCTACAATTCCGGGCTGGATTTCAGAAACATAACAGGCAAACCTAGATCTCTAGTTGTGTACATTTGGGCTAGTTCAGATGATGAATATTTTAACTCTTGAGAACGTAAAATGAACAGTTTCTAATGAACAGTACAAAGAGAAGTGCAATGTCAATCAATGTGCCGGTTTTAGCAGAGATGCTAATTTCCATCCGCAGTCCCCAACATCAAACAAGAGACAAGTTAAACAACAACACAAAACATGAAAAAGACTTTCGCATGTTTTGCCTTCTATAGGTTGTGACTAGTATACCCTGATTTTGACGTTTCTCACAGGAGTTCAATTTCACCATTTTAGCACATGTTATTACACAAATACACACCATTAGAATCACATTGGTGAAGACATTTGTTGGTAACTTTTTTTGTCCGCCGATTGGTCAAAGAACTGATACAGTTCCCTAACTAATAGCATTCCGAGATTGTATTGAATGATGAATGTCTGGCTATATAATGATTTAGTCCAGGGGTTTTCAACAGGTGGTCCGGGGACCACCAGTGGTCCTTGAGAGGCTTCCAGGTGGTCCCCAGGCTAAATGATGGAAAGTTGGTTAACCAGATGTAACTCTTGAGAATGTAAAAATGAAACCAAATGGACCCTTGCGGGTCCATTTGGTTTCATTTTCACACTCTCAAGAGTTAAAATGTTCATCATCTGAATTATGTAATTAAGAAGTTCTACACTGTTTTGTTTGCAAAAAATCCAGCCTGGAATTGTGAACAAAACCAAAAGAATTCTTTAGTATACTTTAGTATCTTTTATAGTCTGGTAGGAAGGTAGGGGTCCCATGCACCCGAAAGATATATTTTTCTAACCTACTTTTTTGAATCCTTAAAGTGTCTAGTTAATGAATTTTGATGTTAACAATTCCAATTTTTGTCCCACATATGTTTTTTTTAATCATTTGTTCTATCAATCCTGGATTTTCGGCTGTGAAAAAAGAAAACTTTAAAGCAGGATATCTCCAGAACTGTACATCTGACAGAAACCATTCAACCCATGCCATGTTCGTCTTTGCATGACAAATTGATTGATATGAAGTAGTCTTGGGCAATATACCGGTATTACCGTTTATCGCGATATTGGAAATCAATACCGAGTAATATCGTTGGGTCTGTGAAAAATATCGAATACCGAATATCGTCAAATACCGACATTATACTGTATTCTATTAAAATATGAGCAATGAGACTTAATTGTAACTATACAAACAATTTTCATGTTACACACATGCCTAAACTAGCCCTTATTTGGGTTAGGCTTTTTGGAAACAATGTATTTCCAACTCCAGTTTTTCCCTATTTAGGCTGCTTTAACAGCAGAGCGCTCAGTTTCTGACCCCGCAGTCGCAAATTCTGAGAACTAGGTGACTGGTGGAGCGTTCCGACTCTGATTGCCGTCAATACCGGTAATATCGAATATCGAGCTAATTAAGACATTATCAATACCGATATTAAAAAATCAATACCGCCCAAGACTAATATGAAGTTTGACCATGGTTCCATCATGTGTAGTGCATTAAAAAACAAATTAACGCAGAATCTGTTATAACTCGCCTATACTGCAATAACAACTTCTCCTCCCCCCTGCACCCGGTCGATATATTTTTGCAAACATTTGCATTTTTACAATCTTCAAGATGTATATTAAACAACTGTTGATGTTACCCATTCACATTTCTGTCCCATATGTGTTTTTTCAAACCATATGTGTATCCATCCCGGATCTTCAGCTGTGAGACATGAAAACTTTAAATCAGCATATCTCCAGAACTGTACATCTGACAGAAACCATTCACCCCATGTCATGCTCGTCTTTGCATGCTGAATTGATTGATATGAGGTTTGGTCATGATTCCATCATGTGTAGTGCATACAAACCCAAATGTTGCACAAAATGTGGTATAATTCACCTATACTGCATAACAACTCCTCCTACATCCACCCTATTGATATATTTTTCTAACATTTGCATTTTTACAATCTTCAAGGTGCATAGTAAACAACTGCTTATGTTACCCACTTCAAATATGGGCACATTTATGTTAATTGAGTCAATTCAAAAGAAATGGTCAGGTTTTGCCTGCAGCTTTTAGATATACAGTATGCAACTATTTCATATAACATCTTGATTCAATTATATGCACAGACAAATGACCCAATTCATATTTATTTTACACAAATGGGCAATGGCAATGATCTTCATTCATCATTCATGTCTATGTCTTCATAATCAGTATGCTGTTCTTCATTTTCTTCCCCATCCATCCCCTCAACAGTTTCCTCCAGCAAGTCAATGAGAGACGTGGGAAGAATTGGCCCACAGGACCACACGGGTTCCAGGGTTCCCTCATCAGTTTTCTCCCATCCTTGGTTTTGGTCATAGGGCTTGGGGCAGTAGAATATTGGTGTGGCTGCTCTCTTGTAGATGGCCAGGCGGTGGTTGACACGGTGTATGTGTGGGAGTAGGTTGTCCCTGCATGGTGGGAGTCTGGCCAGATCCACTTTTGACCTGGTGGTGAGCATCTCATCCTCTCCAATCATTTTTTTCAGCATGATGCTTCGAACGTTGTTGACTGATTTCTCGCGGACGTGGCCATACATTACACAGGTGAACCCCTCGAGTTCCTCCAACACTTCGGGGGCCACAGACCACTGATCACCAAGTTTTCTGAGGAGACAAATAATCACTATCACAAATTCACATTAATTACATAATTAATTGATTGCCTTACCAAGCTATGGAACATCCGAATAGATCTATACTCACCTGAAGGCTGCATGATACCTTGGATAGCGTTGCAGCTTTTTCAGAGGCCCAACCTTTCCCTTGCCCTTAAAGGTGCTGGTGACATCCTCCCCTGTAAACACATACAAGCCCAGTAATGTTGTGCAATAGTCTGCCCCCCTTGACTCTGCCAGATCGCTGACATTTATAAGGCGCCTGTGCTTTCCAGTCCCGACATCAATGTAGATTGTCAACGGTATGGATTGCGCATGGTGCAGCAAGATGAAAAAAATGTCTGTGTCTGGTGTCCTGACAACAGCCGCCTTGTGCCCCAGTTGGGCTGCATACAGTAGGTACAGAACAACTCGGGTGTCTGTTTCTTCCTGGGATGACTCCAGCTCAGTTATCTGACATGTGGTCACCTGAAACAAGTTATTGAAAAGGTGACATTAGTACAATGTTGTATACTAAGGCACCAATGTATGGTCTACAAAAATATAGTGAGACAGCGTCACAGGTGAATCATGTCTATATACAGTTTACCAGTACATACATTACCACCAGTTGACTCCAGCCGATAGGCCTTTCCTTCCACAACTACAACAGCTGTTCTGCATTTTTCCAGCCGTGATGCGGCTACTTTGCTGCCCCAAACCTCTAATAGAAGTTTGCATAGTTGTGTCTTATTTGCATCGTTTGCCAGGAAGAGCTTAAAATCACTGGGCTTTCTGGTTGCAGGACCACCTATTATGTATTGCTGTGACACGCCACGACGTAGTCTCTCCTGAGACTTTACAGAATCCAAATGATATGCATCTGTTGAGAATATGAAATTCTTCTTAGACACCATAGCATCCAGAGCCTGGAGACAAATCCCCTCGAATGTTGGTGGAAGGTTTGACATGGCATGAAAGAGTGCATTTCCATCCAGGATGTAAAAAGCCTCATTAGGATAAGGCACATTTTCTGGAGCATCTTCCATCAAAAAATGGAGCATGGATGCCTTGTTAGTTTTGTTGAAATACCCATCCGCTGTGCCTAAGCTGGGAGGCACTGGGAAGAGGGAGTAGCGCATGAGCTCATCAAGGTTTAGGGGTTCAGCCATGTTTTGGGACTTGATGAGCAGCATGAAGGCAAGGTCACTCTGTTCACGGTACTGCACTACCTGCAAAGACAATGTTTTTGAGTGGTGCAGTACAGTACTATCGAGTACAGTACTACACAGTATAGTACTACAAAGCACAGTACAATAGTACAAAGAACATATACAAGCAGAATGAAATATCTTATACCTTTCCCTGGGAGGCAGTGAGCTTGACCGTCTTGTTTGATGCATCCATTGTTTTGAGCTTCATCTTCTTAATTGGCTCAAAAAACAGATCCTCAGAAGATCCATTTACAAAACGCTCTTGAATGAAAGCTTTCTTGTACTGCTCACCAGCTGCTTCAGCACGTAACACATCACACTCCACCTCTGGGGAAGCAGGGGCACCAGATGCAAGGTTGTACAGGTGTTCCTTGTCAACCAAGGTGAAAGGATTTGTGAAGTTTTGAATCGTAGTGATAGTCCGCTGAACTGCCTCTTCCGATTTCTGGACTTCAGCCCTCTCGAGTTCTCGATGTTTTCCGGCCTTTGGGCTGTCAGGGTCCTCGATTAGGTCACACATCTCCAGCATCTTCTCAAAATACTGAGCTCGGGTTGATGTTGTGCGACACCATCGCTGGTAGGCACCGAACATGGAGAAGAGCCCAGTGAATCCACCTGTAGATGATGTATATAGTTTTTTACACAGTACATTTAAAAAAAAGGTTTATCAATTATATTTAATTATGTCATATAGCTCATGAAAGTAGCCTACCTGCTGACTTTGCAAATTTCATAAATGTCTCTTCCATTGTCTTATCCACTGCACAGAGTGAGCCAGGGATGAGAGAGCGTGCCACTGCAATACCACCACTCTCCAACAACTGCTTGGCACCAGGATGGGACAAATCAATGTTTGTAAGAAACAAGTCGAACCACACCAAGTACCTGTAGGGGAGTAAAATATTATGTGTACTGTCACCACTACTCACATCATAACCTTTGTTTAAATGCGGAGTACAATTTAGGGTCAGACCCTTTTCAATGTAGCCGAAATACAAAAACATGTCAACAAGTATACATTAAAATACATATAATAAAATGTCATTGTAAGTAGATTATACTCATTCTAGGCTCACTACAACTGAAAGTTAAATTACCTTGAGTAGTTTGGCCCATCATATGCAAAGAATAGGTTTGCCATGTCTCCATTGCACTTGTGGAAAAGAGCCAAGTTGTTTTTCTTCACGGCATATTGCAACATCAGGATTAGACGCGTATGATCAATGACACTCAGCCAGAATGTGGCGGTCTTGCCAAGGTGGCCGGCTCGCACCTTGTTTTCATATGCTTCTAGCTTCTTGAGGATGTCAAGGGTGGAGGGATCCTTCGATGCAAGCTCAAGGTTCTCACGATTACAGTTCTGAACTAGATCAAAGAGAGCTTTGGGATTGGTGATCTCAATGTTCTCCTCCTCAATGAATTTTTCAAATAACAGTCGTTCCATGGCTTCAGTGACTGTTTTAAGACAGAATAGTGCTTTTGCATATGCCTTCCCCTTCAAGACACCCTCCAAACAGCCACTAGTGACGAGCTCTGCCTCAATTAGAATTTCAGCATAGCCTGAACCCCTGCACTTGTGTCCTGTCACCATGCCAATATAGTTCATCCCAGTATGAAAGGCTCCTGGGGTGATCACATGCTTTTTGTACTCGCCTGGATATTTCCAAATGAGAGGCATGGCCTTCATGCAACCACCAAGGTCAAATGTGTTGAGGACATATTCTTGACCCACCTCCATAGTGGCCTCTTCAGACTGTTTCAGCAGCTCCTTTATGACAGAGTACTCTGTGAAAGGTTGATTAATTGGGGTGAAATAGTCTATAGTCGATTTTCGGGGGGGTTTGTCACCTGTGGCTGATACAAAGCCAGCAAACCCTGCGACGAGTTGCTTTGATCCACTACTTCCCACCACACGGCCAAGTAACCACGATACGATACTGTAGGATGCAGTTTGAGTAGACTTTGTTGTTTGCAGTGGGTGGAGTAAAAACTGCACCTTCAGGTCATTTGGGCCCGACTTTGCGATAGATATGGACAGGGGCCAGGGTCTCGGGTGTATCTACCTTCAGAGAGCGTGTCTTATTCCGATCATAGAGAGGTAGTAACTGTTGGTTTTGATGACAGTTGGAATCATCAAATCCAGGTTTCACCTCCTGGATCATGATCCCACCAGTCCAGTTGACCACATTGGAGCCATGGATGTTTGTGGTGATCTTGTTCAGATTGTCCCGATCAAGATGAAACACATGATTGCCCTCACCGGTAAGAATTTGGGGACTCAGTGAGAATGAAACCTCATCGAGGGCTTTGGTAAGTGCAGTCTCAAGTTCCAGTCCAAAGTCGTAGGTTTCGCAGTGACCGAGCCTACTGAGAATTGTTGTGAGTCGCTTACTGCGGTACAGATGACGTATAGTTGTGCAGAGAAGAATATGCTTAGGTAACTTCCACTCTCCTCTTGTCACAGCACGGCATAGGTCCTGGAATAATAAATAATTAGTATTGAAGTATTAGTTAGTGATTAGTGTGAAGTAACTATATTGCATAACAAATATATTAAATATTATACTGTATAGTACTAGGCTATACAATATTGTAGCGTATTCAAAGCAAATACAGTATATGCATTGTTAGACTGCTAAAATCAGAGCACATAGCAGCAGGAGAGCACTGGAGAGTTATGTCATACCTGGCTTATAGACAGCACAAGTCGTCTTGTCTTGTCACACTTCTCCATGTCAGCATCACCAGTAATGATGAGGGTCAGGAACTTTAGGAGATCAGTTGGGAGGAGTTTATCCAAATCTAAGATCAGATCATCAGCTGTAGGAGGCCAAGGAAGTGATTTTGACTCTCTGAATGTCTTCTGGATTGTACCACGAAGAAGTAGGGCGACATCCTCATTCTTGTCCTTGCTCCCAAGTTTAAATGCATTGGCCACAGCATCTGAGACAGATAGGCTAGCACTGTGTACTAAATTATGGGTGATACAACCCTTATCATCTGCTTTGACATTAGTAAAGGCAATCCCCTCATGATTCTCAAGTTTTCTCTTTAGCTTCTCACTTCTATACTCAGGATTTGGAAACCCATTCCTCTCCAACTCTTGTGTGTAGATGAGACGCAGTGATGCCAACTGCACAATCTTTTTCTGCTGTATCACTAGATGCTGAATGACTTCAAGCACGGCATCAAAAGCCATCTTATGAGCAACAGCCTTGGGAGTCTTCTCTGTTTCATTAACAGCAGGGTTAGTATGAAGGGCAACTTGCGAGGTGAATCGCTTATGATTTGAATACTTCAAATTAAAAGACTTGCGACATGATTGATGGTAGTTTGCTTTTCTTGCAAACAGATCCTCACCTTGCACCATGCGATGGAGACTGTGAAGTCCAAGTTCCAAGGCTCGAGGCTCAATCAGTTTCCATGTAGGCTTGTTCAATCCTCGTCCACTATTCCTATATAGGAACTTAATGCATCTTTCAGTGTTTCCCAACACTTTCACTTAAGCTTTCCACAGAAGATACACTCTGGAGGAAACAACTGTTTGGTAGGGGCCTGTTTACGAGGCGACCGTGATTGTGAAGCTACTAGAGGATGTGCCACACTAGACCTCTTCTGTAAGCGGTTCTGGTTCATTGTAAAGTTTTGGTAGCAGGCCCGATGGTAACCAGTTTTTTCTAAATTGACACCAGCAAGACTCTCTGCATACATACATCATCATCATACATACATCTTCCATGCGAAGGAGGGAATCAGCAGGTTCCTGGAGACGTATATCACGGATATGGTGTAGCTGGGCAAGCTTGTCAGTTGCAGAACCTTTAACTTGACAAAATGGTGTGAAGTTCCTATGCTCAAAGCCTGGCACATGTAAAACACACATTTCAGGAGCATGTTTTTGTAATTTTCTACCATCTTCTCTCTTGGATTTCTTTGTTGCTGGAGCATACTCTTCCAACTCACCATTATCTTCTTTCTTGTGTTTTTTGGACTTGGGCATGATTAGCAGCACTGAGAATTTAGAATGTTAACCTTTTTTTTCTCCCAATATCAAGTGTAACCAACAAGCGAAAGACAGTAAGATGAACACACTACTGCAGTCAGAAGAAAGACAGGCATCACCTGCTTTTTGCTGTGCTGATTACAGTGATACAGGTGCTGATGATTCGGTTTGCATATATGTAATTGGCTATAGTAATCCCACCCTCCTACAAACTGCTGTTCTAAACCAGCTTGTCCTTATGATGGTAATTGAGCTGGCCATCCTCTTTTTTTTTTTTTGCATTTGTGGAAATTCACTAGGCCCTATAGCAAACAATATCCCAGAATAAACACACATGTGCCCATATTTGAAGTGGGTAACATCAGCAGTTGTTTACTATACATCTTGAAGATTGTAAAAATGCAAATGTTAGGAAAAATATATCAATAGGGTGCACAGAGGAGCAGTTATATGCACTATAAGTGAATTATAACACATTTTGTGCAACATTTGGGTTTGTATGCACTACACATGATGGAACCATGACCAAACTTCATATCATTCAATTCATCATGCAAAGACGAACATGACATGGGGTGAATGGTTTCTGTCAGTACAGTTCTGGAGATATGCTGATTTAGAGTTTTCATGTTTCACAGCTGAAGATCCGGGTTGGATACATATATGGTTTGAAAAAACACATATGGGACAGAAATGTGAATGGGTAACATCAACAGTTGTTTAATATACATCTTGAAGATTGTAAAAATGCAAATGTTTGCAAAAATATATCGACCGGGTGCAGGGGGGAGGAGAAGTTGTTATTGCAGTATAGGCGAGTTATAACAGATTCTGCGTTAATTTGTTTTTTAATGCACTACACATGATGGAACCATGGTCAAACTTCATATCAATCAATTTGTCATGCAAAGACGAACATGGCATGGGTTGAATGGTTTCTGTCAGATGTACAGTTCTGGAGATATCCTGCTTTAAAGTTTTCTTTTTTCACAGCCGAAAATCCAGGATTGATAGAACAAATGATTAAAAAAAACATATGTGGGACAAAAATTGGAATTGTTAACATCAAAATTCATTAACTAGACACTTTAAGGATTCAAAAAAGTAGGTTAGAAAAATATATCTTTCGGGTGCATGGGACCCCTACCTTCCTACCAGACTATTAGTATACTAACCAATCTCTAAATGTCATCAAATGGTGGTCCGTGGCTCAAATGCTGAATAAATGGTGGACCCTGGTGTCAAAAAGGTTGAAAACACCTGATTTAGTTGAATGGAACCTCTGGTTGGTTAATGGTTGACTTATTCATACCCTGAAGATGTCAGTTTGTCTGCCCTGTGAAACGTTGCTTCACTTATTCTCTTGCATCCTAAAAATATAAATGATTGGCACTCTGTTGGCCATGTGCGTGCGGCCGGCCGGCCGCTCTCTGGTCCCTTTACAAGACTGTCTTTTATTTGGTTAATGGTCTAACCAGAAACACCAGATGTACTGTAGAGCCATGTGCTCTCGTTTCAAGCGTCGTCCTTGACCTGGGCAGCATTGGTGTGCAAAGCCTTGTTTCTCAATCGTTTATAATGAAGTACAGTAGCAGCTTAAGAAATTATTTGTCCCTCAGTGTTATTTATTTATTCATTTAGTTGGTTTAAAATACAGGAGTGTATATCTGCCCTTTGTTCCATACCTAAGACAATAATGCTGTTGACAAACTTGGTCTAATCACCAGTAAGATGCTGTTCTCTTCACTTATACACGTCACATATGGAGTGTGACGCCCCCACTCACTCACTCACTCACTCACTCACTCACTCACTCACTCACTCACTCACTCACTCACTCACTCACTCACTCACTCACTCACCTCTTGGTCTCATAGTGCGGCAGATTGAAGCAATTACTTTTTTTTTACTTAGTTTATCCAGTTTTTAATACTTTTACTTCAAGTATCACCTCAAGTTACCATTTGCCATGCAGACGACTAGAAGACTGTGTGTGTGTGTGTGTGTGTGTGTGTGTGTGTGTGTGTGTGTGTGTGTGTGTGTGTGTGTGTGTGTGTGTGTGTGTGTGTGTGTGTGTGTGTGTGTGTGTGTGTGTGTGTGTGTGTGTGTGTGTGTGTATGAGACACATGCACGGAACCAGAGAGAACAGAAACGGGAGGTGGTGAGAGCACTCAGCCAGGTCAATGTGATAATGGCTCTTGTGAATCTCTCAGCCAGCGTGCCTGTAGCTCACAAAGACTGCGTGCTGCTATCTTATCTCGCCCTGTCCGCTGTTAGCAAGCTCACTACAACAGGGGTGGATCTAGGCATGGGTATGAGGGGGGGCAATGCCCCGCTAAAGGCCCAGTCTGCCCCACCAAACGTGATCCCATGCAAAACAACAAAAAGATATTTCAAATTAACGTGCTTCTATTTAAAAAAATGATTTGAAACTACTGCTACAGCTGTGGCACCACTAAACCAAACAGTGTTTCATCATTGAAAACAGAAAACTCCTCCTTTAGCTTTATGCATGCTGCGTGTCTGTTGAAACTTTAACAACAACTGATGTTATTATTGATGCTTTACTTACCTAATAAAAGTCCTGTAACTGAAAATGGTATGGGGGCGATTTCATCGCCCGTGGCGCGAAGCGACACGGGCGATGAAGCCGCTCCCATACCATTTTCTCCTGCCCTCCCAATTGGGAAATGTTACATCCGTCCTGCACTACACTCGTGTGCGTGTGCCTGTGTGTGTGTGTGTTGCCGTATCGTAGAGCGTACAGTTGGATCTGATAGCCTGGGGTCAAAGAAAGGAAACTATTTGTGTGTTTATTCCCTCGGCAAATCAGTTCCGATTATGTTCAGATGTTTTACAGCTATTTCCTCCGGTGGCAAGTCTGACCGGAGGGTTGGAGGAGAAAAAAAAAACCAACAGATTTTTATTGACTGATTCATGGAGTTCTTGATTTAATATACACGTGCTATTGGTATAAATAGATGGATATTTAGATATACGCTCACGCAATCACTGTCCCAAAGTAACTAAGTGCGTTTACTTAAAGAGGGGGTGCCGTGCTTTTTGTATTTTTGTATTTTCTCCAATTTTGTACATGTTTAAAAGGTGACAGTATGTGAATAGACCCCTTGGTGTGTTTTTCATGTGCAATGATGTCTTCCCTTTGTATTTAGGGTTTCTTCCTGGGGGCTGAACCTTTCCAGTCAAACGTGCCAATGAAAAAAAACTTCAATATAGTGACATCACCTGTTCAGCCCCTACCCTAACTCCTCCCCCTTTATCATGCAACTAAAGCTGTGGGCGTGGCTTCAGTTCAGGTGGATCTCCACCCATCACCACCCACCAGGCAAACCAGGCATACTTAATGAACTGGTAGGGTGGAATCATAAAAATGACAGTTTAACAAACACTGTACACCTTTTGGGAAAAAAAATCTTACTTTTCATATAATATTAATACCTGATGATCATGTTTTAGGGTAGAAAAATTCATGGCACTCCATCTTTTAATTAAGTGGGCTAATTCAGATGAATATTTTAACTCTTGAGAGTGTAAACTGAAGGGTTAGTGTAAACTGTAAAAAAAAAAAACGCTCTCAAGAGTTACATCTGGTTAACCAACTTTCCATCTTTTGTGCTGGGGACCACCTGGAACACTGGGTCAGCAGCCTTACTCCCTTACTTACTTCCTCCCTTCCTTCCTTCCTTCCTTCCTTCCTTCCTTCCTTCCTTCCTTCCGATGGATGTCAGATGTTGCTTCTCGAGGCGACGCCGTGTCCAACTTTCCATGCAGGCAGCGCTTCCTATAAAACCCTGGAACCACTATAGTCTCTCCCACTGGTGTTTCATCATGTGCTTCTTGGATCCCAAACAACAACATTATACTGTATATCTCTCCCCCTCCTTTAAGTGTCAGCCCAATTGTTCCCATGAGTGCCTTTCTTTCTGCCAGAGACGGCAGGGGCGGATCCAGTGTTGCCAACTTGGCGCATTTGTCGCTATATTTAGCTCTTTTCCAGATCCCCCTAGCTCCAAAATTAGTGAAAAACTCCTGGTAGAAAATCTGGTGCTTTTTTTGCTGGTGAGTTGGAGCGAAATTGGTTGACAGGCGCCAGAGATAAAACCCTCGTTTTTCACCATCTTTTCCTGCTACGATAGAGTCCTCCTTCCTTCCTAGAAAGGACCATTGGTAACCAAATGGACCCTTATAGATCTGTACCCCCCCTAATTGGGAAATGTAACATTTCCCAATTAGGGGGGGGGGGGGGGGTCACCGCACCCGTACCATTTTCTGTTACAGGACTTTTATTAGGCAAGTATAAGCATAAATAATAACATCAGTTGTTGTTGAAGTTGCAACAGACACGCAGCATGCATAAAGCTAAAGGTCTGACTCAGAGAGTTTTTCTGTTTTCAATGATGAAATGCTGTTGGTTTAGTGGTGACACAGCTGTAGTTAGTTAGTAGCTGTAGTAGTAGTGTTTCAAATCATTTTAATTATACGTACTTTAATTTGAAATATCTTGGGTTGTTTGGCATGCCGTCATGCCCCCCCATGCCCATGCCTAGATCCACCCCTGGTGTTCATTATGTTTATGTTTTTTTTTGTTTTAGGGATTTCCGGTGTTCTTGACAAACGGTCGCAGCCTTTGTCGAGGCCGGTGATCCGGCTGCCTCTCGGAGGAACAGTTGGAATGCTCACATCGCTGAGTGTAGATTAGCTAATGACATTTGGCTCCGCCACAGAGGGTAACGTTTGTTTGAAGTCCCGAGGTCCCTCCTTTATTAGCCTGGGACAACAATTTGGCCGAAAGCATTTTGTCTTTTTAACTGTGCCGCAGGAGTAAATCAACCTAAGTGATGACAAAAACAACAAACCCGACCCGGGGTCCTGTTAGGTGAAGTCATCGTTGTGAGGAAAAAAAAAAAAAATAGAGGAGGGTCCCACGTGATCTCCTGGAACACAACAACACAAACGCTCCCGACGATGAGAGGGTTTTTCTCTGACGTTTGAAGTTTAATGAAAGTGGCAGTGCGAGTGCTGCTGCTGCTGCAGACAGTCGATCTAGTTGTGGAAAAGTCCTGGTTCAGGTTCAGTATTATCCAGGGGCGGATCGGCACATATTTTCACACCGGGACAATTTGTAGAAGATTAATGGTCATTTTGATCTGTATGTTCCAGGCGAGCATCTAGCACATTCTAGTGCATTTTTGGAAGTGCCACTAGTGCATTTTGGATCTTGGCAGTTGGCAACACTGCCTCCAGCAGCGTGAGCGCAGCCCTGGCGCACAGGAGTGAACGGGAATATGGCAACTCTCCTACTTGAAGGCTCTGGTGTAGGACACCTTTTCTTTTTTGAAGGATAGAAACACTAGTTTGCCTGGCCTGGGCCTGGTGCCAGGGGGCGGGGCGCCATTCCGAAACACCGCCACTTAGAAACACCTCCATTTCGAAGCATCCCCATTCCGAAGCCCCCCCATTTCGAAATAATGTGATTTCGGAATGGTGATGTTTTCTCATTTTACTAAAGACATCGCCATTCCGAAACACCCCCCCCAACCCCCCCCCCCCCCGCAACCAATCAATAGCGCACGCTCTCTCTCGCCCCCCCCCCCCCCCCCTGCCCAAACACGCGCGCCCCTTCTCTCTCTCTGCTGCTCTATCGCCCCCCGACCGAACGCCCCCCCCCCCTCTGTGTTTATTTATTCATTTCGTAAAGTCTACAGATATAGCCTAGCCTTAGAGTCTTATTAAAGTTGCACATAGGCTCCTCACTGTAGGCTATGTCACGCTATGTATGTATAGGTCTATAACATAAAGCATCGGCATGGGCACATGTAATGTTCCCGACATGAAGCTGTGTCCGTAATGTGTTCAGTACAGTGTCCAACAACACACAGCCACGTGTTGCTGTTTACAGCTGAACTGACAGGTCACAGGCAGGCAGGCAGGCGGGCCGACGGACGGACGCACAGACCTAAAATCGAGATCTAAAATGCACGCGCGGCTGTGCCAACGCTCAGTTACACACGCCTTTTCACACCAGGGCCCAATATTTTTTCTGTCACGGACCACCATTTGGTGTCGACTTCAGTCTCTCATTCTCTCTGACCCAAAACTAAGGATTTTCAAGTTTTGGTCCACATCTTAGGAAATAACTGGTAAAACGTTGGTCAAAATGACAATTCTACTGCATTTTGTTCTTGAAAATTAATTAGGCCTAATTCAGATGTTTAAATAGCCTATAATTTCACTCTTGAGAGCGTGAAGAGTAGGCTACAGATCTATAAGTGTCCATTTGGCAACTGTCCATCATTTAGCTGGGGACCACCTGGAATCGCATTTCGTTAAGGCTGTAGCGCGCGGCATCTCTCTCTCTCTCTCTCTCTCTCTCTCTCTCTCTCTCTCTCTCTCTCTCTCCAAGCTCTTAATAAAATAGAACTACTATGTTGAATGAATGTCTGAGTCTAGGCTATAATATTTCAGAAAGATTAGATTCACAAATAAATACTACTACTCTGTCATTCAACATAGTAGTTCTATTTTATCACTGCGCTGTGAGAGGATAAGGTCCCTGGTCTGTGGCTCAAATAGTAGGCATTATTTGGAGGCCTATTTGGCTATTATTTGGAGATTTTTTTTCCTTCTCAATTGGGGTGGCACTCATATAGGCTCGCTATAATAATGATCAATCAGAATATTCACACCTTATGAGGATCGGATTCTTATTACATTTGTCCGAGGAGAGCAGAGCGTTTTCTCCTGCTCAGTGCACTGACAGCACGCATTCGGCTACCTATCAGCATGTTGTATTAGGCCTAATTCAATTATTGGCAAAAGCAGTTGTGTAACTTTACATCGAGACCCCAGGCCCAGGTGGGATAAATACCTTTATATATCCTATGTAGGGATCTTCGTCTTCTTCATACCGGTACAATTTTGTCATGAAATGAAAGTAGCTGTCGATCTTTTTCCATAATGCAGGTGCAATCAATCTGTATAACGAGCCGTCCATCAGTGTTGCGCACCAACGGCTATATCATATAGGCTAAGATGCTCGCATCCCCTGTGTGAGTTTTAACGTGGTCAACGGTTCTTCCAGCTATGCCCATTTGTGAGCCCAGTCTGTCTCACTCCTACACTAGGCCTACATGCATGATTATGAGTGCAGTGCATCCAGGGACTGAAGTTGCATATTGGGGCTATGTTCGTTGCTGCCGCTGCGCTGCTTGCCTGCTTACCAGAGAAAGTGGCGGTGGTGCTGCTGCTGCCTACAGTAGAAATATACAGTCTAGCCGCATTGTTTTCTATTTATTCCCATTTAGTTTATTTTCTACATAATTTGGCAGGCCACGGTTCTCAAACTTTTTAGTGTCTTTTAATCCACATGTGGGATTGAGAAGGATACGCTTTACGCTCAAGACATTTCCTAAATGAGCGCGCACGCACGCACACAGCTAGAGGAAAAGGAAAATGCGATCCAACAGAGTAGACAAACAGACAAAATAGCTGTTAAAACAGCATCGATTTTCAACCGATATTCTTCTTCGCTCGGCCCTGCTTTGCGCTATTTGATTGTGGCGCGCGTAGACGAGGGAGGGGGGGAGAGAGAGAGAGAGAGAGAGAGAGAGAGAGAGAGAGAGAGAGAGAGAGCGCGACTGGCGAGACAGAGTAATGATAAAAAGGCAATGAATAATAATATATTCGGAATGGCGTGGTCTTTAAAAAAAAAAAGAAAAAACATCGCCATTTCGAAGTGGTATTCTTCGAAATAGCGGTGTTTCGGAATGGTGATGTGTGGCCTTCGGAAAGGCAGTGTCTTTTTTTCCACGGAGAAACCCCGCCATTCCGATTAATGGAAGTGAACGATCGGAATGGCGGGGCTTCGGAATGGCGACGTGTAACCCTGGTGCCCTGGCCTGCCCTGGACTTAAAAAAACAAACAAACAAACAAAAAAAAACTGAACAGGCCACTAGATGGCACAGGCCATCGGGAAAACTCCGTGTACTCCAGATGGCCAATCCGCCCCTGGTAATATCTGCTGAGCTGCAGATGCACAGCAGTGACAGGAGCCAAACCCCCTGTCCCACTGGGTGAGAATCCCACCGCTTGGAGAGGAACTACGTGTAGCTCCTTAAAACAGGGGTTTTCAACCTTTTTCATAACAGGGCCCACCATTTACTGTATTCAGACCCTAAAGCTAATGATTTCTTTTTACTTTTGTCCACAATTCCAGCCTGGATTTGGGACAACAAAACAGGAAAAACACACTGACCAAAATGACCATTAATCTTCTACATTCTTTAATTGTGCAGACTTGGGCTGATTCACATGACCCTTGCGGGTCCGTTCGGTTTCATTTTTACGCTCTCAGGAGTTACATCTGGTTAACCAACTTAGCTGGGGACCACCTGGAACCCTCTCAAGGACCACGGGTGGTCCCCGGACTACTGGTTGAAAACCACTGCCTTAAAGGGGTAGTCCGGATAGTCCGGATTTTTTCGAAGTTAAGCTTTATGAAATACTTGCCATTAATATAGTGGTGTCAACTGTATTAATTGATTTACAGAGTCCCATGGTGGGAGTTCTGCTCTGGTTTTGTGAAATATGAATTAGTTCCGGCCATTCTTAGGGATCACTAGAGTTCTCAAACTCTGCCCGAACCAGACCAGGCCCGACCCGACCCAACATTTTCGGGTCGGGCTCGGGCCTAAAATGTATGCAGATCAGTTGGGCCGGGTCGGGCCTAGGGATCCATGAAAAAAGCAATGTATATTGAATTATTTTATTATGATGAAAATAATAATTCTGTATGTCTGTCTGTTACACTTTTACTCTGTGTAGATTGCTCAAATTCTACCCAAACCCGACCAGGCCTGACCCGACCCAACATTGTAGGGCCGGGTCGGGCCTAAAAACTATGCTCATTGGTCGGGCCGGGCTTTGGGCCTGATCAGTTAGGGCCCAGTTAGGGCCAGGCCTCAATTTTCAGGCCCGTTGAGAACTCTACTCCTCACTAATCTACATGATAAAATGCCACTATGTTTTTTTTTTCCCCTACGCGGTCTGTATCTCAGAGGGGGGCTGTGGGCAGTTCAGAAACCCTGTCTTCTAGTGACCTCATCAAATGGGGATTCCAAGCTAATTGAAACTACAGGGTTTCTATTCCACAAGCCATCGTTCTCCCGATAATAGAACCAGGGCCGGATTTAGCCAGCCCTACTAGGGTGGGCTGGAAAAAATGGCAGGGTGGGCAACTCAGTGGTTTTCAGCCTTTCATTTATTCAGCATTTGAGCCAAGGACCACCATTTAAGGACATCATATCCCCACAGACCCGCCCACGCTAAAGATTTCTTTTGCTTTTGTCCACAATACTATGGCTGGATTTAGGAAACAACACATACAGATCAAACCATTAATCTTCTACATTCTCTAGTTATAAACATGAAACCGTTTGCGGGTCCATTCGGTTTCATGTTTACACTCTCAAGAGTTAAAGTATTCATCACCTGAATTAGCCCTGCACAGGTGATTACCTAGAACAGGTGATTTCAACCTTTTTCATACCAGGACCATACTACGTATACAGAATTTGAGCCACAGACCACCATTTGATGCCATTTTAGCCCCACAGACCGCAAAACTAAAGTTTTTTTTTTTTTCTTTTGTCCAATTCCAGACTGGATTTCGGAGAAAACAAAACAGTCAAACATCCAAATCAAAATGACCATCTTCCACATTCTCTAGTTGTTTCGAATTGGGCTAATTTCACATGATGAATATTTTAACTCTTGAGAGTGTAAATGTGAAACTAAATGGATTGCGGGTCCATTTGGTTTCATTTCTACACTCTCAAAGTTCCATCTGGTTAACCAACTTTGGTCCACGGACCACCTTTTGAAAACCCCTGATGTAGAAGAATAATGGTCATTTTGATCTGTATGTTTGACTGTTTTTCCCCCCAAAATCCAGCCTGGTATTGTGGACAAAACCAAAGTAAATCTTTAGTTTTGGTGTCTGCATGTGGGGCTAAAATGTCAAAAAGGTTGAAAAACCACTACAGTACACCGCTGATACGTCGTTTTACCTATAAGTAAACCATGTGGGTACTTTTTTTCCCCCATCACCGCAGGTGCATCTTCTCCACACTCCACCCTCCCGTCGTGCATCATCATTTGCTCCCTAAAAAAAAAGTCATTAGCGGTGTTGTGCGGCGCGCCATGTATGGCAGAGACATGGTGGGTTCTCCCCAGGGCGAGGGACTGCCGCCAGCCTGACGGAAAATAACACAAACTTTCAGCCGGAGGTAAGTGGCTTTTGTTGTATGTTTATGTCTCCTCCTCTCCTCCCGGATCAATGAGCGTTACGTAACATCTGGTCTGGGGGGGGTCTTACCTAACCCTCTGGCGCTCTCTCTCTCTCTCTCTCTCTCTCTCTCTCTCTCTCTCTCTCTCTCTCTCTCTCTCCCCCCCCTCCCTCCCTCCAGGAGCGGATGTAACATTTCCCAATTGGGGGGGACAGGAGAAAATGGTATGGATGCGGAAGTCGCACCCATACCATTTTCAGTTACAGGACTTTTATTAGTCAAGTAAAGCATCAATAATAACACGAGTTGTTGTTGAAGTTACAACAGACACGCAGCATGCATAAAGCTAAAGGTCTGACTAAGAGAGTTTTCTGTTTTCAATGATGAAATGCTGTTGGTTTAGTGGTGCCACAGCTGTAGTTACTTAGTAGCAGTAGTAGTAGTGTTTCAAATCATTTTAAATAAAAGCACTAATATGAAATAGCTTGGGTTTTGCGTGCCATCAAGTTTGGTGCAGGGGCAGTCTGGGCATTTAGGGCGGCATTGCCCCCCCATGCCCGCGCCTAGATCTGCCCCTGCCTTCCTCCCTCCCTCCGCGAGGTGTTGCTTCCTCATCCGCGAAGACGGAACCGACCAATCAGGCGGGCCCCTGCGAGAGGAGAGCGCTGACCTCGCTGCACTCCTCCTTCAGTCTTCACATGAGCGCGCCGCTGATTGACAGCTGGCCGGGACGGTGTGCACGTGGTTGGGTTCACACGCGCACGCACACAAACACACACACACTCACACACAAGCCCGCACACGACACCGGAGGCATCTCGTTAGGTTTAGCCACGGCTGATCCTGAATCATCGACTAACTGCAAGGCGCGACGAGCAAACCCAGAGGTGTTTGTTCACAAATGTGAATGTCTTTCAGTGTACAGACTATTATTATATCGGCCTACACATCACTTTACAGTTAAAACCTGTAAAGATGGTGGGGCACGGTGGCACAGTGGTTAGTGCTGTCGCCTCACAGCTAGAAGGTCCTGGGTTCGATTCCCGCTAAGGGCGTTGCTGTGGGTGCTGGCGGCGTGTCTGCTCCTCCGCGTCATCAGTGCCCATACCCGAGGCGGGGTTGGTGAAAGGGCCTTTCTGTGTGGAGTTTGCATGTTCTCCCCGTGTCCCCTAGGGTAGATACCCTCACAAAAACATGCAGTAATCCTGGGCTCTAAACTGCCTCCCCCTGGCCAGCCGGGGTGCCTGATGGAGGGGACAGGAACTGGTTGGAATAACGTGTTCCTTCCATGCACTAGGTCCAACCAGGGAAACTCCCCCCCCTGTTAGGTGAAAAGAAGGCAGCTTGGACTCCTCATGCATTGAAGGAAGCATGACGCAAGTCTGCTGCCTCCCCAGGTTAGCGGAAGGTGTGATGAGTCCAGGATCACATTAGGAATTGGCACTAGGTGAAAAATGGGTGACAAAATTGTGGGATAAAAATATTATTAAAAAAAAAAAAAAAAAAAAACACTGACTGCGGACAGAAAGCATGCTGTGTCATTATAGTGTTGAGATTAAAAAAAACATTATTTTGGACTTTGGTTGTTCAATAATAGCAGTTCTACAAGCTTTGGACACGTCAATAGAGTGTAGCCAGAGATATGCAAACTCTGTTCACTTTATGAAACCAAATGAGCGCTTGCGGGTCCATTTGGTTTTATGACGTGAACGGAGTTTCACTTTTACACTCTCAAAAAGTTACCGTACATCTGGTTAACCAACTGTCTATCATTTAGCTGGCGACCACCAGGAATCCTCTCAATGCGCTCGACGAGGCGACATCAATGTGACTTTTTTCCAGTCTTTTTTTTCGACGCCTCCTCCTCCTGATCGCGCTGCTGCTGCTGCAGCAGCCCAGCCTTTCGAAACCCGTTCGTGATCGTGGATGTTTTGACACTTTTCCACGCAGTCAGGACCCACTGCCAGACTTGAGAAAAAGTTGCTTTCCGCATGCGACCAGTTTTGGTGAAAGATTTCTCGCCGCTAGTCATCCAAGCCTCCCACTTTGAAAGCAGGGTTCACACTGGTGTCCAGGGTCTGCAGGTGCTTCGTTGTGCCCCCAGGAATCACGGCAGGAATCGACCACGATTTCACAGAATCTGTTATATGGGCCCTCATGCTGTCCAAAACGAGCTTTTTTTGGCACGTGTTTTTTTGGCAGCGGCGGCGACGCATTTAGTAGTGTCTGTCTTTTCTATAGTGCGCCTCCACGTAAAAGAAAATAGTGCCAGTCGCCTGGAGAAGATCGATCCACACATTTTTGGATCGATATCGTGTTTTTTGAGCGTGAATCGGTATCGGATCGTGGATCGATAACCCAGCCCTACTAATCGCTGCCACATTTAACCCGGTCGATGCCAAACAAACTCAGCCCCTCCACTGCACCAAACTGGCTTTGACTAAAATGATTATTATGATTTATTTTTTATTATTTTTGTATATATATATTTTTTTTTTTACCACAATGTTTATTATTTTCTACACGACGCTCCTTATTTGTTCCACTACCTTTCCTTATCAAAAGGAGGTAAAAGGATATCTCAGGGGAGCTGTTTGATAGCAGAGGAGCGTGTGTCATTCAAGGTTTGTTTGGTTTCTGTTTCTGTTAACATTTAAAAGTTCTGTGGTCTCTTTCGTTATAAGTTTTATTGATCGCTTTATATGTTGTTTTTGATTTCAGTCCCGGCTGTTTGTATGAAGTGGGTCCAACGTATTCATCCGTGCCGTCTGAACCAGCGTGGATCTAGTAAGGTCATTCATTCTGTTTATGTGGATTACTTTACTACGTTTATTTGCCTTAGGTGTTGTTTATTGGGTCACTGATTAGTCCTTATTGTTTTGACGTGGGCTTTGATGGTGAATCAAACAAATAAAGGCCTCCATTGTATGCTAAACATCTGTGCACACCATTCAGATGGCATTGCATCCAGGGGCGGATCTAGGCATGGGGGGGGCGGGCAATGCCCAGACATGATGCATGTTTGGCGGGGCAAAACAACCCAAGATATTTCAGTGCTTATATCTAAAAGTATTTGAAACACTACTACTGCCACTAACTAACTACCATCGTCTCACCACTAAACCAACAGCATTTCATCATTGAAAACAGAAAACTCTCTGAGTCAGACCTTTAGCTTTAGCTTTAGCTGAAAACCACTGGTTTATAGAGAGAGAAAAAAACGAGCAGAATCGGCAGGAGCAGGAGCAGGAGGAGGAGGAGGAGGAGGATGGTAGAGGAGAGGTTGGTACCGTGTGCGTAAGTTTTTCATAATGAAAACTGTGTCCACTGTAACGGGATTGAGGGTGAGGGTTAGAGATAGCATTAGTAATTTCGGACCAATGGGAGCATGGAACAGTGGGGGTTCGGATCAAAGGCAACCCTTATTGGTTACCATGATTGGCTTCTGCTGCTCCCATTGTGTGCACCGGTATGAACGGTACTGCTGAATTTCGTCCAGTGAAAAAGGTTCTGTGGTACAAAATCTGTGTGATTATTATTATTTTTTTTTGTTTGTTTGTTTTTTAATTGCGTTATTGTTTCTGTAATTAATTACAACCCCAATTCCGTTGAAGTTGGGACGTTGTGTAAAATGTAAATAAAAACAGAATGCATTGATTTGCAAATCGTTTTCAACCTCTATCCAGTTGAATACACCACAAAGACAATATATTTAATGTTCAAACTGATAAACTTTATTGTTTTTTGAAATTATACAATCTTTTGTAAATTGATCCCTGCAACACGTACCAAAAAAGTTGGGACGGAGGCAACAAAAGACTGGGAAAGGTCATGAATGCACAAATAACGCCTGTTTGGAACATTCCACAGGTAAACAGGTTAATCTTAAACAGTTTAATATCGTGATTGGGTATAACAGGACCATCCCAGTCGTTCACAATCAAAGATGGGGCGAGGTTCACCACTTTGTGAACAATTCTGTGAGAAAATCATCCAACGGTTTAAAAACAATGTTTCTCAACATTCAATTGCAAGGAATTTGGTGATTTCATCTACAGTCCATAATATAATCAAAACGTTCAAAGAATCTGAAGAACTTGCTATACTAAAGCGACAAGGCTGAAAACCAACACAGAATACTTGTGACCTTTGATCCCTCAGGTGGCTCTGCATTAAAAACTGACGACATTGTGTAAAGGATATTACTGTGAGGACTCAGGAACACTCAGAAAACCATTGTCAGTTTACATAATTTGTCGCTACACCTGTGAGTGCAAGTTAAAACTCTACCATGCAAAGCAAAGCCATACATCAGAAAGGTTGGTTTGAAAAACAACCAGAAATGCCTTCTCTGGGTCCACTATCATTAGAAATGTGGACTCATCAGACCACAGCACACTTTTCCACTTTGTGTCTAACCATTTCAAATGATATTGTACCCAGTGAAGGCATTTCTGGTTGTTTTTCTGGTTGTTTTTTCAAACCAACCTTTCTGATGTATGGCTTTGCTTTGCATGGTAGAGTTTTAACTTGCAATCGCAGGTGTAGCGACAAATTATGTAAACTGACAATGGTTTTCTGAGTGTTCCTGAGTCCTCACAGTAATATCCTTTACACAATGATGTCAGTTTTTAATGCAGAGCCACCTGAGGGATCAAAGGTCACAAGTGTTCGGTGTTGGTTTTCGGCCTTGTCGCTTTAGTATAGCAAGTTCTTCAGATTCTTTGAATGTTTTGATTATATTATGGTCTGTAGATGATGAAATCACCAAATTCCTTGCAATTGAATGTTGAGAAACATTGTTTTTAAAACGTTGGATGATTTTCTCACAGAATTGTTCACAAAGTGGTGAACCTCGCCCCATCTTTGATTGTGAACGACTGGGATGGTCCTGTTATACCCAATCACGATATTAAACTGTTTAAGATTAACCTGTTTACCTGTGGAATGTTCCAAACAGGCGTTATTTGTGCATTCATGACCTTTCCCAGTCTTTTGTTGCCCCCGTCCCAACTTTTTTGGTACGTGTTGCAGGGATCAATTTACAAAAGATTGTATAATTTCAAAAAACAATAAAGTTTATCAGTTTGAACATTAAATATATTGTCTTTGTGGTGTATTCAACTGAATAGAGGTTGAAAACGATTTGCAAATCAATGCATTCTGTTTTTATTTACATTTTACACAACGTCCCAACTTCAACGGAATTGGGGTTGTAGTCTAAATCCGTTAAAATCCCAGCCCTACTTTCTATATCATGGGTTTTCAACAGGCGATCCGGGAACCACCAGTGGTCCTTGAGAAGGTTTCAAGTGGTCCCCAGGCTAAATGATGGAAAGTAAGTTAAAGGTAGATATCACCCAAAAAATATTTTTTTTCTGTTAAAATGCTCTATTATAAGGTGTGGAAACCACATATGGAGTTTCCACCTCCCCCACGTTAGCAGAGGAGCTAATAAAAGTTCCCCAGGTCACCACAATTCTCCTCCAATCAGGAGCGAACAGCAGGTTCACATAGTGTAGCTACTGTTGGGGGCCCCTAGTGCACCAGGCTGGTACTACACCATGAATTTCAAATCACTTCCCCTACCTTTAACCAGATGTAACTCTTGAGAGTGTGAAAATGAAACCAAATGGACCCGCAAGGGTCCATTTGGTTTAATTTTTACATTTTTGGTTTAATTTTTACATTTTTAAAATATTCATCATCTGAATTAGCACCACTTAATTAAGAAGTCTACACTGTTTTGTTGGCAAAACACAGCCTGGAATTGTGGACAAAATCAAAAGAATTCTTTAATTTCAGGTCTTTGGTGTGAAAATGTAATCAAATGGTGGTCCGTGGCTCAAATGCTGAATAAATGGTGGTCCCTGGAGTCAAAAAGGTTGAAAACCCCTGTTCTATATTACTTTGCACAAAATGTTTCGCACCTGCCAGATGAGTATGCTATAAGAAGGCTGAACGGCATGCTTTTGCATTCCAATAGGTATGTGGTTTTCAACCTTTCGCCGTCTGTCCACTGACACTTCTCAGGTCTGCTGTTTGCCCTTTTTTTTCTCAGCCGTGATTTAAAATGGACTTTGCCAGGCAGCCGCTGGTCATTTGTATTTTTAAACATATTTTATTGTATTCATAGGTTGTACAAACGTTACAAAAAAAAAAAAACACAGTATAACCCCAGTATAACCAAGAACATTTGGTTAGAGGGGCAAAAAAATCAAATTAAAAACAATAAATAAAAAAATAAATAATAGTCGCTGGTCATTTGCCCAACATAAAAAATGTGTATGTTATATCAAAAGTGTATTGTTATATCAAAAGCTAATGAAAATGTGCTGCATGCGAGGTGATGTCTTGATCATTGCGCTGTCCTCCAGACACAGCTGGTTGTAATTAGCTTCCCGCCTGTTTTCAATGACATCCAGACATAGTGTTCCCTCCCTGTCTCTCTGTCGCGTTCTTTACAAACCAAAACGCACACGGAGCGTCGTGGGCCGTGGCCCGTGGCCCGTGGGCCGGGAGTCCCTCCAGGCCATCCCATGGTCTGGAGCAGGGGCTTTCAACCTTTTTCATCCCATGGCCCATGCACCGTTTATTCCGCATTTGAGCCACGGACCACCATTTGAGGACGTTTTAGCCCAACAGACCCTCCCAAACTAAATATTTCCTTTGCTTCTGTCCATGACCATTAATCTCCTAGTTGTGTAGATTATAGGACTAATTCACATGATGAATATTTTAACTCTTGAGAGTGTAAACATGAAACCAAATGGACCCACCAGGGTCCATTTGGTTTCATTTTTACGTTCTCAAGAGTTACATCTGGTTAAACAACTTAGCTGGGGACCACCTGGAACCCTCTCAAGGACCACTGGTGGTCCCCGGACCACCTGTTGAAAACCCCTGGTCTGGAGGGACGTGGCCGGCGCTCTGACTGGTTCTGGTTCTGGTGTGGTTCACAGTAGCAATGCGCTTAAACGGGAATTTCCACCCATTTTCAACATTTTACTATGTCATTGATGTACCTTCAAGGTGTTGGTTGGACATGATAAAAAGGTTCCCCCATCCATTCTGTGTTCCCAAGAAATGGAGGTCTGAAGAAAGCCACTAACATGGTGAAACATCTTGATGACATCATCAAGATGTATTCTCACCATGATAATGGATTTCTTTAGACACTTCTTTTTTTCTGAGAGCGTACAAACGTACGCTCTCAAAAAAAAATAAAAAAAATAATGTTCTGACTGAAGCACTTTGAATCGCCTTGTCGTTGCAGGCTGTTATATACAAATAATAAACCCTCCTCGCCTTGCTTGCATCAGACCCGCGATAACACGATATTAATTCTCTTTTGGCCCGCGCCCAAGCGACATAATGATACCGCAAAGGATAGGGGAGTTCTTCTGTTGATCCCACTGTGTGTGTGTGTGTGTGTGCGCGCGTGCGCGTGTGCGTGTGTGTGTGTGCGTGTGCGTGTGTGTGTATACGTGTATGAGATTTGGGAACCTCCGCTGTGTGTCTTGGCAGCACTTGGTGCATGACGGATGAGCCTGGAGTTTGATCCAGTGTTTTTGCAGCTGGACTCGATTGCATTTCGCACACCACGAAAACGAACAGCGTGTTTATGAAAACACAAAGCCTCGGTTCATCTCCCGTTTCGCACCGACGCGTTCAGCCAGGGGCGGGTCTAGGCTTGGGCATTGAGGGGCAATGCCCCCCCCAAACGCCCTGACTGCCCCACCAAACAGGATAGCATGCAAAACAACCCAAGATATTTCAAATTAAAGTGCTTTTATTTAAAATGATTTTTTAAATACTGCTACTAACTATAACTACAGCTGTGTCACCACTAAACCAAAAGCATTTCATCATTGAAAACAGAAAACTCTCTGAGTCAGACCTTTAGCTTTATGCATGTTACGTGTCTGTTGCAACTTCAACAACAACTGATGTTATTATTGATGCTTTACTTTAAAAGTCCTGTAACTGAAAATGGTATGGGTGTGGCTTCATCGCCCGTGGCGTGAAGCGCCCCCAGAAAGAGCCGTGCGGTCCCCCATGCACTGCTGCAGTACCAGGCGGTTCACGATGAACACTGATAGACAGGGTAAACCTTACAACTGACCAGGGGCGGATTGGCCATCTGGAGTACAGGGAGTTTTCCCGGTGGCCTGCGCCACCTAGTGGCCTGGACAGTTTTTTTTTTTTCAGGGCAGGGCAGGCCAGGGTGCCCAGGCCCAGGCCAGGCAAACTAGTGCGCTCGCGCTGCTGGAGGCAGTGTTGACAACTGCCAAGATCCAAAATGCACTAGTGGCACTTCCAAAATTCACTAGAATGTGCTAGATGCTCGCCTGGAACATACAGATCAAAATGACCATTAATCTTCTACATTCTCTAGTTGTGTAGACTAAGTTGGGCTAATTCACATGATGAATATTTTAACTCTTGAGCATGTAAAAATGAAACCAAATGGACCGGCCAGGGTCCATTTGGTTTCATTTTTACGCTCTCAAAGAGTTACATCTGGTTAACCAGCTGCCCCATAAAACGGTATACCAAACCTTTCTCAGATGGTATACTTTTCCCTCTGTGGAATGCATTTCTGCAATGTACATTTTTGTATATAACAATCTTATACAATTAATGAGACATTACCATATTTTACCCAATTATTCGTGCACAGTACAACAATGTGCACAACATAAACGGATTGTGCAGGAAAAAATAAAGTCCTTTAACCCATTTATTATAGCAAAAAAGCCTTTACCAAACTGTTGTTAGTTGATTCTTATGTATTTCCCCCTGCAGATTCCATTTCTGTGGTGTACATTTTTGTATTTTGCATAATGACTGAGATTGGCACATTTTACTCATTATGCACAATACAAAAACGTACAGAAAAGTATGGCACACCCTTCTATCAGATACTTCTAGGGTTTGCCCTGTCTATGAGGATTTCACAGTGTATATTGGTGTCTCAGATAACAAATCGTATCAACGTTTTAGCCCCTGAACAGGTTCCTGAAAAGGCCTATTGATCTCTGCCTCTCCGGGATATTAACGTGCATGGGTGAGATCCTCTCTCTCTCTCTCTCTCTCTCTCTCTCTCTCTCTCTCTCTCTCTCTCTCTCTCTCTCTCTCTCTCTCTCTCTCTCTCTCTCTCTCTCTCTCTCTCTCTCTCTGTGCAGGTGCGGATCTAGGCGTGGGCATGGGGGGAGGCAATGCCCCCCTAAATGCCCTGACTACCCCCACCCAAACATGACGGCATGCAAAACAACCCAAAATATTTCAAATTGAAGTGCCTATGTTTAAAAAAATGATCTGAAACACTACTACTGCTTCTAACTAACTACAGCTGTGTCACCACTAAACCAACAGCATTTCATCATTGAAAACAGAAAACTCTCTGAGTCAGACCTTTAGCTTTATGCATGCTGCGTGTCTGTTGCAACTTCAACAACAACTGATCTTATTATTGATGCTTTACTTGCCCAATAAAAGTCTTGTAACTGAAAATGGTATGGGTGCGACTACATGCACGATGAATGGTATGGGGGGCGATGAAGCCACCCCCATACCATTTTCTCTTGCCCCCCCACCCCCCACCCCCCCACACCCCAATTGGGAAATGTTAAATCCGCCCCTGTCCATGTGCTGTCACGGTTAAACTCTAAACACACAAATGTCCACTGGCAATGTGAATGTGCTTCTCTCTCGTAATTCATCCAGTCAATGAAGCTCTTAAGTCACGATGTCCATGATGTTTTTACACTCACTTGAATCCATGCGTGACTCCTTTTTCTAATACTGGTCGTGTTGAGAAATTTATACAGCCTACAGTATCAAACTCTCTCTCTTTCTCTGAGCTATGGGATTCAAACACTGCCTGTCTCTTTAACTCATGAAACAAGTTTTAATTTTTGTTAACAGCTCCCATACCTGCTGCACACAGGGGCGGATTGGCACATATTTTCCCACCGGGACAATTTTGCCTTTGCCAGGCCACCCTGGGGGGAGGCAGCTGGTTAACCAGATGTAACTCTTTGAGAGCGTAAAAATGAAACCAAATGGACCCTTGCGGATCCATTTGGTTTCATTTTTACACCCTCAAGAGTTAAAATATTCATCATGTGAATTAGCCCAACTTAGTCTACACAGCTAGAGAATGTAGAAGATTAATGGTCATTTTGATCTGTATGTTCCAGGCGAGCATCTAGCACATTCTAGTGCATTTTGGAAGTGCCACTAGTGCATTTTGGATCTTGTCCAGCAGGCCACTAGGCGGCGCAGGCCACCGGGAAAACTCTCTGTACTCCAGATGGCCAATCCGCCCCTGGCTGCACACACCAAAACATGTGGAAGTTTCATAGCTTTTCAAAACTGTACCGGTTTGTCTTCAGTGATAGCTACAGTAGCCAGATTCCATTTGCTGTGACCGTGAAACATAGAGGAATTTAGAAAGGAAAACAAACAAACAAAAAAAAATCATTCACCCTGAATGCTCCTTCCTTTTGTCTCGATTTCTACATAACATTGTTCACCACCAGTGGTGGAAAAAGTTGTATTTTAGCCCATATTCTATGTCCAGCTTTGATTGTTTGTGTGAACACTCACATTGTGTAAACAGAAACATTGAAGACAGAGTATGTATAAAATTGAGGAAAATTGTGATGTATTGATCAGTATCACTGAACATATGCTTAAAGTACGAAGCATAAAAGTACTCTGTGTGTTTTGTAACATTCTAGAAAGTAACTAGTAAGGTTTTCAATAAATGTAGTGGCAATGTGTACAATATTTGCTCCACCGGAGCAGGGGCGGATCTAGGCATGGACCTTGGCAGGGGGGAATGCCCCCCTAAATGCCCTGACTGCCCCACCAAACAAGATGGCATGCAAACAACCCAAGATATTTCAACTTAAAGTGCTTGTACTGTATTTAAAACGATTTGAAACAGTATTACTGCTACTAACTATAATTACAATTGTGGCACCAATAAACCAACAGCATTTCATCAGGTCTCTGGGTCCGACCCAGGAGCGTTGCTAGGATTGAGAAACTGGGGTGGCTTAGCCCCTGGAGGAGAAAAGTTATTGCGCTGAAAAAAAAAAAAAAATCAGAACACCAATTAAAGCTTTGTCCATTTGAGGGACAGAAGTATTACTTGTCATAGGGTAAAGTGGGACAGTTAATTGTAGGATAGTGACACATTACTTTGGTATTAAAAATGCCTCATGCCATATTTGTTCATACATAGTCTTCCCATCATTTTGTTATTTATTCATGTTGGTATGTACAGTATTTCTCCTGTTATTCTAACAGCCTTGAAAACACATCTAGCATGAAAAGAGACAATGAGAAAACTTTACAACAGAAAACAGAAAGGGTACTTGGACAATTGACCACTGTGGTCTCTCAGTCAAAATGTGGGACAGGGTGTCAATTTGTGGGATGACTGAAAAGTCTTTGAAATGAGAGACTGTCCCACGCAAAGAGGGACACCTGGTCACCCCTGTGACTGTCCCACAGAAACGGGGACATCTGCTCACCCTCAACACACACACACACACACACACACACACACACACACACACACACACACACACACACACACACACACACACACACACACACACACACACACACACAATCAACAAGCTCTAGATCTGCTATTTTTCAATCGTTAAAGTACAACATAAATCTTAGACACCCAAAGGGTGTTCCTTCGAAATTTGTACTTACCGGTATATAATACCTGGTGATATTTGGTCTAGCTGTGAGTCTTTGAAAGGAGATTTGAGTGCAGTGCATTTGGTTCCATGTGCCCTCTCCGTGCACTGCGGTCTGTGTGCCAGTTCCGCTTATCCGAACGAGTGTGTCAATGCAACGTCGGCACTCTCTGTCGACGTGCGTGAATGAATGTTGATTAAATTCCATTAGCATCCTATTTGCTGCTCTCGTCGGCCTTCATCAAATTAGCCTTTGTAAATATGCAGCGGTCTAGTTGCTACTGTGATCACAGTAAAGTGATACGCCGATGCCGCTACAAGCGATTTCATGTTAACAGTCGGATTCATTTAATAAATTACTATGAAATATAAATGCCATGCAGTAAAGTAGCTTTCTATTAGGGCAACAGCACTCAGCAGTTTGGCTTCTATCAAATGAATCCCCCAGCTAGTGTTGTGGTTCTCGAGGCATTGTCTCGTCTCGAGACATTCTCAAGAACGTTTTTTTGTTGTCTCGGTCTTGTTTTTGTCTCGCTTTGTTTTGTGTCTCGGGTCTCGGTCGCCAACAAGAACTCTCGAGACAAGACAATGCAAAGAAAAAAGTTCTATTCATTGTGCGGAGCGATGACCCATTCATAAAGACAGCTGTGCAGCGGGATCCAAAGCCATCTAGTGTCAGAGTTGCGATATTGCGGGGTCAGAAACTGAGCACTCGAGCTGCTCTTTATGCAGCCTGAATAGAGACACACTGGAAGCAGCATAGGAGGCACACAGCCACATACAGTACAAATATTGGAGAGACAGAGTGAGAGGAAAAAGGGGATGCCGCGTTTGACTTCGTAACAGCGGTTATGATTGCTCTATGCTGCAGCCTGCATTAGTAGTTTTGTTTAAAAATGTAATGGTGCACAGGGGAACAAGAATCAAATTCAGTGTTAATAATAATTGAAGATTAAAAATCATTAAGAACGTTTCTATATGTTAAAATGGGCATGACAAGACTAGGTCTTGGCCTCGTTCTCGACCCTTCTCGGTCTTGGTCTCGTCTTGTTCTCGGCCCCTCTAGGTCTTGGTCCTGTCTTGATCTCGACCCTTTAGGCGCTAGTCTTGTCTCGATCTCGTCTCGATCAAGTCCGTGGTTGTCTTGGTCTCGTCTTGGTCTTGACCCCTCTAGGTGCTAGTCTCGTCTCGATCTCGTCTCGATCAAGTCTGTGGTTGTCTTGGTCTTGTCTTGGTCTCGATTGAAGTGGTCTCGACTACAACACTACCCCCAGCTATGAGTGGAATCGTGGTGCGTTGTGAGACTGAGAACTGAGAACTGATTCTACAATGTGTACATATTTCTGAAAATCCTCACGTTGACTGCACCTTCCAGTTAAAGGGGAACTCCACCCATTTTCAACATTTTAATATGTCATTAATATACCTTAGAGATGTTGTGTATGTGGACATGATGAAAACGTTTTCCCCAATTCTGTATTTCCTGAAAATGGAGGTCTGAAAAAAAATCATTAACATGGTGAAATACATCTGCGGACATCATCAAGGTGTATTTCACCATGTTAAATGATTTTTCTTTCGGACCCCTTTTTCCTGAGAGGGTACAAATGTGAACCAAATGGACCCGCTAGGGTCCATTTGGTTCACATGTGTATCTTCTCATGCTGATATTGATACGAGCTGAAAGAGTCTCCAGATCCCTACTATAGGCCTAAGAGCCATTGTTTATGTTACAGGAGCAGCTTATACAGTTAATGGTTGGGTTTGTCCTTGAAGACGCCAAAGTATAGCTGTGATTTCTCGCTCTGTGCTCTCGGCAGATCTAGCGTAAACCACACTGGCTTGACTGAGTCAATGTTGTTGTTGTTGTATAGTTGTACAGTATTTCTACCCATTATGTTGCGTATATGTTCCATAAAGCGTAAACATCTTCACTGCCTCAGAATAATATCGTCTCGCCTCCTATTTGCCTCATGCATTATTGATCGATCCAGACTTCCTCGACAGTGCACAATGCAGAGGATGAGTATGTGGAACCACCGTTTATACAGTTTATATACTGTACTGTAAATATTAGGCGTGTAAACCAGGGGTTTTCAACCTTTTTCATACCAGGGCCCACCATTTATTCAGAATTTGAGCCACGGACCACCATTTGATGACATTTTAGCCCCACAGACCCCCAAAACTAAAGATTTATTTTGCTTTTGTCCACAATTCCACAGGCTGGGTTTGGGGAAATAAAACAGGCAAGACATACAGACCAAAATGACCATTAATCTTCTAGTTGTGTGGACTTACCGGCTAATTAAGATGATTAATATTTTAACTTTGGAGAGTGTAAAAATGAAACCAAATGGACCTGTGACGGTCCATTTGGTTTCATTT
>CM076984.1:1913745-1926552 GCA_039105355.1 Benthosema pterotum
GAGAGGAGAGGAGAGGAGAGGAGAGGAGAGGAGAGGAGACTAGAGGGAGAGGAGAGGAGAGGAGAGGAGGGAGAGGAGAGGAGAGGAGAGGAGACTAGAGGGAGACTAGAGGAGAGGAGAGGAGAGGAGAGGAGAGGAGAGGAGACGAGAGGGAGAGGAGAGGAGACGAGAGGGAGAGGAGAGGAGACGAGAGGGAGAGGAGAGGAGAGGAGAGGAGAGGAGAGGAGAGGAGAGGAGAGGAGAGGAGAGGAGAGGAGAGGAGAGGAGAGGAGAGGAGACTAGAGGGAGAGGAGAGGAGAGGAGAGGAGGAGAGGAGAGGAGAGGAGAGGAGAGGAGAGGAGAGGAGAGGAGAGGAGAGGAGAGGAGAGGAGAGGACCTGTTGAAAACCCCTGCGCTAGATGCTTGCCTGGAAGGGAATATATATATAAACAATACAGATCAAAATTACCATTAATCTTTTACATTCACTAGTTGTGTAGACTTGGGCTAATTCACACAATGAATATTTTAACTCTTGAGTTACATCTGCTAAAACAACAAGCATTTAGCCTGGGGACCACTGATTGAAAACCACTGTCGTAGGAGGAAAAATGGTGAAAAATGAGGGTTTTATCTCTGATTCTTTTTGCCCCAACTCACCAGTCACAAAGCACTAGATTTTCCACCAGAGGTTTTCCCTAATTCTGGCACTATGGGGGGGTCTGAAAAAAAGCTAAATATAGCGACAAATGCGACAAGTTGGCAACACTGCGCCTGTAAAGCCCCTTACAATCCTTCTGCATTTTCTGATTGAGTAGATTCTTGAAGATTAAAGGAGTGCTTCGCCGGTACGGAATGCCTTTAAATGTACAAAGGCATCGAAATATGTGAAAAAATACATACATGTAAAAAAAAACACACACACACACACGGTGGCACCAGAGAAAGTATATTCTGTGCATGCCTTGCTGCTCTCCTCTGCCTCCTTTAGTGTTCAGTGCTCTGGGAAACGTTTACCACCTACGTCACTTTTAGGGCAACCTCGACACCCAGGCTTTCATTTTCGTCCGCCTTGCGCGAAAAACGGAAAGCCTGGACTAACGCGCGTTGGAAAGTGGCCTTGAGGGGCGTGTCAACCTTCCGGGGTGGGCGTCGCTCTAAATGATGTGACGTAGAACAGCAGTGGACGGGAGTGGGAGGGGCCGGAGATGACGACACGTTAGTGAGATCAAATCAGAGCGCAGCACTTCCGCCGTGTGGATCCCACGACAGCCCGCCCCCGAAGGCCAAAATCATTGAGGGCTAGACCAGGCTACTTTTAGGGCAACTGATGTAGGTATTAAACAGTCTGGAACCCCCTCCTCTGGTGTTCCACTACAGTATGATACGGTCTGGAACCCCCTCCTCTGGTGTTCCACTACAGTATGATACGGTCTGGAACCCCCTCCTCTGGTGTTCCACTACAGTATGATACGGTCTGGAACCCCCTCCTCTGGTGTTCCACTACAGTATGATACGGTCTGGAACCCCTCCTCTGGTGTTCCACTACAGTATGATACGGTCTGGAACCCCCTCCTCTGGTGTTCCACTACAGTATGATACGGTCTGGAACCCCCTCCTCTGGTGTTCCACTACGGTATGATACGGTCTGGAACCCCCTCCTCTGGTGTTCCACTACGGTATGATACAGTCTGGAACCCCCTCCTCTGGTGTTCCACTACAGTATGATACGGTCTGGAACCCCCTCCTCTGGTGTTCCACTACAGTATGATACGGTCTGGAACCCCCTCCTCTGGTGTTCCACTACAGTATGATACGGTCTGGAACCCCCTCCTCTGGTGTTCCACTACGGTATGATACGGTCTGGAACCCCCTCCTCTGGTGTTCCACTACGGTATGATACGGTCTGGAACCCCCTCCTCTGGTGTTCCACTACAGTATGATACGGTCTGGAACCCCCTCCTCTGGTGTTCCACTACAGTATGATACGGTCTGGAACCCCCTCCTCTGGTGTTCCACTACAGTATGCGCTGAGACACGGACACAGAGGCACGGATGCACGACAGTATAACCATACAGACGAGGTTTCATTTCGGCAAAGTATCCCTTTAAGTAATTCAGACGTTTAAATATAATTTAACTTCTGTGAGCGTAAAATGAAACCAAATGGACCCGTAAGGGTCCATTTGGTTTCATTTTACGATCTCAAGAGTTACAGATTTACCTGGGGACCACCTGGAATCCTCTCAGGGACCACTGGTGATCCCCGGACCTCGTGTTGAAAGCTCTCTAAAGGGTGGAGTGGGGTTCTTCTCACACAATGTGCACAGCCTGCCAGACATAGCATAACAATCCCAGAAACATGCACTACAGTGTCACTATTTTGATCCCAGACCTCACCACGATATCAAACATGTTTATTTAACATGGGCTGGACTTTCCTTTCTGGTTCCTGATTACAGGCTTATACAGAAAAGTGGCAGGTAGATCCACCTCCTCATCGGCCATAGACTTACACTCACTTTATGCCCTAAGGATATTCACACTGGCGGCAGAATACTATACTGTAAAGGTATGAATTCTGCAACCTAGGAATACTGTTACAATTATGGGTCTGGAGTGAAAATGTACCAAAGCAGGGGGTTTTCAACCTTTTTGACACCATTTAGTGAGCATTTAAGGACGTTTTAGCCCCACAGACCCCAAGGCTATAAAGGATTTATTTTGGTTTTGTTGACAATACCAGGCTGGATTTGGGAAACAACTACAGTCACACATACAGATCAAAATGACCATTAATCTTCTACAACCCCAAATCCGTTGAAATTGGGACGTTGTGTAAAATGTAGATAAAAACAGAATGCATTGATTTGCAAATCGTTTTCAACCTCTATTCAGTTGAATACAACACAAAGACAATATAATTAATGTTCAAACTGATAAACTTTATTGTTTTTTGAAATTATACAATCTTTTGTAAATTGATCCCTGCAACACGTACCAAAAAAGTTGGGACGGGGGCAACAAAAGATTGGGAAAGGTCATGAATGCACAAATAACGCCTGTTTGGAACATTCCACAGGTAAACAGGTTAATTTTAAACAGTTTAATATCGTTATTGAGTATAACAAGACCATCCCAGTCGCTCACAATCAAAGATGGGGCGAGGTTCACCACTTTGTGAACAATTCTGTGAGAAAATCATCCAACGGTTTAAAAACAATGTTTCTCAACATTCAATTGCAAGGAATTTGGTGATTTCATCATCTACAGTCCATAATATAATCAAAACATTCAAAGAATCTGAAGAACTTGCTATACTAAAGCGTCAAGGCCGAAAACCAACACCAAACACTTGTGACCTTTGATCCCTCAGGTGGCTCTGCATTAAAAACTGACATCATTGTGTAAGGGATATTATTGTGTGGACTCAGGAACACTCAGAAAACCATTGTCAGTTTACATATTTGTCGCTACACCTGCAATTGCAAGTTAAAAATCTACCATCGAAAAGCAAAGCCATACATCAGAAAGGTTGGTTTGAAAAAAAAAACAGAAATGCCTTCTCTGGGTCCACTATCATTAGAAATGTGGACTCATCAGACCACAGCCCACTTTTCCACTTTGTGTATAACCATTTTAAATGATATTGTACCCAGAGAAGGCATTTCTGGTTGTTTTTCTAGTTGTTTTTTCAAACCAACCTTTCTGATGTATGGCTTTGCTTTGCATGGTAGAGTTTTAACTTGCAATCGCAGGTGTAGCGTCAAATTCTGTAAACTGACAATGGTTTTCTGAGTGTTCCTGAGTCCACACAGTAATATCCTTTACACAATGATGTCAGTTTTTAATGCAGAGCCACCTGAGGGATCAAAGGTCACAAGTGCTAGATGTTGGTTTTCGGCCTTGATGCTTTAGTATAGCAAGTTCTTCAGATTATTTGAATGTTTTGATTATATTATGGACTGTAGATGATGAAATCACCAAATTCCTTGCAATTGAATGTTGAGAAACATTGTTTTTAAATCGTTAGATGATTTTCTCACAGAATTGTTCACAAAGTGGTGAACCTCGCCCCATCTTTGATTGTGAGCGACTGGGATGGTCCCGTTATACTCAATAACAAGATTAAACTGTTTAAAATTAACCTGTTTACCTGTGGAATGTTCCAAACAGGCGTTATTTGTGCATTCATGACCTTTCCCAGTCTTTTGTTGCCTCCGTCCCAACTTTTTTGGTACGTGTTGCAGGGATCAATTTACAAAAGATTGTATAATTTCAAAAAACAATAAAGTTTATCAGTTTGAACATTAAATATACTGTCTTTGTAGTGTATTAAACTCAATATAGGTTGAAAACGATTTGCAAATCAATGCATTCTGTTTTTATTGACATTTTTCACAACGTCCCAATTTCAACGGATTTGGGGTTGTACATTCTCAAGGTGTGTAGACTAATTCAGATGGTGAATATTTTAACTCTTGAGAGCGTAAACATGAAACCAAGTGGACCCGCAAGGGTCCATTTGGTTTCATGTTTACGCTGCTGCTGCTGCTGCTTGCACAGTAGCTCCAGGCTCTCTCTGCATGCGAGGAGGTTGGACAGAAAAAAGGCAGGATTTTCTGATTGTGTGCCACTCCGTATCCTCGCTATCCTCGGCCAGGGAAAAAAAACGGCATGGGCGGGGAGTGGCAATGCCTCCCTAAATGACCAGACTACCCCACCAAACACGATGGCATGCAAAACAACCCAAGATATTTCAAATTAAAATGCTTATATTTAAAATGATTTGAAACTCTGCTACTCGTACTAATTGTGTCGCCACTAAACCAACAGCATTCCATCATTGAAAACAGAAAACTCTCTGAGTCAGACCTTTAGCTTTATGCATGCTGTGTGTCTGTTGCAACTTCAACAACAACTGATGTTATTATTGATGCTTTACTTGCATAATAAAAATCCTGTAACCGAAAATGGCATGAGGGGTGGCTTCCTGAAGCCACCCCCTTCCTGATGCCATTTTCTCCTGCCCCCCGGATTGGGAAATGTTATATCCGCCCCTGGAGAGAGATCCAGTCTCTTTATGGCCCCCCGGTATATATGACTCTGTTACAGTGAGAGTGATACGGCCCCCGTTAGCGTCTAACTCAGTCTAAAGTGGCTCACGAGGAAGAACAAATGGACCCGACGTCGGTGGAAGGAAGGCACAGAGTCCTAGCTAGATTTATCACGTTTTCTTTCTCTTTTCTTTCTCTACTGACGACGCCAACGCGGCCCGGGCCATTTATTTAACAGGATTAAGGACATAAGAAGACTTTTTTTTTTCCCTGGCCGAGGATAGCGAGGATACGGAGTGGCACACAATCAGAAAATCCTGCCTTTTTTCTGTCCAACCTCCTTGCATGCAGAGAGAGCCTGGAGCTACTGTGCAAGTAGCAGCAGCAGCAGCAGCAGCGCTATAACCACCACCCCTGCTCCACAGGGGCGGATCTAGGTATGGGGGGGGGACAATGCCCCCCAAATGCACAGTATGCCCCACCAAACATGTGCAAAACAACCAGGGAAGGATTATCCTACGGGCAAGTTGGGCCCAGGCCCAGGGACCCCTGAGCTTCAATGCCCAAGTGGACCCACGTGGCACACACGGTCCACGTAGCCTATACAATGTGCCGTGAGTGACTACAGAAAGAAAACAGCCTTGATTATCTGTCTCGCAACGGGTCGGATGCACAACCACTGTTCCACAAAAGCAGCAACGTGCAACTTTTGCAATGAGTGTGTACGTGTCTCCATCCGACTCCGCACTAATGGCTTACCACAGTTCTTTGTGTGCGCGTGTGTGTGTGCATGTAGACTAACGCACTAATGGCTAAACACGGTGGTTTTCATCCAGTGGTCCGGGGACCACCAGTGGTCCTTGAGAGGATTCCAGTTGGTCTCCAGGCTAAGTGATGGAAAGTTGGTTAACCAGATGCGACTCTATGCAGTTATGACGTTGTCATCAGCAGGACTTTTTCGTCTCAGAATGGCCACGCTCTGCAGTCCAGCGGATTCTACCGTTATCAGTAGATAAGATCGCAGTTATCACGTTGTCATCAGCAGCCATGCTCTGCAGTATGACCGTAACCCTAAGCCTAAATGCCCGACCCTCAACCACCTCACAGACCGTAAGGTCTGTGAGGTTAGGTTGAGGGTCGGGCATTTAGGCTTAGGGTTACAGTTGGAGGTCGGGCTAAATGCCCGACCCTCAACCACCTCACAGACCGTAAGGTCTGTGAGGTTAGGTTGAGGGTCGGGCATTTAGGCTTAGGGTTACAGTTGGAGGTTACAGAAATGCCCGACCCTCAACCTAACCTCACAGACCTTACGGTCTGTGAGGTGGTTGAGGGTCGGGCATTTAGGCTTAGGGTTACAGTTGGAGGGGTCTAGGGTTTTGCTACAAACATTGCTACACCCTTCTCTAAACCTACCCCTAAACCTAACCGCAAGCAGATTTGACTGTTATCAGTGGATAAGATCGCAGTTGTCATCTTATCAGTGGAGTAGGCTCCAGACAACATGCTGTCATCGATGAAGTGGTGCTGATACGCAGCCTCCTGGGAATTATCGCTTGATAACGGTAGAAGCGTGTGCTCTATATGCACATCATGCCACAAAGAACACACAGCACCTTCGGCTGATGTACACAATGCCAAAGATGAACATTCAGTCAGACAACACAAGCACGAAATCATAACAGCCTTCTCATAACTTAAAAGGATCCCTGGCTAATACGACAAATATGCCTTAAAACACTATACTTGCCTTCTATAACTAAAACATGCAGATAAAAACACCTTCAATGCGCCTCAGGGTTTCCTTAGGATGTTGTGTCTATTGTATATATAGTCTTAAGCGTATATATTCCATAGAACTAGACCACACATGGACAAGCGGTTTGTCTTATTAGTCAGACATCCTTTTAACAATGGTTAAAACAACAACATGAATAGGGGCATATTTAACGGAAATGAATTTGCTTCACACAAATTCATAAATTTGCTTTACACAGATTCATGAATTTGCTTTGCCGTGTGTTGGTGCTTTGTTTTTGTTTTTTGTTTTGTTTTTTTTACAGTTCTCGCTTATTTGCGATTTACAACATGTTATGAAAAGTTTATTGATTATTAAACTGTTGGCGGCTGTAGTTGGCGGAGGCGTCTAACGAGACCTGCAGGGATAATGAGATCAGCCTGCCAACGGGCCACAAGACAATGACCACTGTGTAAAAATAGACACGGCAATGTCCTCCCACCAGGGGCGGATCTAGGCATGGGCGTGGGGGGGGGCAATGCCCTCCTAAATGCCCAGTCTGCCCCACCAAACACGAGGGCTTGCAAAACAACCCAAGATATTTCAAATTAAAGTGCTTACATTTAAAATGTAAACATTAAAAAAAATCTACAAAAATCTACACTAAACACTAAAAAAATCTACATCGCTATCTTTAAATGAAATGTTTTTCATTAAGTGTTTATAAAAGAATTGTGTAGATGCATATTTCATGTTTTCTATAGACTGAAACTGTCATTCTGTTTCGTGCACACTCACCATTAGGTATGGTCACAAAACTATAGCTCTTTCAAAGCAAGTTCCTCATCTGTGTATGATACTTTAACCACTGACGAAGGTCTTTGGACCGTAACGTGAGCGAGTCTCTTCCAGTCTAGTCACCACTAAACCAACAGCATTCCATCACTGAAAACAGAAAACTCTCTGAGTCAGACCTTTAGCTTTAGGCATGCTGCGTGTCTGTTGGAACTTCAACAACAACTGTTATGCTTATATTTGCAAGTAAGCATCAATAATTAGGCATGCCCAATAAAAGTCCTGTAACTGAAAATGGCATGGGTGCGGCTTCATCGCCCGTGGCGCGAAGCAACCATTTTCTCCTGTAACTCTATGAGAGCGTAAAAATGAAAACAAGTTTCATGTTTACACTCTCAAGAGTTAAAATATAAATTATGTGAATTAGCCCAAGTCTACACAACTAGAGAACGTAGACGATTAATGGTCATTTTGAATGCTGGTCGAGTGGGCACAATGGAGGTGTAGGCACACACATGAACTGCATGCAGTTCCTCTGGAGTCCGCATGGGGGTGCAGCGGAGGCGGAGGCGGCGGTGGTGTAGACCAGGGGTTTTCAACAGGTGGTCCGGGGACCACCAGTAGTCCCTGAGAGGGTTCCAGGTGGTCCCCATGCTAAGTTGTTTAACCAGATGTAACTCTTGAGAGCGTAAAAATGAAACCAAATGGACCCGCAAGGGTCCATTTGGTTTCATTTTTACGCTCTCAAGAGTTAAAATATTCATCTGATTTAGCCCAAGTCTACACAACTTTAGAAGATGGACAAAAGCAAAAGAAATCTTTTAGTTTTGGGGTCTGTGTGGGGCTAAAATGTTCTCAAATGGTGGTCCTCCGTGGCTCAAATGCTGAATAAACGGTGGGCCCTGGCATCAAAAAAGGTTGAAAACCCGTGGTGCAGACCGACGGTGCAGCGTATAGGGGGACGAGACAGTGTTCCATCTTTGACATTATCAAAGATCAGAAGAGCTGGAAAAGGTCACCGTTGCCATATTCTCATCCTCTGCAGTATTGACACTTTGGCATTTCCCTGATCTTTTGTCTCTAATTAAAAAAAAAAGAAAGAAAGAAAGAAAAACAGTTGCCAGACGCCAGCTTTTTTTTTCTGCAGCAAAAAAGTTGGCGTGTTCTAAATGGATGCCGGTGGGAACGGACCCGCCCCGACCGACTCCGTTTTTGATGTACTTATTTTTAAGAGGTGCACTCACTTCGTTAACCGTTACTCCGCCGCCGTTTTCATTAGAACCAGTGCTTTTAATGATAACGTGATACCACCGGCCCCTCTACGAGTCGTGGCCTGTACGCCCAGTGGTCAATCCGACCCTGGTTAATAGTGCTAGTAATGCTAAGTAATGCTAATGATGCTAAGAAATTCTAGAGGAAGTGGAAGTCGGCGCCTCCACGGCTGCTTCAAAACACCACTGAGCAACGTCTATTGAAATGAACAGTGGAACTTTGAATGAACTAAACTGCAAAAATGGCAATCTAAATATAGGGGGAAAATACATATATCTGAGTGTAAAAGTACTAGAAACAAGCAAAAATAATATTTCCGTGGGGAAAGGGAATTGTGCTTGGTAAGAATTCTTGTAATTAGAAATATCGTATAATCTAAAAACAATTGATAATCTTATGGAATTTTGTCTTGGTTCGTATATCCCTATATTAAAACTAGAGCAATCATATTTTAAATCTAGATACAAGACTTGCTTAGTTCAGATTTGTTTTTGCAGTGAAGCTACTACACCCAACCCATCGACTGTTTGTTTACAATTGTTGCCCAGTACTGCAAATTTACTTCTGTGTAGGTGGCTTATTTCTACCTTATGATGTGTCCATATTCTAACATGATGACTGAGTTTTCAACCGAGTAAGAGACTGTCTGGATCGATCTGGACTGTCGGGGGGTGAGGAGAAAATGGAGTGGGAAGCTTCGGTCACAAGACTTTTATTATGCCGACTTTTATGAAACCAAATGGGCCCCAGGGTCCATTTGGTTTCATTTTACAATCTCAGGAGTTACCGATCTACAAGGGTCCATTTGGTTACCAACTGTCCAACATTTAGCTGGGGGGGACCACCTGGAATCCTCTTAAGGACCACTGGTGGTCCCTGGACGTCCTGTTGAAAACCCCTGCTGTATGCGAATGCATGCTGGGGCCTGCTGGCTGGGCGAATGCATGGGTTATGTAAAAAGTGTTACACGAACGCGGCATTTAGTATATATTTTTTGTTGTTTTCTTGTAAATGAACAGTTTTAAAGGGCACAAAGAAAACATAAGTCGCAAGTGTCATTATCGTTAGTGTGTTCATGCAAGAGAAAAGAGAGAGAGAGAGACAGAGAGGGAGGAGAATACTGTATATACGACATCAGAAATGATGCAGTCATGCGTAACAAAAATACTTTTTGAAAGGCCAAAGGGACATGGTGGTGTTGTGTGTGTGTGTGTTGTGTGGGTGTGTGTGTGTGTGTGTGTGTGTGTGTGTGTGGTGTGTGTGTGTGTGTGTGTGTGTGTGGGTGTGTGTGTGTGTGAGTGGTGTGTGTGTGTGTGCGTGTGCGTGCGTGCGTGCGTGCGTGCGTGCGTGCGTGCGTGGGACGCAGATGGACTCTGCTGAGGTTACTTCAGAGAGAAGAAAACAAGCTTCTCTGTCTCCACACCCTTGCACAGTGTTGCCAACTTGGCGCATTTGTCACTATATTTAGCTTTTTTTTTTTTCAGACCCCCCTAGTGCCAAAATTAGTGAAAAACTCCTGGAGGAAAATCTAGTGCTTTTTTTTACTGGTGAGTTGGGGCGAAATTGATTGACAGGCGCCAGAGATAAAAACCTTAATTTTCACCATTTTTCCTCATATGCAGTGGTTTTCAACCAGTGGTCCCCAGCCTAAATTATGGACATTGGTTAACAGATGCTCTCTTTGAGAGCGTAAAAATGAAACCAAATGGACCCTTGTGGGTCATTTGGTTTCATTTTTACACCCTCAAGAGTTAAAATAAAAATAAAATGAATGGTCATTTTGATCTGTATGTTCCAGGCGAGCGCATTCTAGTGCATTTTGGAAGTGCCACTAGTGTATTTTGGATTTTGGCAGTTGGCAACACTGCCCTTGCAGAAAAGCAGCAGCAGCAGCAGCAGCAGCAGCAGCAGCAGCAGCAGCAGCAGCAGCAGCAGCACCACATCGCTGCTGTTGCTGCAGCAGCAGCATATGAAGTGTGGTACGGGGTTGTGATCCACACCGGCTCCTTCTCCTTCTAGCACAAATATAATGACAATGGAACACTTTGTGTCCGCTCAGGGGCGGATATAAACATTTCCCAATTGGGGGGGGGGGGGGGTGGTATGGGGGCGGCTTCATCGCCCGTGTTGCAAAGCGACACAGGCGATGAAGTCATAGCCTGTATACCCATACCATTGCAACAGGCACGCAGCATGCATAAAGCTAAAAGTTCTGTCTCAGAGAGTTTTCTGTTTTCAATGATGATGAAATGCTGTTGGTTTAGTGGTGACACAACTGCAGTTATAGTTAGTAGCAGTACTAGTGTTTCACATCATTTTAATTATAAGCATTTTCATTTTGAAATATCTTTGAAATTTTGGGTTGTTTTGCAGGTCATGTCATGTAATGTAGTCATGGAAACGATGAATATAGAATATCATTGTTGGAAAACCCCTGCTTAGAAGAGGGGTTTTCAACAGGTGGTCCGGGGACAACCAATGGTGCCTGAGAGGGTTCCAGGTGGTCCCCAGATAAGTTGGTTAACCAGATGTAAGTCTTGAGAATGTAAAAATGAAACCAAACGTAAAAATGAAACCAAATGGACCCTTGCGGGTCCATTTGGTTTCATTTTTACGCTCTCAAGAGTTAAAAATATTCATCTGAATTAGCCCCACTTAAACAATAAATCTACACTGTTTTGTTGCAATATCCAGCCTGGAATTGTGGACAAAACCAAAATAATTCTTTAGTTTTAGGTCTTTGGGGTGAAAATGTGATCGAATGGTGGTCCGTGGCTGGCTCAAATGCCGAATAAATGGTGGTCCCTGGTGTCAAAAAGGTTGAAAACCCCTGGCTTAGAAACACCAGTGGGGTGTTGGTTTCTTATACAACTGTATAACTGTGAAGAAATCAATCAGGTAAACTAGGTCAGTGGAGGGAGGTGGGTGGATGTGTGGGTGGGGGTGTTGGGGGGGTAGTGGGGGGGTCTCTGCGGGCTGTGTCTTTGTTCCACATAGGAGGTTGGAGGACACACAGAGATGCATCAACAAATGGCTCTCTGGATCATCCATAGATACTACGGCGTAGAAAACCCACTAGTTCTAAAGACAGGGGCGGATCTAGGCATGCATGGGCATGCCATGGCATGCAAAACAACCCCAAGATATATTCTAATTAAAGTGCTTATATTTTAAATGATTTGAAACAATTACTAACTGACTACAGCTGTGTCACCGGCACTAAACCAACAGAATTTCATCATTGAAAACACAAAACTCTCTGAGTCACACCTTTAGCTTTATGCATGCTGCGTGTCTGTTGCAACTTCAACAACAACTGATGTTATTATTGATGCTTAGTTGACTAATAAAAGTCCTGTAACCAAAAATGGTATTTGGTATTACCAATGGTATTTGGTATTACCATTTTCTCCTGCCCCCCCCCCCAATTGGGAAATGTTACATCCGCCCTGGGTGTGACTAGTATCTAGTAACGAGTCATACGGTATTATTAGCTTTCTCTGTGTGGCCAGGGCACTAAGGCCCAGAACCATATAAGTAGCCTGACTACGCCACTCAGGAATTTCACCTGAGAATGTTAAACTAAATTAGAGATGTACAGAGCAATGAGATCTGCCAGCCCACCGGGCTGGTAAATCTAAGATGATGGCAGAGACGTGTGTTCCAGTTTTAAATAAGTCAATTTATTCACAATGTACCACTTCATAAAACAGTATGTTTCAAGGTATTACAAAAGACTAATTAAAATGACTTTGATACAGCAGGTCAAGATATCAAATAAAGCCAAGGTTAAAATGGACTTCAATAGCAGGTGGGGTCCTGACGGTGGTCCTGGACGGGAAGAAGGTAGGGAGTGAGGGAGTGTAGGGACAAAGAACAAACGCCACCAAAAACACAGCAAACCCCCAAGCTGGGTCACACGCACACTGCAAACAAAACAAAAAAGTAAGGATTTAAACACACCAGTAA
>CM076984.1:1927052-1932052 GCA_039105355.1 Benthosema pterotum
AGATCCGCTCCCTGGAGCCCCTTCCTGATTGCCTTGTAAATGTAACCTTTTCCGAGCGCGGGGACAGTGAGAGCAACACCTGTCGTTGGTTGGTACCTCATAAGACATGCTAATACATGCGGGGCCACATGGCGGCAGCACGTGGCGACCGTGTGACCTTGGCCAGGACGGTGCCTGCATGTGCAGAGTGACGGGACGTGAAGGGCCACGCCGGTCCCTGCAGGACACCAGGGGCGGATGTAGGCATGGGCTGGTGTCACAACCAACAGCATTTCATCATTGAAAACAGAAAACTCTCTGAGTCAGACCTTTAGCTTTATGCATGCTGCGTGTCTGTTGCAACTTCAACAACAACTGAGGTAATTATTGATGCTTAATTGCGTAATATTAGTCCTGTATGAAACCAAATGGACCCTTGCGGGTCCATTTAGTTTCATGTTTACAATTTTAAGAGTTAAAATATTCATCATCTGAATTAGCCCAAAGTCTACAGGACAGACTAAGAATGTGAAAAACCAAAAGAAATCTTTAGTTTTGGGGCCTGTGGGCTAAAATGTCATAAATAGTGGACCCTGGTGTCAAGATGGTTGGTCTTACTTTATCTTGAGCCTTTAGTTCAGCTTTAGTCTTGGCCCTCCACAATATGTTATGTATCTTATTTGGCCCCTTGGAAAAATAATTGCCCACCCCTGCACTAGGCTCTGCTGCCAGACTCACACAGATAAACTTTTCTGAAAACATGGCTGCCGCTGCCTCACTGGACAGAAAATGTTATAACTTTTTTAGTCTTCTAAGTGAACATTTGGTTGAAAATGACTCAGTATACAAACTAAAACCAAATTGTAAAAACAATTTGTATTGTGTTGTAGCCATTACCATGGTGAAACACAGCTTGACGCAAGTTGTGTTTCACCATGTTAATGATGTTTTTTAGGACCTTTTTTTCTGAGAACATAAAAATGGAACCAAATGGACCCACTAGGGTCCATTTGGTTCCATTTGGAAACACTGTCAGCTCCGGCAGTGTTTCCGAGCAACCAACCGACCACAATCGCATCTTACTTCGCAGATTTCAGTAGAGGTATACAGTATACAGCCGATCAACTGAGCCAAGGGTTTTCAACCAGTGGTCCTTGAGAGGGTTCCAGGTGGACCCCAGGCTTATTGATGGAAAGTTTGTTAACCAGGTTAACTCTTTGATAGTGTAAACAACATGAAACCAAATGGACCCTTGTGGTCAGTGTTGGGAAAAGTTCTCTTTTTTTCCTGAAATAGTTCAGTTCATAGTTCCTACATTTAAAAACGAACTAGTTCCGTTCATAGTTCATTGCTGAACTTTTAGAACTAAAGTTCATGGTTCCAAAAAAAGAACTATTATAGTTCTTTTCGTTCTTTTTTTTTCCTCCCTCTTTTTTTGTTCAAAATGATTGCAGCCCATAGCCATATACCAACTGAAGATGTCCTTAATTGATCCTCTTTATTATGGGTCAATCTGTCAAAGTTTTTGTTTGTGAAGATTTTATTATGAAGGCGCTCAGTTCAGTCGACCCCTCTGCATCTCTGTGTGCTGAAAAAAGAGCAGAAATATCAGCAGAAATAGAGATCAACAAGCTCAGAGTGCGTCACTGAGTTTGTAGATCTGCTCTATTTTCAGCTCATTCTAGTCTCACTCTTGAACAGGGCTCAATGCTTAGGATTTTTCCAAGTAGGCTACTATTTTACAATATCAATATATTCACATAGCCAGGTCGACTGAAAGCCCGACCATCAATTATGCAAATGAGCCCGGGCCGTCGCGGGTATTGTTTTGGTCGGTATTGCAACTCTATACAATAGCCCATATTGTTAATATTAATGACAATGTGAAAGGGCCCCCCAAACCTTAAGGCCGTTGTAGTAGGCTAATTGTAGCCTAATAGAAATGAAAATGACCGACGGCAAATCAGTCAATGATGGTAAGAATACACTATTGTTGTGCGTCCGAGCGCGCTCGTGCATGGTGCGTTATTTATGATTAATCAGGGGATAGCGGCACACGCGCGTGAGGCAAAAGGTTGCTGCGCAGACAGTATATGATTCAAATACACGCATAGCGCAGGAAGAATTATACATTTCACCACACATGAACAGCTTTAGTAGCTCATTCAACGTGTTGGAGAGAAGCGCAGCGTGTTGGCTGTCTGATGCTGTGTGCTGCTGCCAGAGGGAGGGGCGGGGCGGTGGGCAAGGAGAACAGATCTCCAAGCTAAGGATACCTCGAGCCTCAACACGTTGTTAGCTTGTATATCTGCTCTATTTTAGCAAACAACACCGCGTACTAAAGTAATATAAATTTAGGTAGAGAACTGCAACTTTTTACTCACAAATGCGAGCCTGCCGAGCCCTGCTCTTGAACGAAATAGAACGCAAGAAAAGTGACGTTCACTCACGCCAGAAATGAACGAGTTCACACCGCCGTTCTTCAAACAGAATAGGGTCCGTTCGGTTCAAGTTCGTTAAAAATATGAACGGTTCAAAGAACTTTCGTTCTTTGAACGCGTTCGGGTACAACTCTGCTTGTGGTTCCATTTGTTTTCATGTTTGCACTCTCAAGAGTTAAAATATTAATCATGTGAATTAGCTAGTTGTCTGAAGTCTACACAACTAGAGGGTGTAGAAGATTAGTGGTCATTTTGATCTGTATGTCTGACAGTTTTGTTTCCCAAATCCTGCCGAATAAATAGTGGGCCCTGGTATCAAAAAGGTTGAAAACCACTGAGCTAAGCCAAAGTATTTCTACCACATATTCACATTGTGTAGACAAACAAACAAATAAATTAATAGTAGCAATATTAGTGTTTCAAATCAATTTAAAAGCACTGTAATTTGAAGTAACGTAATTTGCCATTATGTTTGTGCAGTCTGGGCATGGGGGGGCACTTATACCATAGCTATATGGTACCCATACCATAACCATAGACCCCCCCCTCCCCCCTCATGCCCATGCCTAGATCCGGCCTTGACGGATATGACAGTGCATGCATGTACACCATGCATGTACACCAGGGGGTTGAGAAGGACCTGGCACCTTGAGAAGGTGCCAGGTCGTCCCCAGCTAAGTTGTTTTAACCAAATGCAACTCTTGAGAACGTAAAAATGATTTTCATTTTCATTTTTACACTCTCAAGAGTTAAAATATCCATCATGCGAAATTAGTCCAAACCTACACAACTGGAAGATGAATGGTCATGGACGGAAGCAAAATAAATCTTTAGTTTTGGGGTTTGTGCGTCTAAAGATATCCTCAATTGGTGGTCTGTGGCTCAAATGCTGAATAAATGGTGGGCCTTGGGATGAAAAAGGTTGAAAACCCCTAATGTACACAGGCCCTGTATGCCCTGCAAATGCTGACAGTAATAACCTAAACAAACACAACAGTATCTGTCTGCCTGCCTGCCTGCCTGCCTGCCTGCCTGCCTGCCTGCCTGCCTGCCTGCCTGCCTGCCTGCCTGCCTGCCTGCCTGCCTGCCTGCCTGCCTGCCTGCCTGCCTGCCTGCCTGCCTGCCTGCCTGTCTGTCCTCCTGCCTGCCTGCCTGCCTACAGGGATATTATTGTCTTTGCCTCTCCGTCTTCTTTCTTTCTATCCGTTCCTTCACACACGGTTCACTTTTCAAGGTATCAGGAAAGGATGTTCATCTCCATGACAACAGCAGAAAAGCCACCAGCGCCTTCAGGGAGGTGCTGGCGGAGACGGGTGTGGGTTTTGTGGGTGGGGTGTGGTGTGGGCGGGAGGGAGGGAGGGGGGTTGAGGGAGGAGGTGGCAGGTGGATGCATGGTGGTGGAGGGGAGGAGGGTTGGTTGGTTAAGGAGGGAAGGGGAGGGGAGGGAGCGAGGCAGGGCGTGTGTCTTGAGCAGAGGAGTCGGCAGCAAAATGCGATTAAACTCGGGAGTAGATGTTAAGGTTGAGGCAATGCTGCTGGGGTACATCCATCCATCCATACTATAACTAACTGTCTGTCTGTCTGTCTGTCTGAATGTCTGAAAACAGGCATATGTCCTCACTGACTACAGCAATCACGCTGATTGAACATAACATTAGGAAGAGACTGACGAAGCCCTTTTTTTCAAATCAACACGTCCTTGATTAATAATGAATTTATTTGTGCGTGTAAATTTCCCCATTAAGTTTATATGGAAAGTCCGACGGGCCCCCTAAGGTTACACAAGCAGCTTTCGTTTTTGTGCCTAGAATCCTCTCATAGGGACCACTGGTTGTCCCCAGACCACCTGTTGAAAACCCCCGTTTTAAGGAGGGAAGGGGATGTGATAAAATGTATCGCACATTCTGCACCGTACCGCGACTGCGGTCATGGGATGCCTATCAACTCAGTCGACTCACGACAATACGGTGCACGACGCGACAAGATTGGCAGGATATGCAACCTACTGCGAATTATCGGTAGATTTTTCGGTGGACACACTCACAAAACACTGTCTTTCTCTTTCTATCTTTCTTTTAGGGCCCGTTACTTGGCCGTGGACCACCATTTGATGAGTTTTAGCATCTCAGACCCCCAACACTAAAGAAGACTGAATACTCCTTGGGTGATATTTTTTCCTCCAAAAAAAAAATCAAAGCTACATTGATGTTGGTACCATGGGAGAGATAACAGGCACATCTTGATCAAAGAAAGAATTCTTCTACATTCTCTCTAACTGTGACAGGCTTCTTAAAAAACGAGTTGGTGAAAAGTCTAACATGGTAAATGGTGCACTTATATTAGGTGTGAGCAAAGAAAATGCAGATATCCATACATCGCAGGTTTTTAATGCCACAAAAACATCAATATCGAATCGTGACGTTCAGAGTCAGTCTTTTAAGAAATATATTTGTATTTTATCGTTCATGTCAGAAAGACTAAAGTTGGCTGCATTTACCTTTCATTTCCCTTTTAGACACCCCCCCCCCTCCATTCTATACAAGTCAGCATTCTTTTCCAAGTTTATACTTTTGCAGATGT
>CM076984.1:1942052-1953156 GCA_039105355.1 Benthosema pterotum
TAGGATGCTGCTATACTCCTGCTGTTGTTGCCATGTGCTGTAGCCTATGTGGGATCTTGAATTGTAGGGCTATAAGGTGAACATTGTGTTTGTTTGTTGTTGTTTTTTATCCCTTTAAAGCTGTGCAAGCCAAAAACATTCATGCACTGCGCGCGCGTGTGTGTGTGTGTGTGTGTTGTGTGTGTGTGTGTGTGTGTGTGTGTGTGTGTGTGTGTGTGTGTGTGAGAGAGATCATTTTGGATTTGCATTACTTTTCCTGATGAATTGGAAATGGAGTAGTCTGATATCTACACCCTTAGAAATGCTTAGTAAAAATTAACACAACTTGGGTCAAATGGTTACCCAACACGAGACCTATATTTGGACCGACTCAACACGTAGTATACTTTAATCAAACGGTGATGGGTCAAGGGTTTAACCAGGCATGTTGGGTCAAGATTGTACCATCAATAAATGGGTCAAAATTGACTTGGCTGTTGGTTGTGTGATACTGCGTGCTGGGTCAAGATTGTACCATCAATAAATGGGTCAAAATTGACTTTGCTGTTGGGTTGGTGTGATACTGCATGTTGGGTCAACATTGTACAGTCAATAAATGGGTAAAAATTTACTTTGCTGTTGGGTTGGTGTGATACTGCATGTTGGGTCAAGATTGTACAATCAATAAATGGGTCAAAATTGACTTTGCTGTGGGATTGACTTTACACTACATGTTGGGTAAAGATTGTACAATCAATAAATTGGTAAAAAATGACTTTGGGTTAATATTACCGCATTAATACAGATGTTATATTAGCATTCATTCAATAAACAATCAAAATAAACTAGCATTTAAATTAGGTAGTTAGAAAATAATTAAACAAAGCAAGCAAAATTATTTTAAATAACACTTTTATTTAATACAAAAATAGTGAACAATATATCCCCCCTCCACCTCCCCTGCATTTGTATTGGGATGTTGTAGATACAGTAACTGTTTGTATGAATTCCCAAACCTGAGAGCAAGCCTGAGGGTATCCAATGTCCAGGACCTAAAAAGCCTTGAAGCACCCATCAATGTCACCCTGAAGAGACAGGTGGTCCAGAGCTTCACCGTTGAGGATCACGTATGACTGCAAACACTGATTATCTAGCCTGGCGAGCCAGACTCAAATCGTGTGTTAGTCAGTCTCCTACGGAATGAGTCTGGAATCACTCTCATTAACGGCATGCAAAAGGGCGTTAGCAGTTACATTCGGGGCGGCTGTGGCTGAGGAGGTAGAGCAGGTCGTCCAATGACCCGTGGGTCGGCGGTTCGAATCCCAGCTCCTCCTGTCTACGTGTCAAAGTGTCCTGGTGAAAGACACTGAACCCCCCAAATTGGTCGGTGTGAGCTGGCCACGATTGGTGTATGAATTTGGGAAGTGGGAATGCTGGCGTTGACTGTTCGCTGCTCTACTTCCCAATGTATGAATGAATGGACCATTGTAAAGTGCTTTGAGCACTTTACGCTATCGCAGGTTGTGTTTTCTGTGACTTGCGTGAATACCAAACAAGCCAACATATGCAATATTGTACCTGGTTTGGGGGAGTGTGAAGTGACACTCTGAATGACAGAATGACATTGTATAAAATCAATCAGAGGTTCCCTAACATTTTCATGTCAAGGACACCCCAAGATTACACCAACCATTTGAAAAGACATGCCATGGACCCCCATGAGAGACCCCACTACGGCTCTCCATATTTGGATTTGCCTGCCATCATAGGGCATACCTAAATATGGAGTGTATATTGGAAGCTTCCAGTAAGAGCAGTAAGACGCCACTGGAGGCTGTTTCCGCTGAGACAGGGGTTTTCAACTGGTGGTCCAGGGTCCACCAGTGGTCCCTGAGAGGATTCCAAGTGGTCCCCAGCTAAATGAGGGACAGTTGGTAAACAAATGAAAACTTATAGAGCTGTAACGCTTGAGTGTCATGGGTATTCCCAAATATGGAGTATATATGGGAAGCTTCCAGTAAGACGCCACTGGAGGCTGTTTCCGCTGAGACAGGGGTTTTCAACTGGTGGTCCAGGGTCCCTGAGAGGATTCCAGGTGGTCCCCAGCTAAATGATGGACAGTTGTTAACCAAATGGAAGATTATAGATCTGTATCTCTTGAGAGTGTCATGGGTATACCCAAATATGGAGTGTATATGGGAAGTTTCCAGTAAGAGCAGTAAGACACCACTGGAGGCTGTTTCCACTGAGACAGGGGTTTTCAACAGGTGGTCCAGGGACCATCAGTGGTCCCTGAGAGGATTCCAGGTGGTCCCCAGCTAAATGATGGACCAACCAACCCAACCAAACCAACCAACCATTTTGTTTAATTTTACGCTCTCAAGAGTTAAATTATATTCAAACATGTGAATGACTTCATTTTCAAGAATCTACACCTTTAGAAAACATAGAAGAATTGTTATTCTGACCAACGTTTTCTAGTTTATCTCTCTTAAATTTTGGGCAAAAACTAGAAACGACCTGTTTCGTTTCAAGGTCCCCGAGGACAGTTTGACATGCATTACAGACCATTTATGACTCCACGCGATTTGAGTCTGGCTCTCTAGGCTACCGATTATCCTCTCCCTAGCTAAGGACATACGGTGATTCCGTTGTTACGGCAGACAGACACTCCACCATGTTTGTTGAAGGCTGTTGAAGAAAAAAAGAAAGTAGAAAACAGTTAAACTCTCTGGGCAATTGCTGCAGTTATACCTAAAACTATAGATTCTAGTCTCCTCCAAATCATGTTAGTTGATTTACAGTGTGTGATGCAAAAAAGCCAACAGCACACACACTAAGGCCCATCTGCCCAATCCAGATATATAAAAGCTTTGCTAGAAACTATATTGTCAGCACACTATAGGGAAGATTATGAAAAGAAAAAGAAACACGCCAACGGCAACGGTACATGTACCAAAGCCCTAGTCTGGTGCTAACCAGAATGTTCAAAAAGCTAGCTTAGCTTATTAGCCTTAATTGCCAATGCTAGTTGGCTTCCATTTGCCTTCAACATCCAGTTAGACAAGTCAGCTTGGAAGTTGTTAAAGGGGTATTCCACTTTCAAAAAAAACTTTTGGTCATTTTATGGTCTACTCAGTCTCATGTGAACACACCAGACATAACATTGTTTTGGAAAATGTAGCCGCCCCCCTATTATTGCGCAAGCCTACCCAAATGAATAAAACAATATTTTAGAAATAAATAAAAACTGTAAATGAAATTCCACGGTCCTCTCACGTATTCCAAGGACAATATCAGTCACCGGGAAAAAGTAAGTAAAGTAAAATGTCCTTACTGTTGCATTTCACCATTTGCGACAAATGTGAAATTCTTCAGATGCTGCTTGTTCTCCAACCAGGCAAGAAAATGAAGAGCAGGAGAAAAGGCGGGAATCTTTAGGGCCCCGACTCAAGAATGTTGAGTCACAACTGACCCATTTACTGTCTGTGATGATCACAGACCAGTAAATGAGTCAATATTTAATCCAATGTTGGGTCAACGGTAAACCAATTGTATTGGTTGATTGTTGACCCATCATAGCACATCACTTCACAGACCAGCAAACGGGTCAATATTTAACCCAATGTTTGGTCAGTTGGGTCAATAGTAAACCAATTGTATTGGTTTACTTTTGACCCAACATAGTACATTACATCACAGACCAGCAAATGGGTCAACATTTAACCCTTTGTTTGGTCAACCTGACCCATCCTATGACCCATCACTGCTAACTAATCAGTTTAGTAGAAAATTTGACTAAACAGTTTTAAGGGTGTATTATATTTATATTGAGCTGTAGGCTATATCTTAAATGAACAAAATGTGTTCATAACATTCATTTTTCAGTCAACCCATTACTGGAAGAAACAACGATTAAATAATACGACAATACAACAATGATGATGCTCAGTACGTTTTTTTTTTTTAATATAACGCCACGTGGGTGTTTGTTGGAGAAAGATCGGTGTCATTCCTCCTCCTCCTCCTGTCTCGCCCTCATGGAGGTGGGAATAGTTTGTCTGGTTTAATTCTGTCGGAGGTGTTTATAGATATATAAAAGTCAGATCCATGGGTGCAGGGCATGCATGCGTGCAGGCAGGCAGGCTGCCGTGTACTGTATGTGTTGCTGGCACGGGGCATGAGGTGTCAGCGCTGAGACGGCTGTTTTGCACACGTACACAAGCATGTGTGTGTGTGTGTGTGTGTGTGTGTGTGTGTGTGTGTGTGTGTGCGCGCGCGCGCGCAATCACACAAATAGGCCTACGTGCGAGTGTGTTGTGGAGTGCATTGTTAATTTCCAGGTGACACAATTTACAATAGTCAATAATAACAAACGCAGCCGTCGCAATTTCGTCCTTCCGATCTAATCCTTTAATTCTCCTCTCCTTCATCCCCTCATCATCGTCGCCGTCACAGGGTCGGATGTAACACTTCCCAATTGGGGAGGGGCAGGAGAAAATGGCATGGGTGCGGCTTCATCGCCCATGGCGCAAAGGTTACAGGACTCATATTAGACAAGTAAATCATCAATAATGTCGCTTAATAATAATTAATACATCAGTTGTCGAAGTTCCAACAGACACGCAGCATGCATAAAGCTAAAGGTCTGACTCAGAGAGTTTTCTGTTTTCAATGATGAAATGCTGTTGGTTTAGTGGTGTGACAATTGTAGTTAGTTAGTCGCAGTAGTAGTGTTTCAAATCATTTTAATATAAGCACTTTATTTTGGAATATCTTGGGTTGTTTTGCATATCATCATGTTTGGTGTCAGGGCATTTAGGGAGGTACCCCCCCCCCCATACCCAGACCTAGATCCGCACCTGCACCATCATCTGCCTTTTTCCTCTCTTTGTGGTTTTGTCACACTTTTCCCTTTCCCATCAGAATGTTTTCCCTCTGTTATTCACCACCGCCCCACCCTATATCCTTCTTGTCTTCTCTTTTGTAAGACACACACACACACACACACACACACACACACACACACACACACACACACACACACACACACACACACACACACACACACACACACACACACACACACTGTGGAGGGTATTACTTTTGGTCGCCATCATCAGACTTAACACTACATGACCCGGAGTATATGAATAGCCTATATGGCCACATGTCTGTTTTGCAACGTTTTATTATTCTTTTCAAGATATTTGAAATTAAAGTGCTTATATTTAAACGGTTTTGAAACACTACTACTGCTATTAACTACTGTTGTGGCACCACTAAACCAACAGCATTTCATCATTGAAAACAGAAAACTCTCTGAGTCAGACCTTTAGCTTCATGCATGCTGTGTGTCTGTTGCAACTTCAACAGCAACTGATGTTATTATTGATGCTTTACTTGACTAATGAAAATCTTTTAACCAACAATGGCATGGGCGCGACTCCTTTCACGCCACAGGCGTAATTTTTGCTTTTTTAGATGCCTCTGTAAGATTACACAGTGCACAATTTGAAAAGCAACACATCCTCTGAACTTATAGTCTTGTTTTTTTTTTAAGTTTTGTAGTAGTGTAGTCTAATAGTTGATATTAGACCCAGGGGTGGACTGGGAGCTCAAAATGTACCGGGCAATTTTGTCTCAGAGCGGCCCTCTGAATCTTTGTGGGGGCTCCGGGGCCTGAGCCCCATGAGAATTTAAGACATAAGGGCTCTGGGGCTCGGGCTAACTAAAATTATTTAGTTAGTTTTAGTTAACTATAAAAACCCTGCAATAGGCAGTCTCATTTGAAGAGGACAGAGGGCCGCCAGCACTGATTCGTGGGCCGGTTTTGTGCAGATTTTTTTTTAAAATTAAAACACGACATTAACGGCCCCCGGGGGGGTCGGCCCACCGGGAAAATGCCCTGTATGCCAGACTGTCAGTCCACCCCTGATTAGACATTTTAACGAATTTTGTTTCCAAACGTGCATAACAACATGAAGAGTTTTGGCCGTAAATCTGAGTTGTTCAAATCACATCATCACAAAGTTTATTAGATTTATTACCCTCGACATTATTAATCAATCAACTACTATATAGTCACTGAAATTGCAGACTAACCTGTTTCCGACGTCAGCAACACGATTGAGGCATTAGAATTACTACTGACATGACATCTTGTAAAAACACAGATAAATAAGATGAGAAATAACATGTAACAAATTGCCATGTTTAATCGATGCCAGGAGATGTTTGGGTCACTGCTGTAATGTTGTTCTCCTGTGATCTTATACAGCAGTAAGGTATATCACTAATGTTAGATTCCATGCACCACAGAAACAGGGGCGGATGTAACATGTCCCGTTTGGGGTGGCAAGAGAACATGTTGCAACAGACACACAGCATGCATAAAGCTAAAGGTCTGACTCAGAGTGTTTTCTGTTTTCAATGATGAAATGCTGTTGGTTTAGTGGTGCCAAAATTGTAGTTAGTAGCAGTAGTAGTGTTTCAAATCATTCTAAATATAAGCAGTTTAATTTGAAATATCTTGGGTTGTTTTGCATCGTGTTTGGGGGGGGGCAGACTGGGTATTTAGGGGGGCATTGCCCCCCATGCCCATGCCTAGATCCGCCCCTGCACAGAAAGCATACAACGCATATACTGTACCTGTAGATTAGGCTAACTCAGGTGCTTCCCACCGCAACAATTGTGCTGAATTTAACCCATTCTGTTTGGGTGTTTTAAGATATATCAAAAATCCCACACTTGTGGGAAGTGAGTCTGCGAGTTCTGCAAGTTCTGCAGAGCTATTTGGATGGGCAGGGTACAAAAGCTGTATAATTGAGCAAGATATTAACGTGATCAACATTTTTAATTATATGCCATTACTGTGTGATTGCAAAGTAAAACACATTCACATTCATGCAATACTGATAACTGATAACAATTTTACCATTGTAAATAAACTTTAGTGTCATCCACTCAGTTATCAGTTATTGTATCCAGTTGTGCTTGAATTGTAGGCCTACTGTAAACCTACAGCATCTTAAAGGGGAATTCCACCAACTTTCAAGTTCTTTCTGGAACCAAATGAACTCCAACGGGTCCATTTGGTTCCATAACTTACTATCTCAGAAAAATAGATACTAAAAGAAAAATCATTAACATGGTGAAACAAGTTGTCTTTCATCATTTTTCAGACCTCCATTTCTATGAAACACAGAATGGGGGAACTGTTTTTTTATTGTGTCCACACAACATCTCTAAGGTACTGTATATTAATGACAGTAAAATGTTGAAAATGTGTGGAATCCCCCTTTAACTTTTGTGCATGCGTGTGGGTGTGATGACGTAGAAGCAGGTAGGCGGCGCTCAGTAGGCCTACTGGTAGGATCCTGCGTTGTGGTCTCTTGTTTATCCATCCGCTTTGTTGTTTTACTGTGGGAAACTGTATAGTAAGTAGGGGGCTTTGGCTGCCAACTGCCATAAACCCTGGAAGAAGAAGACAAAGTTGTTGTTTTGTTTGCTCCCCTCTTTTCACTACATACTGTGGGCATACTGTGGTTGTCTGGGAACAGGGTGAAACATGTAGTTTTGAAGAGTGATCCAATTCAAACATTTCCGGGCACAAGGCATTCATTTCCACAAGCACTCAACACGTCAGAGCTTTAGTGTGTGTGTGTGTGGGGGGGGGGGGGGGGGGGGGGGGGGGGGGGGGGGGGGGGGGGATCAGCTTTGATCTGATATCAAAAGCTGAGCCCCAGCTATCCTATATGTTGTTATTGTCATGTTTAGATGGTGGTCTATAGCAGGGGTTTTCAAAAGGTGGTCCGGGGACCATCAGTGGTCCCTGAGTGGATCCAGGTGGTCCCCAGGCTAAATGATGGAAAGTTGAAAGTTAAACGATGAAAACAAAATAGACCCTTGCGGGTCCATTTGGTTTCATGTTTACACTCTCAAGAGTTAAAATGTCCACCATCTGATGATCTGAATTAGCCCAAGTAAACATAGGAAAACACGGAACAAAACTGTGTTCCTTATTGGTTCAATAAGTGGCATGGTGGTACAGGGGTTAGTGCTGCCGCCTCACAGCTAGAAGGTCCTGAGTTTGATTCCCGCTAGGGGTGCTGCTGTGGGTGCTGGCGGCGTGTCTGCTCCTCCGCGTCATCGGTGCCCATCCATTGGTGCAAGGACTTTTCTGTGTGGACTTGGCATGTTCTCCCCGTGTCCCCTAGGGTATACCCTCACAAAAACATGCTGTAATCCTGGACTCTAAACTGCCTCCCCCTGGCCAGCCGGGCTCCAGCCGGGCTCACTCATTCCAATGTAAATATCATGGACATTACACAATAAATACTGTTTTTTTGGAACCAGACCTTCAAAATCTCTTACAAAACCCATCAACAAGGCATGCTCCATGCAGTGGAAAAAATGTGTGTGACATCTTTTTTAAAGCAATGTTTTATCATAGGAAGGCTATTGGCAGAGAGGCTGGACCTGTTCTGCTTGGCCGTGATTGGACCATAGCAATGTGGGGGAGGGGCTTACTGAAAGGTACTGAATATCGGTGTCCTTACCTGATTTATCATCAGGGGTGGATGTACCATTTCCCAATTGGGGGTGTCACGGGGCAGCCCCGTGCCCTATACACATAATAGGGACTTTAAGTTTCCGAGCTAGGCCTTGGACACGACGAGAGCAGTAGGCGTGGTCCGTCGCCGTTGCAACAGAAGCCCAACATGGTTAAGAAAGCAGGCGACGCCGGCTGGATCCACCTCTTCCACTGGCGTCTCTGGTTTCCATGGTGACGCTCCTCTACAGCGTAGCTCTCGTCCACGTTGTGACACGACGCCAAGAGCTGCGTTTTGCCGTCCTAGGAGAGGGTCGGACGGCCGCGAGGATTATATATCGAGCACAGAGCGATTGATTACTGGGGTCGTAGGTCTCACGTTCTCCCAATCTTAAATAGGCTACTATCTAAAGAAGCACGCACGCACACACACAAACACTCAGAGGCAGCCAATCAGTTAAACATCACCGGCCGGGTTGGGTGCTATATACTGCAAGTGGCTGTGGGGTGCGTGGCGGACATTGTTCCATTGTTTGACATTGTTTCATTCATTTAATTTATCCATTCATTGTTATTCAACAGGATTGTGCATTATTAATCGTAATATAAAAGCTCAATGCATTGGTTCATTATGATTTAAAGGTAGGGTAAGTGATTTGAAATTCATGGTGTAGTACCAGCCTGGTGCAATAGGGGCGCCCAAGAGTAGCTACACTATGTGAGCCTGCTGCTCGATCCTGATTGGAGGAGAATTCACCCTCCACCTGGGGAACTTTTATTAGCTCCTCTGCTAACGTGGGGGAGGGGGAAACTCCATATATGGTCTGCACACCTTTTATAATAGAGCATTTTAACAGAAAAACTTTTTTTTGGTGATATCTGACAAAAGTGAAATCACTTCCCCTACCTTTAACTTGATTAATACAAACAGTCGTTCAGAGAAAACATTTTATTCATCATTTGTTTGTCACCTTGTCTCCACCTCAGCACTGGCCCTCCTCTGCTCTTCCAGAGCAGAGGCAGCCATTGGCTGAAATACGGGTGGAAGGCGCCAAGTGCTGTGGGGAGGAGAGGGGTGGTTCACAAACTGAAACGATTAAAATATGATTAATATACAATATGAAGTCATGTAGATCATGGGGATGTTGGTCAGACAACTAATGTCTATTGCTACTGATTTACATTTCTTATATTTGAGTAAACTGAGCTTGTAGTTCTGCTGTTTTTGACATAATTGAGAACCCTCACAGTGGTGGGATCCAACCCCTATATAAGGGAGACTTCTGAGAGGGCTCCTCAGTTCTGTCCAACAGCCAAGCCGTGCACACCTTGGGGCAGGGGTCTGCAACCCATGATGTTGAAAGAGCCATTTTTGACCAAATATTAAATTCAAAATCTGTCTGGAGCCGCAAAAAATGTAAGCCTAATAATAAGCCCTTTAACAGGAATTCCACGCATTTTCATTCTTTTATTCTGAGAGTACAAATGTGAACCAAATGGATCCTGGCGGGTCCATTTGGTTCACATTTGTACACTCTCAGAAAAAAGGTCCTGAAAGACAAATCATTAACATGGTAAAACTCAACTTGATGACGTCATTAAGTTATGTTTCACCATGTTAATGTTTTTTTTTTATCTTAACTTTTTTATCATCTCCACACAACATCTCTAAGATACAGTATATTAATGATATAGTAAACTGTTAAAAACGGGTGTTTCAGATTAAAGCTTGATCTCTGATACGTGCTGGTCTTTGTGTCATGGCCAACAAGCGCTATGTTAACTGGTGATGTAATTGTCAGACAGCGCATTGCGTGTTGGGTGCTGTCTGTCAGTGACTGAAATGTTTACATTATGTTGGCGGATGGATCACGCCAGTGTGTATATAATAATGCTACAGCCAGGGAGCCACTAGGGCTGTGTTCTAGAGCCCAGTGTGTATATAATAATGCTACAGCCAGGGAGCCACTAGGGCTGTGTTCTAGAGCCCAGTGTGTATGTAATAATGCTACAGCCAGGGAGCCACTAGGGCTGTGTTCTAGAGCCCAGTGTGTATGTAATAATGCTACAGCCACTGAGCCACTAGGGCTGTGTTCTAGAGCCCAGTGTGTATGTAATAATGCTACAGGGAGCCACTAGGGCTGTGTTCTAGAGCCCCAGTGTGTATGTAATAATGCTACAGGGAGCCACTAGGGCTGTGTTCTAGAGCCGCATGCGGCTCCTGAGCCGCAGGTTGCTGACCCCTGCCTTGGGGTGTGTTGCTAGAGCCCATACAGGGCATAGCCTAGTGCATTTTTGTTTGTTTGTCGTTTGTCCTCAGTTCGCGTCAAGTTTGTCCTCGTTTCATTCTTTTGTTTTTGGCCAACTTTATTTTGCTGTTTTTTCAGTCCCCTCTTATATATATGCACGTGGTTCTGACTACTGAGATTTAATAAAACCCATTAAAAGACCTCTTCGACTGTTTTTGGAGCCTCCTGCCATTCGGGCCAACCTTACAGGGGGGCAGGAGAAAATGGTATGGAGGCGGCTTCATCGCCCATGGTGCGAAGCGACACGGGCGATGAAGCTGCA
>CM076984.1:1953656-2078656 GCA_039105355.1 Benthosema pterotum
TCAGGGCAGATATAACATTTCCCAATTGGGGGGGGGGGGGGGGGGGGGGGGGCAAGTTAAAGCATCAATAGTAATAACATTGTTGTTGCAACAGACACGCAGCATGCATAAAGCTAAAGGTCTGACTCAGAGAGTTTTCTGTTTTCAATGATGAAATGCTGTTGGTTTAGTGGTGCCTGTGAGAACGATGATCTCTCTCATTTCATTTAAGTTCCCTTCAAGTTCAGTTTGCTTTGATGTCATTGTCCATATTCCATTACATTAATGTTCATATTTCATGTTAATTCTGTTCAATATACATTTACTTCATTACATTAGATATATTGGTATATCATTCATTTAATTTATCTCTATCATTTCATGGAGCTCATTAGAAGGTTCTAAAATACTCAAAACTAGACCCCACAAACAAAGACTGATTGCTGCCCAAGCCGGCTGGGCTAACTAACAAACAGTGCTTTGTTTTATACACACACATTTCCTATACATACATTTCCTACATATCATTAATTGTTCAACAAACTTTATTTTTAACAACAGTTTACAAACATTCTAATCAAACATTTCCACTCATACTTACCTGTCCACAGTCATTGAAAAGAGACACAGGGACTGCAGTCTCCCTTTTATAGGGGATGCACCCAAATTGGACTGCACCACCTCAACAGAGGATAGAGGGGTGCATGGGTTTGGCTATTGACTGTTGTATTATAATATTTTTTTTTCCAGGCCTGGTGATACAATGCTTTATTCAATACTTTATTATTGGTAACTGGTTTGAGTAAATGGTTAATGTAAATGGGAAATGTAATCCATGTGACATGTGTAGATGCATAGATGTACACTACTGAGTTTACCTGTCTGTAGCCAGCATGTTAGAGGCCTCTGCAGAGAGGCCATCTTTACCTCATGAGGTTCAGTCTAGAATGCACCAAAATATGGTTGCCAACCGCCGTTAAACACACGAAGAAGAAGAAGAAGAAGAAGAAGAAGAAGAAGAAGAAGAAAAGAAGAAGAAGAAGAAGAAGAAGAAGAGGTTCAGTCTAGTCTCATACAACAGAGTGAGAGGACACAGATGTGGAGCTGTCCCGGTGTTGAGTTTTTGAGACCATGAGATCATTATTTTTGGAACTATTTTTTTTTCTGAACATTTGGAATATTTTTGCATTTTGAAATCATTTTTATAAATCTTCGCAGCAATTAAAGTTTTTTTTTTTTTTGTTTGTCATTTTCTGTTCACCCAGCTCTCATCCAAACGAACTCATTCACAGTGCCACAAGTACTGTAGTTAGTTAGTAGCAGTAGTAGTGTTTCGAATCATTTAGGCCTAAGCACTTTAATTTGAAATATCCTGGGTTGTTTTGCATGCCATCACGTTTGGTGGGGCAGACTGGGCATTTAGGGGGGCATCCCGCCCCCGCTCCCCCCATACCTAGATCCGCCCTTGATACCATTTTTATAAAAGGTTACATCTGGGCCTGCCAGCATTGTCAACTCTCCCAGAGCCAGGGGCGGATTGGCCATCTGGAGTACAGGGAGTTTGTCCGGTGGCCTGGACATTTTTTTTTTTTTTTTTCAAAAAAATTCACATGAATATTTTTAACTCTTGAGGGTGTAAAAATGAAACCAAATGGACCCGCAAGGGTCCATTTGGTTTCATTTTTACACCCTCAAAGAGTTACATCTGGTTAACCAGTGGCCTGGCAAAGGCAAAATTGTCCCGGTGGGAAAATATGTGCCAATCCGCCCCTGTCCAGAGCAGTATATTGTCACGGTGCGGTGCTTGATGTTTGTTGGACAGCCTGTCTGTCACTCATAGTGAGGTTGAAACAAACAACAGTCTTATGTCTGGCCTCTGAGTCCAGACACCGTCAGACACAGACGCACTTGTTTTCTTTCGATTACTCTGCGGGCAGTGACCTGTAAATTACTTTTCATTTTTTTGTTTACACACAACGCAGGCTGCCTGGTACTGTATGTCTGATTCGGGCAAAGGCACAACTTTTAGTCTCTCTTAAGCTGGAGATGTGTGTGTGTGTGTGTGTGTGTGTGTGTGTGTGTGTGTGTGTGTGTGTGTGTGTGTGTGTGTGTGTGTGTGTGTGTGTGTGTGTGTGTGTGTGTGTGTGTGTGTGGCGCGAACACAAGCTACTTTCAAAGGTTGCTTACAGTAATGTTTTCTGAACAATACACCCAATTCATCCACTAGATGGAAATTGCCTTATAGGCTAAACTTATTTTAATGTATGCCGGATTGGGACCAGTCATAAACCATGCCATCATCTTTGGTGCAGGGGCAGTTTAGGGGGCGCATTGGGGGGGCCACCCCCATGCCTATAGATCCGCCCCTGGTTGACACAATGTGAGAAATCCCCCCCACCACCCTCCTCCCTGAACTCTGGTCCCTGCGGATCTTTTACAATCTAATGGCCGGAGTGTATTGCGCTGACGGCAGGGGCGGATCTAGGCATAGGCATAGGGGGGGGGGGGGGGGGGGGGGGGGCTAAATGCCCCCCTAAATGCCCTGACTGCCCCACCAAACATGATGTAAGGCATGCAAAACAACGCAAGATATTTCAAATTAAAGTGCCTATATTTAAAAAAAAATGATTTGAAACACTACTACTGCTACTAACTAACTACAGCTGTGTCACCACTAAACCAACAGCATTTCATCATTGAAAACAGAAAACTCTCTGAGTCAGACCTTTAGCTTTATGCATGCTGCGTGTCTGTTGCAACTTCAACAACAACCGATGTTATTATTGATGCTTTACTTGACTAATAACAGTCCTGTAACTGAAAATGGTATGGGTGCGAATTCATGAAGTCGCACCCATTTGTCTTGCCCCTCCAACATGTTCTCTTGCCTCCCAAATGGGACATGTTAATCCACCCCTGTGACTAAAATCCACACACGCCCTCCCACCTGGCTCTTGATGAGGCACTTTTTCCTCCAGTAACTAGGCTATATAAGGTGCTGTAGGTTGTATAACGTTTCCAGGAATAAATGCCCCGAGGGTTCTGTAGTGTGAGTTCCCTATGTCGGTTAACATCCAAGTGATTTATAACCACCACGGCCTTTCTTTCAAGACATTAAGCTTTGTTCCTTTGTGATTACTGCTGTGCGTGTGTGTGTGTGTTTGTGTGTGTGTGTGGTGGGGGGGGGCTGGGGGTCATTTAATTGTGTTTTTTTGCCTCTGAGTTGAAAGACAGGAGAGCGAGGGAAGCATTCTGAAATGGCGGCTGCAGCTATGCAGGGCCGGATTTAGCCAGCCCTATACTAGGGATTTGGCCAGCCCTATACTAGGGATTTAGCCAGCCCTATACTAGGGATTTAGCCAGCCCTATACTAGGGATTTGGCCAGCCCTATACTAGGGATTTAGCCAGCCCTATACTAGGGATTTGGCCAGCCCTATACTAGGATTTGGCCAGCCCTATACTAGGGATTTAGCCAGCCCTATACTAGGGATTTGGCCAGCCCTATACTAGGGATTTGGCCAGCCCTATACTAGGGATTTGGCCAGCCCTATACTAGGGATTTGGCCAGCCCTATACTAGGATTTAGCCAGCCCTATACTAGGGATTTGGCCAGCCCTATACTAGGGATTTGGCCAGCCCTATACTAGGGATTTGGCCAGCCCTATACTAGGGATTTGGCCAGCCCTATACTAGGGATTTGGCCAGCCCTATACTAGGGATTTGGCCAGCCCTATACTAGGGATTTAGCCAGCCCTATACTAGGGATTTGGCCAGCCCTATACTAGGGATTTGGCCAGCCCTATACTAGGGATTTGGCCAGCCCTATACTAGGGATTTAGCCAGCCCTATACTAGGGATTTGGCCAGCCCTATACTAGGGATTTGGCCAGCCCTAAGAGTTTTTAACCGGAGTGATTGGAGAGGAGAGTGGCAAAGGGGAGGGGAGGAGAGGAGGAGGAATAGATTACCTCTTACAAGTAAAGACTGCCCCAGAGTGACATTAATGCAAGCGTGTTTATCAGTATACAGCAGGGGTTTTCAACAGGTGGTCCAGGGACACCAGTGGTCCTTGAGAGGGTTCCAGGTGGTCCCAGGTGGTTCAGGTGGTTCCAGTTGTTTTAACCAGATGTAACTCTTGAGAGTGTAAAAATGAAACCAAATGGACGCGCCAGGGTCCATTTGGTATCATTTTTACACTCTCAAGAGTTAAAATATTCACCATGTGAATTAGCCCAAGTCTACACAACTACTGTAGAAGATTAATGGTCATGGACAGAAGCAAAGGAAATCTTTAGTTTTGGGGGTCTGTGGGGCTAAAATGTCCTCAAATGGTGGTCCGTGGCTCAAATGCTGAATAAATGGTGGGCCCTGGGATGAAAAAGGTTGAATACTGTTCTCGCTGAACCATTGAATTGAAAAATAATTATTGTTTCAAAATCTGGCCTCAAGGATGGGCACACAAGGTGTAGTAATAAATCCAACCACTAGGTGTCACAATTTAGTCCAGGGGTCCCCAAACTTTTACCAGTGAGGGCCACATAACTCTTCCCTTCTCTGATGGGGGGCCGGGTCAGTTTGTAATAGAATAAGTGTGACGATCGCAGGGGTTTTTGGTTCAGCTGAGCTCTAAGTCCATGTTCTGTAATGTTCAATTACCACAATAATAGCCTGAACAATGTTATTGTTTATCAGCATTAAAACATTTTTGATTTTGTATGCTACTATTCAAACACATTCTAATCTTCCTTCATCATTTTGAAAGAAAACTATTGTATATAGCTGACAGTCTTTCTCTCTCCTTTACCCCCATTTATTTGTATTTATGTCCGTTTAATTGTGAGTCCATTTGGTTGCATTTTGTTAAATAAGGAATAAAGATTTAGCTGGGTGCTGGACGTCCCACTTTGAGAACCACTGTTCTCTAGAATCACATATTGCTAACCAGGACTGAACAACTCATCATTATGAAGCAAAAATACCTTGTATCATAAGCCCACTATTTAAAATGCTTCTGAGACTACGCAGGTGGAACAAAATAAATGAACTAATGAGTGTCAGTCAGTACCATGAGTAGACTACAGACAGAATTATGCCAACACCGTTCACTTCATGGCCAGTCCAATGGCGGCTCTAATACATATACTTCTATTGAGAATGGGGACAAGTTGGCAACAAATAGGCTTGCTTGACGCACAGTTTTTGACCTCTCAATGTCGCAACTTCTCTAGATGACGCGGCCGCTCCTTCTTAGCTTGTCAACGCTAGCATTCTCTTAGCTGGCTGCCAGCAAGCCCACAGGGCGCCATGAGGGGAGGGGGGCGACCACCAGACATGCCTTAAAAGGATCCCAGGCTAATAAGCCTAAGATAAATATACATTATCTTCTATAACTAGAATTGAACATTTAAAACACATATAATATGTTCTTTAGTTTAAAAATAGTTCATAATTTTATCCCTTGGAGGCGGCATTTTACAGGAGATTTTATCTGGACCCCCCCCCCCCCCCCCCCCTTAGCCAAATGGGGTGCTCCAGGGAAAATCTTACCTAGGGCTCTTGCTTAGAAACGTCACTGGGCAGGGTGCACGTTTGGGTGGGCTCACCACCCCCACCCCTGCCCCCCTCTAGATCCGGCCCTGCGGCTATGCCTATAATTGGCTTTAAAAGCGCGATAGCTGCTGCTGCTGCCACGATGACAGGGTAGTTTGATCTCATAACAAAAGGACGTGTCCAAACACTTTTAAACCGTCACTGAGGATGTCCTAACGTTCTCCCTGAATGAACCCTTTTTTTCGGCCTCGTGGCTAATCTCTGCACTCGATGGTCCTGGGATAATCTCTGCTCCTATCTTCTGCTAAAGTGCTAATAAAGTCGACGCTGTTATTATGCTGTCCACAAAGACCTCCAAATCGCTTCCTGTCCATGAAGTCTGTCTGGCATTTGAAAACATCTTCGCTCTATAGAGTCTAGCTCAGTGGTTTTCAAGCTTTTTGACACCAGGGACCACCATTTATTCAGCATTTGAGATACGGACCGGCATTTGATGAGATTTCAGCCCCAAAACCTAAAACTAAAGAATTCTTTTGGTTTTGTTCACAATTCCAGGCTGGATTTTGCAAACAAAACATTGTAGACTTCTTAATTAAATAGTGCTAATTCAGATGAATATTTTAACTCTTGAGAGTGTGAAAATGAAACCAAATGGACCCACAAGGGTCCATTTGGTTTCATTTTCACATTCTCAAGAGTTACATCTGGTAAACCAACATTCCATCATTTAGCCTGGGGACCACCTGGAACTCTCTCAAGGACCACTGGTGAAAACCCCTGCTCTATAGCGTCTAGCTGAATCTTTTATAACTCAAGCAGTGAAACGCTATAGCTGCGCTTTGATACCATCAGGTATCATACAGGCTCCTAAGATGAATACTAGGATCCATAAACGAGGCAAAGCTGAATCTCTCCATTGGCTGTTACAGCTGTATTTGAGAGATAAACGAGACAAAGGTGAAATCTTGCTATATCCATATATATATATAGTAAGATTTAAGCTTTGTCTCATTTACCTCTCAGAGGCATAGGCGATCTTTAGGTGATCTTAAAAGGAACCCTGCATATGAGACAAATATGTGTAAATACATTATACCTGCCCTCTATAACTAGAATTGAACATTTAAAACACATAAATAAGCTCTTTAGTTTAAAAATTGTTAATGTTTTTGTACCATGGGGGCCGCCCTTTTTACTGTGCCTGTCATATGGTCTCACAGTGATGATGTCACAGTAGATTGCCCCTGCAGTACAACTAATGTAATATATCAAATAACTGCATATTATGCCAATCTAGTTCATCCATCTGTTTTACAGTCCTCTATTTCACCACCATTGTCGTAACAAACAGAACAGTGTTTATAGTACATCAAAGAGCTTATTCTATGTGTTTTATATGTTCAATTCTAGTTATAGAGAGCAAGTATAATGTATTTATCCATTATTTGTTTCATATGCAGGGTTCCTTTTAAAATGAGAAATAGACTCTTCTGAGCTTAAACTGAGAAGCATTTTTTTCCTCTGGGTAGGTACGTGCAATCAGGCCCGTATGTAACATTTCCCAACTGGGGGGGGCAGGCGAAAATGGCACGAGGGCAGCTTCATTCATCGCCCGCGCATGGCACAAAGTGACATGGGCAATGAAGCCCGCTTCATGCCATTTTCATTTAAATTCTTTAGTTCTGTGACCGACAAGATTTATATCTTGAATAGGACTTACATTGGCCAAGTAAAGCATCAATAATAATCATTAGTTGCTGTTGAAGTTACAACAGACACGCAGCATGCATAAAGCTAAAGGTCTGACTCCGAGAGTTTTCTGTTTTCAATGATGAAATGCTGTTGGTTTAGTGGTAACACAACTGTAGTTAGCTAGTAGCAATAGTAGCAATAGTAGTATAGTGAAATTTGGGTTGTTTTTCATCAGGGCGGATGGAACATGTCCCGTTTGGGGGGGGCAAGAGAACATGTTGGAGGGGCAAGAGAAAATGGTATGGGGGCGGCTTCTTCGCCCGTGTCGCTTCGCGCCACGGGCGATGAAGTCGCACCCATACCATTTTCGGTTACAGGACTTTCATTAGTCAAGTAAGGCAGCAATCATATCAGTTGTTGTTGAAGTCGCAACAGACACGCAGCATGCATAAAGCTAAAGGTCTGACTCAGAGAGTTTTCTGTTTTCAAACTGTAGTTAGTTAGTAGCAGTAGTAGTGTTTCAAATCATTTTCAATATATAAGCACTTTAATTTGAAATATCTTGGGTTGTTATACATGGCATCGTGTTTGGGGGGGGACAGACACAGACTGGGTATTGGCCCATGCCTAGATCCACCCCTGTTTTGCATGCCATGTTTATACGTACAATCGTACATTGGACCCCCATGCCCATGCCTAGATCCGGCCCTGGGTGCGATCTACTTGTCTTTGTCTCTGGGACAGCCTGGGGCATGTCCAGAGCTTGTAAAAGCTAGGCTTCCAGAGAGAAAAAAATAAGCAGCAGCCAGACGGACTTGAAAAGGTCTGTGCAATCTCTCTCTCTAGCCACCAAATAAGGTGTTAGAAGACACTGTTAACATGTAGCCATCATTTGTCCAAGACGGCTGACTGTATACTTTTATTATCACTTCTGTGCATATTTTTGAATTGTATCTCTCATGTGGACATATATAGTATGTGCGTGTGTGATTGAGGGCGTGTGTCAGGGAGTCAGGGGCGGATCTAGGCAAGGCATGGGGGGGCAATGCCCCCCTAAATACCCAGTTTGCCCCCCCAAACATGATGCCATGCAAAACAACCCAAGATATTTCAAATAAAGTGCTTATGTTTAAAATTATGTGAAACACTGCTACTGCTACTAACTAACTACAGTTGTGTCACCACTAAACCAACAGCATTTCATCATTGAAAACAGAAAAACACTCTGAGTCAGACCTTTAGCTTTATGCATGCTGCGTGTCTGTTGCAACTTCAACAACAACTGATATTATTATTGATGCTTTACTTGACTAATAAAAGTCCTTGAACTGAAAATGGTACGCGCCCCATATAGGCATGCCATATAAGCACTTTATTTGAAATATCTAGGGTTGTTTTGCATGCCATCAAGTTTGGTGGAGCAGTCAGGGCATTTAGGGGCGCATTGCCCCCCAATGCCCATGCCTAGATCCGCCCCTGCAAGACTGCTGACCTTTGCCTTGACCCAAACAAAACCGTCTTATCTTTGCATATTTGGTCAAAAGAAACAACAAAGCAAAACATATCTTAGGTTGTTATTAGACAAAATGAAAGGTTAGGGTGGATTTGTTTTCATTTGCTGCTTTCTTTAGTTTTAGCGGTTTAGATGTTTTTTTTAGTTTTAGCGGGGGCTTTCGAACATATGTTAAATATGTGACCCCAAGAAATTATATCTAGCCACAAAGGATCACAGGATCTACTGAACAAACTGTCATATTGAGCCTCTAGGGATGACGTTGTATTCATGATGTTTTTGGTAATAATCTACCAAGTAACGGTAATTAAAGTCTTCAATTTATTGTTTTGTAAAAGTATCAATAATATTTGCCTCACGTACAAGTAAACATGGTGTTTTTAACCAATGTAAAGCCCCAGGCAAGATTTTCCCCTTACCAAATGGAACCCCATTTGGTAAGGGGGGGTTCCAGGGAAAATCTCCTGTGACGTCATACCTAGGACAGGCACATTAAAATGGTGCCCCCAATGGATAAAAATATGAATATGTTTAAAATAAATTAAGAACATTATGGCCTAGATTTTCGTTACCGCTAAACCCCTTATCCCTTAACTTCTTTGCCTCTTTAAACTATTAAATAAAAAAACATTTTGCAATAGTTCAAATAGCCAGTCTACATGCTCACAGCGTGTCAATAGATTGGCACATTGAACTATTCCCATTTTTTTTAAATAGTAAAAAAGGGATAAGGGGTTTAGGATATGGGGTTTTAGCATGTAACGAAAATGGAGCCCTATATACAGTATGTGTTTTAAATGTTCAATTCTTCTTATACAGGACAAGTATAATGTATTCATCCATATGAGGCTTATTAGCCTGGGAACCTTTTAAAGCATGTCTGGTGGTCACCCCAATGCCCCCCCTCCACTCATGGTGCCCCAAGCAACTGCCTACTCTGCCTAATGGCAAAAACGTCCCTGCAAGTAAAGGTATTGTAAATTGGAAACAAAGAACAAAATAACCAAAAAAATAAATAAATAAATAAAAGTACTTAAACCAATTAGCATTCCATCCCCGACAGGTATGCCAGTGGTGTTTAGCCAAGGAAACTTCATTTAACAATCATTTGACGCTCACCGCCGAGTCCACAGATAATTTAAAACCACCGTCGTTTACAAAACAGTGTTTTGTAAACGACTGCTGGGCCTTATCTGCCTGCATGGGAGGTTTCAGTCAATATACTGAAGGGAGAAAATAATTTATGTCTTGTTAATAGAGAGAGAGAGAGAGGCCGTGTGTTATCCTGACAGCCGACATGTGATTTGGGTAATTACTCTTGTCACGATCGCTTGGCCTCGCGTCACCCCAACCCCCCCCCCCCCCCCCCTGCCCCCCGCTTCCCCCCCCCCCCCCCCCCCCCCCCCCCCCCCCCATCTATTCCGACTCTAAGAGCACAGGGAGTTAACAAGGGAAATAATGTTTACACTTATTCACGAGGCCACGGATCGCAAAAGCGGATCTAGGCATGCAGGGCATGGGGGGGGGGCAATAATGTAACTCTTGAGAGTGTAAAAATGAAACCAAATGGACCCTTGCGGGCCCTGATGTGAAAAAGGATGAAAACCACTGGCATATACTGTAACGAGCGAATAATTTGTGGGAGGCCTTTCCTGCCAGTGTCAAATGTGAAGGCAAAGTCATTGACATCGTACAAGTCTGGTCAGAATTCTCATCTTCCCAGACAGGGGCGGATGTAACGTTTCCCAATGGGGGGGGGGGGGTGCAGGAGAAAATGGCATGGGGGCGGCTTCATGCCGCACCCATACCATTTATGGTTACTGGACTTTTATTAGGCAACTAAAGCATCAATAATAACATCAGTTGTTGTTGAAGTTGCAACTGCACACAACAGACACACAGAGAGTTTTCTGTTGTCCATGATGAAATGCGAAATGCTGTTGGTTTAGTCGTGACACAACTGTAGTTGGTTAGTAGCAGTAGTAGAGTTTCAAATCATTTTAAATATAAGCACTTTAATTTTGAAATATTGTGGGTTGTTTTGCATGCCATCGTGTTTGGTGGAGCAGACTGGGCATTTAGAGCAGGGGTTTTCAACAGGTGGTCCGGGGACCACCAGTGGTCCCTGAGAAGGTTCCAGGTGGTCCCCAGGCTAAATGATGGAAAGTTGGTTAACCAGATGTAACTCTTGAGAATGTAAAAAAAAAAATTACACTCTCAAGAGTTAAAATATTCATCATCTGAATTAGCACCACTTAATTAAGAAGTTTACACTGTTTTGTTGGCAAATACAGCCGGAATTGTGGACAAAACAAAAAAGAAATCTTTAATTTTAGGTCTTTGGTGTGTAAATGTAATCAAATGGTGGTCCGTGGCTCAAATGCTGAATAAATGGTGGTCCTGGAGTCAAAAAGGTTGAAAACCCCTGATTTAAAGGAGCATCGACCCCCCCCCCCCCCAATGCCCATGCCTAGATCCGCCCCTGTGTTCCCAGAATGTGTGGAAACGTCCAGACACCCTGCTCTGAAGCCTGAGTCCGTTCACAGTGACCTGACAGTATTCGAGGCATCTTTCCTCGACTCACTGCCGGGGCCAAGTGTTCATGAGATCATTCATTTCACATGACCATCACCCTGTCCGCGTCTGCATCCGATTCCTCCTCCTCCTCGTTATTATCATGCACAACGTCTTTTTTTTTAATTGTCGGGGAGTGAGTGTTTGTCTTGGCGTGGATCTGAGCCGCTCTCTCTCCTTCGTACTGTTGGGTACAAACGGTACATCACTGTATTAACCCGTCACATTCTACTTTCTGATGCTATAGATTCTAGTCCCCCATGCCAGATTCTAGTCCCCCACGGTAGATTCTAGTTCCTCTCAGTAGACTGTAGTTTCTGAAGTTAGATTCCAGTTTCTGACACTAGATTTTAGTCCATGACACTAAATTCTAATCCCTGGCGTGAGATTCTAGTTTTTCTGGAAAAAATCTCTTTCTGTGTCAGTGATCCTTGACATATTTCATAGGAAGGACCCGTCCCCCAGAAATATTTATTATTTAGCTGCAGAACCTCATCTAAAAACATCCCCCAGAAGCAATGTTTAAAAATGTTTGCTTCCGAAATAATGCGTTCAAAGATTTGCACCACATTTTCACAATTTTTTCAAAAATGGCAGAACTACAAGCTCATATCGCGCCACTCGGTGGCGCGATATGAGCTTGTAGATCTGCTATTTTTCAACAGCTAAAACACCATAACGCGTTCAGTGCACAAAGGGTTGAATGAGCGAGTGAGCGGACGGGAAAAGCCAAACTATTTCTGCCTTGGTTTTATCAGCCTGGCGTCTCCTCATGATTCATTCATCCTTGTCCTCACCGCCCGCCATCGCCGAAAGGCACTTTCTCCTATTCTTTTCGGTAAACAAAAGAAAATAAACACACTGTCCAACGTGCTCCATAAAAGGTCACGTCTGTTTGCAATGATAAGCGATGTTCTGCATCGTATTATTATTCTTTTTTTCTTTTTTTTTTTCAGAAAAATACACCTTTCTTGCACCTGTTTATTTGCCATTTTCACCTCGCAAGAGTTCAATACTGTTCATTAATTTAATATTAAGTTCTTTCAGCGATTTTCCGATTAACACTATTGGCTCCATAACCCACAGACGCAGACTCTGTGGGGGCTGGGGGGGCCCGAGCCAGAACTTCCTTGGCCCGAGCCAAGAACTAAAGAGTTAAAACATTCATCATCTGAATTAGACCAAATCTACATAACTAGAGAATGTCGAAGATTAATGGTATTTTCTTTTCTGTATGTTTGTCTGTGTTTCCCAAATCCAGTCTGGCATTGTGGACAAAAGCAAAAGAAATCTTTAGTTTTGGGGCTAAAATGTCCTAAAATCTCCTCAAATTGTGGTCCGTGGCTAAAATGCTGAATAAATAGTGTATCAAAAACTTTGAAAACCAGTGGTCTAGAGAGATCATGTGCGTGGAATTTGATTTGTTAGATGTGAGAAACACAGGGCAATGGTTCTCGCTTTGGCCTCTAGGGAGTGCAGACACAAAGTGTGATTGATTTGTACTTGATTTGCAGAATACCAATACAAAACTCTTACTTTGTGGAGCCACAAACCTGTTTGCATACAGGAGCCATGCAACTTTTTCAATTGCATGCTGTGAGCATGATTTGAACTCATTGACCTCGTTCAAAATGGAGTGCTCCTGCGCACTTTGGAAGAACCCTGAAAAAATCTGAAAGGCGTTTTTGTTTATTATGACTATAGAGAGATACTAGTGTGTACCAATTTGCCTAATGGCTGGACAAATTCTGAGCTACGGTTTTTGCAAAGAAGACAGCCAAATAATTTGAGGCAGATGTTCTGCTTTGGCATCGAGGGGAGTGTGTTTGTACAGTCTCAGTGCAACCAAGGGTGCTGGAGATTAGCCGTTCACTGACCTCCCTTTGCCTCTGTAATTTTACTTTGTATATCTCTGCCCTCTATGCCAGGGGTTTTCAACCTTTTTAACTCCAGGGACCACCATTTATTCAGCATTTGAGCCACGGACCACCATTTGATTACATTTTCACACCAAAGACCTAAAATTAAAGAATTCTTTTGATTTTGTGCACAATTCGAGGCTGTATTTTGCCAACAAAAGGATGAATATTTTAACTCTTGAGGGTGTAAAAATGAAACCAAATGGACCCGCAAGGGTCCCCGGACCACCTGTTGAAAACCCCTGCTCTATGCGGTATGCAGTTCAAATCGACCCGTTTCAAATTGGGTACCAAAAGACAAATGATTAAAACAATGTTTTTTTTTTTTTATTTCCATAGGACTTTCAGTGAAGAACGTGCGCGCCAATAAGGAAATCATTAACTACATAAATAGTGCTCTGTGCACTGCTTCAATCAATTTCACCTGCATGAAATTGATTCATAAGGCACAGAAACATGCACACAAACACGCACACATACACACAATCACACACACGTGCAGGCACACAAACAACAAATAGGCTACATGAAGGCTCAGCCCAAATGTTACTCAGACCAGCCGAAATGTTGCGACATTGAGGGGTCAGAAAACTGAGTTGATGGGAGGTCTGTTGCAGCCTGAAAGAGGGACAAAAGAAGGACATCTCCAAAAAAAAAAAAAATCGGAACCACAGGAATAGCAGGTCCATTTGGTTCACATTTGTACACTCTCACAACACTTGATGATAGAGCCACCATTGGACTGATGCCATGAAGTGAACGAGTTTGCGACAGCGTACTCTATTTATACTCAGAGGCCATTTTTTATTTGGTCCGAGCCTTCCTGTTACCCGGACCAGTGTTGCCAACTTGGTGCATTTGTCGCTATATTTCGAGCTTCTTCGAACCCCCCCCAGCGCCAAAATTTGTGGCTGGTGAGTTGGGGGGAAATTGATTGACAGGCGACATTTTTCCTCCTATGACAGTGGTTTTCAACCAGTGGTCCTCAGGCTAAATGATGGATAGTTGGTTAACCAGATGTAACTCTTTGAGAGCGTAAACATGAAACCAAATGGACCCTTGCGGGTCCATTTGGTTTCATTTTTACACCCTCAAGAGTTAAAATATTCATCATGTGAATTAGCCCAAGTCTACACAACTAAAGAATGTAGAAGATTAATCGTCATTTAATGGTCATATTCCCTTCCAGGCAAGCATCTAGCGCATTCTAGTGCATTTTGGAAGTGCCACTAGTGCATTTTGGATTTTGGCAGTTGGCAACACTGACCCAGACAACACACGCATGAACGCGCAGGCAGCATTATCTCTTCTTGTCTCTGACACTCTCTTCCTCTCAATGGCACACCACACACACACACACCACGCACGCACGCACGCACGCACACGCACACGCGCACACACACACACACACACACACACACACGCTCGCTCCAATCGCAGGCGAGACTACTCCTTCAACATTGTGTTTATGGGCCAACACTGGCCTGCCTGGTATCCTACTCAAAAAGGCCAACACTGCCCTGGTATAATTTTACCCAAAAAAGGGCATAAATGAGCTGCTCACAGGGCTGGAATTAAAGTCCGGTGTGGCCAGGAGCACCATAATCTTTTAAAACACTAATAATTGTTGTAACAAAGCCCAGGAAAAATTCCATGGCCCGGAAATTGCACTTCACCGACTTACAAGTACAGTAAACGTTCTGTATTCGTAAAGTGCCTTAATCCGACAGGCTTTGCATTGCGTTACTTTCACCTGTCATTCACACACACTATGCACACACTGGCATTAAATTCACTCCCACGCGCGTACATGCACGCATGCACGCATGCACGCATGCACACGCACACACACACACACACACACACACACACACACACACACACACACACACACACACACACACACGCACACACGCACACACATTTGAAATTTGAAGTCGGCGGAGCAAATGGTTCACAAGTTATGTGCACACGGCAGGGGCGGATGTAACATTTCCCAATTGGGGGGGGGGGGGGGGGGCAGGAGATAATGGTATGGGGGCCGGTAACAACATCAGCAGTTGTTGAAGTTGCAACAGACACGCAGCATGCATAAAGCTAAAGGTCTGACTCAGAGAGTTTTCTGTTTTCAATGATGAAATGCTGTTGGTTTAGTGGTGCCAGAAGTTAGTTAGTAGCAGTAGTAGTGTTTCGATTCATTTTAACTATAGGCCCTTTAATTTGAAATATCTTGGGTTGTTTTGCATGCCATCATGTTTGGTGGGGCAGTCTGGGCATTTAGTGGGGCATTGTCCCCCCCAGGGGCGGATTGGCACATATTTTCCCATCGGGACAATTTTGGCTTTGCCAGGCCACCCTGGTGCCATTAGTACATTTTGGATCTTGGACCACCGGGAAAACTCCCTGTACTCCAGATGGCCAATCCGCCCCTGGTCCCCCCCCCCCCATGCCCATGCCTAGATCCGCCCCCGGCACACATAGGCCTATTTGTATGCAGTGTGCAAGTTGGCACTCTACTGAGAGCAGTTCCAGTTATCTGAAGGGTTCACTTGGTGAATCTCTCAGGTTTTCAACATGTTTGTGTTCCTGTCAACAGAACAAGTTGCGTGAAACGCTGTGCTGATTGTAACATTCTGAGTCAGAGTTGTTGTTTTTTGTTCCAGTTCAAGTCAAACAACATAACACGTTTGAGTCCGTGTGTGTGTGTGTGTGTGTGTGTGTGTGTGTGTGTGTGTGTGTGTGTGTGTGTGTGTGTGTGTGTGTGTGTGTGTGTGTGTGTGTGTGTGTGTGTGTGTGTGTGTGTGGGCCACGGAATTGTAGGAAAGCTGGAAATGTGGATAGAATGCATTGCAAATAAGCACAACACAGTGACAACTCTACCAGAGCAATGGTAAATTGGATGGGCTGTTTTTTATTATTGTTATTTCCCTCTCAACGGAATAAACAATGTGTTGCAAACAACATGCATGAACATTACTTTTGCACCAGGGGCAGATCTAGGCATGGGCATGGCGGGGGCAATGCCCCCCTAAATACCCAGTCTGCCCCACCAAACACGATGGCATACAAAACAACCCAATATATTTCAAATGAAAGTGCTTATTTTTATAATGATGTGAAACACTACTACTACTACTGCTACTAACTAACTACAGCTGTGTCACCACTAAACCAACAGCATTTCATCATTGAAAACCAATAAAAGTCCTATAACCGAAAATGGTATGAGTGCGACTTCATCGCCTGTGGCGCAAAGTGACTTGGGCGATGACGCCGCCCCCATACCATTTGCTCCTGCCCGCCACCCCCCCCCCAATTGGAAAATGTTACATCCGCCCCTGTTTTGCACACATACAAACGTGTTTGTGTTCAAGGAAAAGCTAATATATTATTTTCACGTCTCTCCCCCTGGATAGGGTTGTTCATCCATATGTATATTGCGTCACACAATAAGTAACAGAAAAGGTGATGTGACAGTGATGAGATACGGTGCATGCATACTGGTGTCTGTTCTATTCATTTGCATCTTTCCAAAGTTTTCTTCTCAAAGACCTGTAGACCGGGGTGTAGTGGAGGGGGGACGTGGGGGGACGGCGTCCCCACACTTCTCACATCTAAAATATTTTTGGGGCAAAAGTACCATATGGACTACTACCATATGTTTTTTGTCTTGTCATTTACTTTTATGGATACAATTAGGCATTGTAAACAATCTTTCTATTGTATATTCTTGTTTTAATAGCGTGTCTGTGTGTGTTGCGCTGGTGGCAAATGCATACGCAAATGCAAGTGTGCATGCACATGTCTTAAAGGGGAATTCCACTCATTTTCAATGTTTAATAATATATACTAGAGATATACACACAACACAACATATAGATATAAACACAACACAACATAGAGATGTTGTGTGGACATGGTAAAAAAAAAAAAAAAAAAAATCTGTGTTTCCTAGAAATGGAGGTCTGGAAAAAGTCATTAGCATGGTGAAATACATCTTGATGACATCACCAAAATGTGTTTCACCATGTTAATGAGTTTCCTTTTTTCTGAGAGTGTACAAATGGAACCAAATGGACCCGCTGGGGTCCATTTGGTTCACATTTGTACACTCTCAGAAAAATAAAATGGGTGGAATTCCCCTATAAGAGGCGTCCCCCCACTTCTAAAAGTACCACTACAACACTGGTTGTAGAGACGGTGGTGACAGAGCAACAAGACCACAGAGAGCTCTGTGAAGTGCCAACAAGGTGTAGTGTAGGGGTTTTCAACCTTTTTCATCCCAGGGACCACCATTTTTTCAGGATTTGAGCCATGGACCACCATTTGAGGATATTTTAGCCCCATACACATACCCCAAATCTAAAGATTTATTTTGCTTTTGTCCACAAATTCCAGGCTGGATTTGGGAAACAAAACAAGCAAAACATATACATTCCAAAATGACTAATTCAGATGATGAATATTTTAACTCTTGAGATTGTAAAAATGAAACCAAATGGACCCGCAAGGGTCCATTTGGTTTCATTTTTACACTCTCAAGAGTTACATCTGGTTAACCAACTTAGGTGGGGACCACCTGGAACCCTCTCAGGGCCCACTGGTGGTCCCCGGACCACCTGTTGAAAACCCCTGGTGTAGTGTGTTTGGTAAAACAGTGTTCTGTTAGAGCAGGGGGTTTTCAACCTTTTTGATACCAGGGCCCACCAATTATTCAGCATTTGAGGGCTTTTATATCCCCACAGACCCCACACGTAAAGATTTTGTTTGCTTTTGTCCACAATTCCAGGTTGGATTTTGGGAAACAAAACAGGCAAACATGCACACAAACCAAAATGACCATTAATCCTCTATACATTCTCTAGTTGTGTAGACTTGGGACTAATTCACATGCTGAATATGTTAACTCTTGAGAGCGTAAAAATGAAAGCAAATGGACCCACAAGGGTCCATTTGGTTTCAGTTGAAGCCATAAAAACACTCACCAAGGGGTCTATTTACATACTGTCACCTCTTAAACATGTACACAATTGGAAAAAATACAAAAATCACGGCACTCCCTCTTTAATGGTGACATTTATCCCTTCACTTCACAGTCTTCACAGAGTGCATTTTCACAGTAGTTTAGTTGTCCATGTAGTCCAAATATAAGTATTTATAAATACGCTGTATTTAAACTCTATAGCCAATCCACATCGACACATTGTGCTTCTCAAAGAGTCAAAATAGTGGGCTACAGTTAAAGGCAAATTAGTTCAAGGATAAGCCTTTATACGCCATAAGGGGTGATGCAAGCAAGACGCAGCTCAAAGAAACGAGGAGTTTTTTTTATTTTATTATTATTATACATAATTAAAATGTGGCACATGGTATGGTAGAGATTGACTCACTTATCCCAAGTGGAATTTCTTTAATCTCTCTCCTCTTTCACCTTCCGTATTTGAATTTCCCTTTGGCTCGCATGCCCCTCATAGCTTCCACTTTGTTATGCTCTATACCAGGGGTGGCCAACCGGTCACAGACTAAGAGCCACGTTTTTCACTGTGTTACGGCAAAGAGCCACATCAAATGGTCACAACGGTTAGAAAACCGCTGCGACGGCCGTCACGGTCGCAAATAGAAACATACAGACATGTATTTTGAAACGGGGTTTACAATCCAAAAAAGTATATGACATTCTCAAGCAGGCGCGTTATTTCTGTGGGGGCTCAGGGGCCCGAGCCCCCATGAGAATGGAAGACTTAAGGGGCTCTGGGGCTCGGGTAGCCCTACTGTGTACAGGCACATGCGGGGCTGGTGTTGTTGTTGTTTTTTTCAGCCCCCATGAGCACGGACACAGGATAACGCCCCTGTTCTCAAGAGTTAAAATATTCATCATGTGAATTAGCCCAAGTCTACACTGCTAGAGAATGTGGAAGATTAATGGTCATTTTGATCTGTATCTTTCACTGTTTTGTTTTCTCTGAAATTCAGCCTGGAATTGTTGACACAAGTAAAGGAAATCTTTAGCTTTGGGGTCTATGGAGCTAAAATGGTGGTCTGTGGCTCAAATTCTGAATAAATGGTGGGCCCTGGTAGAAAAAAAGGTTGAAAACCACTGGTATAGGGAATGAATGACTGCACCATGAGGCCAAGCGTTTTTGACAGCTTCATGTGGAAGCCCTTTAAGAGCCGCATGTAACCAGCTGAAGAGCCGCATGAGGCTCGCGAGCCTCAGGTTGGCCACCCCTGCTCTATACCATCACTTCGCTCCGCTTGGGGATTTTCTTGAAGAGCAGGATAACTCTTATCAACCCCTTCTGGGATCTATGGCACATACTGTATGTCTCTCGCTCAGTGTTGCCAACTTTGCGCATTTGTCACTATATTTAGCTTTTTTCCAGACCCCTCCTAGTGGCAAAATTAGTGAAAAACTCCTGGCGGGAAATCTAGTGCTTTTTTGCTGGAGAGTTGGGGCGAAATTAGTTGACAGGCGCCAGAGATAAAAAATAAACGTTTTTATCTCTGGCGCCTGTCAATTGGACCCTTACGGGTCCATTTGGTTTCATTTTACGGTAAATTATATTTAAACATCTGAATTGCTTAATTTTCAAGAATCTACACATTTAGAAAATGTAGAAGAATTGTTATTTTGACCAACGTTTTGCCAGTTATTTCTCCTAAATTAGTTTGAGAGACTAAACTCAACATCAAATTGGTGTCCTCTGTGGCTAAAATGCAGAATAAATATCGTAGTGGTATGAAAATGGTTGAAAACCACTGCTCTATAGCGCATATTATTCTAGTGCATTTTGGAAGTGCCACTAGTGCATTTTGGGTTTTGGCAGTTGGCAACACTGCTCTCTCTCTCTCTACAGTCAGCCCACCAACCCACAGACGGGTATCCTCATGCGACTCGTCTCTTAACATTTCTATTAGACGTTGCCGTGCCGCAAGACCCCACAGGGCAGGGGCCTATCTCATGTTTCTGTAAGCGTGAGGATGCTTCGTGTACAGCCCCGCCCCCTTCCCATACAAAACCATTAAAACTTCATTCTCTATTTTAAACCATGATTTATTCATCAAAAACACCCGACATTTTTTCCTGGACCTTCTGGCACTGATGTCGTCCTCCTAATACGCTTCATCTGTTTTTAAAATATTGTTTTATTGTTCAGTCTTAACATTTTCTAAAACATTATTTTAAAAATAAATGAAAAACTGTAATTGAAATTGCCCCCTCATGTATGAGGAGGACAATATCAGTCACCCGAGAAAAAAAAAAAGATATGGTGCTTTCAATTAATCTGTTATGGTTACAATGGAGTTATAAGTTATTAAGGTTACTAAGTTATATTGGGGGTTATATATTTGGGAGATGGATTTGCCGTTCTGTCCCTGTAGATCAGGGGTGTCAAACCAAATACAGAGTGGGCCAAAATAGAAAAATTGGTACAAGTCGAGGGCCGGAGATACCGGTCTGTGTTTCAACAACGGTTCACAATGACGTCCCTGTCAAACAGCAAAAAAGTAATTTCCCTTCAAAAATCAATGTCTCTTAATGGCAAGATAATTGTAAAGACGAAACTGCCTGCATTAAGCTTTAATGAAAAATAGCAGACGTGAACGCCTGCTATTTTTCGGGGATTTGTTTTTTCTTCTATGATCCTCACCAAGTGCTGCTTTCATAGTTAATTGAGAAAGTAAATGAGGCTGAGTTGAGGAAGTAAAACAATTAGTTGCATTCATTTCTTATCATGGTGTGTGCAATATACCAGAGTGCCAGTTGTAATACTAATTCAAAATCATCCCGTGGGATAATTCATTCACGGGCCTGATTTGGTCCCGGGCCTTGAGTTTGACATATGTGCTGTAGATTGATGGAGTGGAGAGGGCTATTTATGTATTTATTTATTTATTTACATGTGTTGGGATGTCTTGTTCACATGCCTGCCCTACTATCTCTCTCTAGTCGGAAGTTGGAAATGGTGGAATGGTGCAGAGGTGGATTGAACCAGAAAAGGTGGGGGTTTTATTATGGATCCCACCGGATTATCTGGCACAAAGCACAGCACGTATCCCTTCAGGCGATGGGATGGCATAGCGCAATAGACGGCTTACGCTGAGCTATCCAACATGTGATGCATTGACTGTGTGTCTACAATTAGTCGCTCAACTCTGCCTGTTTACTGCTATGCGGCTTATTTCTAGCATAGAATGTGTTCAGATGTATATATATAAATATTCTACTGTGATGTTTGAGTTTAAACTGAGTAATACACTGTCTGGATGCCAGAATGGGATTAAAAACAGAATATTTCTGACTGTAATCAAGGTGCCTGTGTTTGTGGAGGACGATTCAGAAATGGGATAAAAAAAACAGAAAAACAGGTGGGCTTTATTTTTCTTGGCTTTTACTGATGCGATAGTGGATATGTCATCACGCAGCACAATTTCCGCTTACAGGAAGTAATTAAATTATTACTTATTATTGATCGATTTTTATTTAAATAGAATGTCAGTGGAGGGCCATTTCCAAACTTTTTCCCTTTTTTCTGTCTTCTGAGTTTTTTTTTTTACAATTAGTCCCAGGTTGACCCCCTCACCACCAGTGTTGGGCAGTAACTAATTTAGATTACATATTACTGTAATATTATTACTTTTGCTCCAAAAAGTAAAGTAACGAGATTACTCTGCAAAAATGGGTAATAAGTAATGCATTGCTTTGCAAGTAACGCCAAGTTACTTGTTTAAAATGAGCTTGTTGTTGCATGCAAAAATAGAACAGATTTACAAGCTATCGACAGGTACTGTAACAACAGAGATAGACTAGAATGTAGAGACTAGCACTAGAATGTAGATTTTTATTTGTTTTTATTTAAGAAAGACATTTACAATGTCGGATTTTGTTGGCTTTGTTTTCAGGTGCAGTTTGTGGGATTGGAGACTATTATTATTCCAATAAATTGGATTCAGTTCTAAAAAGAGCTCGCTAAACAGATTATGTTGTACATCTCTATTTTTTCAAAGGTGGGAGTTGAGAACTTGGGGAAGTAATAACGTAATATGTAATATATTACTCTTCGATTCCAGTAATAAGTAAAGTAATGATATTACTTTGTCTAAGGGGTAATGAGTAAAGTAAAGAAGTTACTTTCCTAAGTAATATAGACCAACGTTGCTCACCACATTGTGACATTCTTGTCCACGTCTCTCCTCTGGTAAAACTAAACCCTCTCAACCTCAATCTTTCAGTGCTCTCTATGAGCAAAGGAGCTAAAGCCCTCGTCTCTCGTCTCTCAGACTCTCCTCCTCTCTTATCTCCCATCCGCTGATTCCCTGTCCTCCCTCTTAACCTGCGTAGCTCCTCATTTCCTGACGCGATTCCGTTCCGTCATTTGCCCGTCATTCTGCCCTCTATGCCACATATGTCAAACTCAAGGCCCGGGGGCCAAATCAGGCCCGTGAATGAATTATCTTTGGCCCGCGGGATGATTTTGAATTAGTATTACAACTGGCACTCTGGTATATTGCACACACCATGATAAGAAATGAATGCAACTAATTGTTTTACCGTATTGTCCCGAATATAAGACGACTCAGTTATAAGACGACCCTCATTTTTCAAGGCCCATTTACAGAAAAAAGAACACTGAATGTTAAATAGTATAGCCCCTGAATATAAGACGACTCCATTTTTGGGATATTTCCATTGGGAAAAAAACATTATATTCTTATATTATATATAGTCTTATATTCAGGCCAATAGGGTACTTCCTCAACTCAGCCTCATTTACTTTCTCAATTAACTATGAAAGCAGCACTTGGTGAGGATCATAGAAGAAAAAAAATCCCGAAATATAGCAGGTGTTCGCGTCTCATAGCGCGCCACAGAGTGGCGCGCTATGAGACGTGAACGCCTGCTATTTTTCATTAAAACTTAATGCAGGCAGTTTCGTCTTTACAATTATCTTGCCATTACGAGACATTGATTTTTGATGTAAAAATACTTTTTTGCTGTTTGACAGGGACGTCATCATAAACCAGTGTTGAAACACAGACCGGTATCTCCGGCACTCGACCCACTCTGCATTTGGGTTTGACACCTTTGATTCTAGGCTCTCCTCCGCAGTGCGCCGCCATTCCCGTCTCCCTCAGGGGGCCGAGTGAACGCTCCTCAGGCCATGTTTCATTAAGTCCTCTCTGCATTCCTATTCTCACTTCTTCTTTCTTGTTCCCTTTATTACAATGTAGTCCCACAGGCAACGTGGTGCTTTCAGCCTCCTTGTTGCGGCTGATATGGCTCCTCAGTTGCACATTTAAGAGGAGTGCTCCAGGGGGAGGGAACCATATAAAACCCAATTTGAACGCTCCCCTGCTCTTACAGCTCCGAGAGAGCTTTTATACAATGGTGTCCGTGCATGAGGACAAATGCATGCAAGCGGTCCGAAAGCAGTGGACGAAAAAAAAAAAACGCTTTTCGCGTTAACTTAGGGCCCTGATACACTCGCAATATTTTGATCAATATCAACTAGCAATGTCAACATCAACGAGGCAACATGATGAGACACACGGCAACCTAAAAAAAAAATTCAAAGATTTGCGCCGCATTTTCACAGTTTTCAAAAATATCAGACCTTACAAGCTCATAGCGCGCCACTCCGTGGAACGCTATAAGCTTGTAGGTCTGATATTTTTTCAATAACTAAAGTAAAGCAAATGATGCTATGTAATGCTAATAATGGCTAATTAATGGCAGTGGACGAAAAAAAAAATGCTTTTCGTGTTAACTTAGGGCCCTGATACACCAGCAATATTTTGATCAATATCAACTAGCAATGTCAACATCAACGAGGCAACATGATGAGACACATGGCAACAGGCAACACCTCCCATTAATAGGGGAATTCCACCTATTTTCATTTTTTTTTCCTGAGAGTGTACAAAACATTTGTACACTCTCAGAAAAAAAAAAATCTTAGTTTGCATTGAATCATTTCATTTTTTGACCACAGCAGTGAAGCAGCAGCGGCCATGGTTTCAGTCTGAGAGAAAGTATCAGGTGATGCCCAGGAGGGCTGTGATTGGAGATTCCAAAATGTTGACCAGTAGAGGGCGCTAAAGATCTGACTTTTCTGAACAACCAGGAGTTGATCATTTTCTACAGAAAGGTGAAAAGTCAACGTTGATAATTGACGTTGCTTGTTGATGTTGATCAAAACATTGCTAGGTGTATCAGGGCCCTTAGAGTAGAGGGATTTCCGATGAGCTATACAGTTATATAGCTATGCAGAAAAGTACACTTTTTTAGGCCGGTGAAACAACCGAGGATATATGTACCAAGTAGTTAATGTTTCATCCACAATGCAAGACCGAATATGCATACCCTCATGGGTAACACTTTACAATAACGACCCGTTATAAAGCATTTATAAACATTTATAAGCAGTTTGTAGATGATTAATAAACATGAATAGACTGTTTATTAACATCCATAAATGTTTAACTAAACATTTATAACTGTATTTATAGCTAATTTATAAGTTATTAGTAAAATATGAGTAAGTAGTAAATTACTCATGAATAAGCCATTTATATACATGTTTATTTGTTCATAAATAATTTGTAACTAAAGCTATAAAGTATTTACAAAATATTTGTGGATGAAGAAATAATAATTTATAAGCCATTCATATACGTTCATGAATAATTAAAAAAATTATAGTACCCACATAGAGCATTTAAGAGCATTTAAACCTTGATATTAGTAAATGTTTACTAAAATGCTTAACTAAACATTTATAACTATATTTAAAGCTCATTTATAAGTTATTAGTAAATTATGGGTAAGTAGTAAACTACTCATGAATAAGCCATTTATATACATGCGCAATTGTTAATAAATAATTTGAAACTACAATTGTAAACAATTTGTAGCTAAGTTGTAAAATATGTACAATCTATTAGTGGATAAAGAACTAATACTTTATAAACTATCCATGTATCTTGGTAAATTATTAACACATGTATGCCAACATGGTAGAACATTTAAGAATAGTTAAACATTGACATTAGTAAACGTTTATTAAAACATTTGTAACTACGGCTAAAAATCATTTATTCCATATTAGTAAGTGCTAAACTATTAATGGATAAGCCATTTGTAAACATTTTTAAATTATTATTGAAAAATGTATAACCTATGTATAACCTTTATATAGAAACATTACTTCGACTTGAAGGTCCCTCTAATGAAAATAAATGTACTTTAATTTGTAGGAATTAAGTACTTGAATGAATGCTTGTTCATGTGTCCTCCATGTTTTACTACGTTTGTAAAACATTCGTGAAACATCTATTAATCATTGGTAGATGTTATCAAGAGCCCTGAAGTAAAGTGAGGACAATTCATTAGTTATGACTGTATGATAACGTGACACTCATGTTTGTTCATGTTGAATAGACAGTTGTAAATAATGAATAGTCGTCACTTTACATTAGGGCACTTGATTATGATTTATAGATGTATATGAATGTTTTACAAAGCATATACTAATGTGGTCTTCATGTTCGTTAAACATTGGTAGATGTTATCAAGAGCCCTGAAGTAAAGTGAGGACAATTCATTAGTTATGACTGTATGATAACATGACACTCATGTTTGTTCATGTTGAATAGACAGTTGTAAATAATGAATAGTCGTCACTTTACATTAGGGCACTTGATTATGATTTATAGATGTAGATGAATGTTTTACAAAGCATATACTAATGTGGTCTTCATGTTCGTTAAACATTGGTAGATGTTATCAAGAGCCCTGAAGTAAAGTGAGGACAATTCATTAGTTATGAATGTATGATAACGTGACACTCATGTTTGTTCATTTTGAATAGACAGTTGTAAATAATGAATTGTCCTCACTTTACTTCAGGGCTCTTGATAACATCTACCGATGATTAATAGATGTTTCACGAATGTTTTACAAACGTAGTAAAACATGGAGGACACATGAACAAGCATTCATTCTAGTACTTAATTCCTACAAATTAAGGTACATTTATTTTCATTAGAGGGACCTTCAGGTCGAAGTAATGTTTCTATATGTAGCCCCCTTTACCTCTTACTAGGCAGGGCCCCTAAGTTCTTTCAAATTAAAAGTACTTAGCAGTTTCAAACTTTAATATGACTTGAGTTCCCTTAAGAACTTATTACTCGGAAAGCACTAGTTTTAACCTTTTTAGCTCAAAACCTTGTTAGCTTATTAAGAAATATTCACCCTACTATGAAATCCGTATTTAAGCAAACAGGAAAAACAATGAGATGTCTTTTATAGTTTTACTTAAAAATATGAATTCACGATAAAATAAAATAAAAAAGTTGAATGAAAGTTATCACTGGTACAGTAAAAATAGACTTATTAGCACTCAATGTACTTTAAAGCACTTTACAGTAAATACAAGAAAATACCTTTTACCTTAGATCCTATCTAAGCCGGCATTTCAAAATAAAATAAAATACAAAAAAGTATGAGTACTCAGAAACCCCCCGTTGCAGGCCTGATGCCCTAAAAGTCCAAAACTAAAATCTTCACTCCTTGCGAGTCAATGGTCAAACCTACAGTTCAGGAGAGTGGTGGTGAGAGCACTGTTATTGTGTGTGCCCCTGGTGCATTTGCGGCCTACACCATGCAGGTGAATGGGGAAGCCAGGGCCTAACTTGGGCAGAGTATTTTAGAAGAGATGAGGGGCAGGTCCCACGTTGCCAGAGGAAGGTTAGAGCGTTGCCTGGTAGCTCAACCCCTATCTGGGATGTCTTGCTGCAGACGACGTCCTCTTCAGGAGGTTTGGTAGCTCAGGAGTTGACTGTTTTAGCTGAACAGGCTACCTCCTCCCACTATCATGATACACTGTCTCACTAGCTTAGCCAACTAGCTTCTAACAGCATACCATGCAGTCACAGTGATACTGGATAATGTCCTTGTAACTCCTCGCCGAAATCACTGTCCATTCACCAGTCCAACACTAGTAACTCAAATCTGCAGATTACTTTTTCACTAATCTGGTTAAAACTTCAGAAAACAACGTGTGTTACATTCTCTTCTCACATTTCTCCTCTCTTCACTCTGTCCCTCCGTGTTGATCTCTCCTCTGCGCTCTCTCTCTCTCCTAATTACTCCAATGGCCCTCACCTGTGCCCAATCCACCCACTCAACAACCCATACACGCACGCACACACACACACACACACACACACACACACACACACACACTTTCTACAAGTAAGTTAAAGGAACCCTTTACAATAAACAGGGAAAATAAAACATTTCCGATTAAAGGAACATTTCGCTTTTTTCTTTTCTTTTCTCAAACAGTAAACATGAAAACAAAACTTGTATGCATCCAAACACTATATACACTCGACCGGGTTACATATATAAAGGTTATACATTTTTCAATAATAATTTAAAAATGTTTACAAATGGCTTATCCATTAATAGTTTAGCACTTACTAATCTTGAATAAATGTTTTTTAGCCGTAGTTACAAATGTTTTAATAAACGTTTACTAATGTCAATGTTTAACTATTCTTAAATGTTCTACCATGTTGGCATACATGTCTTAATAATTCACCAATATACATGGATAGTTTATAAAGTATTAGTTCTTTATCCACTAATAGATTGTACATATTTTACAACTTAGCTACAAATTATTTACAATTGTAGTTTCAAATTATTTATTAACAATTGCGCATGCATATAAATGGCTTATTCATGAGTAGTTTACTACTTACCCATAATTTACTAATAACTTATAAATGAGCTTTAAATATAGTTATAAATGTTTAGTTAAGCATTTTAGTAAACATTTACTAATATCAAGGTTTAAATGCTCTTAAATGCTCTATGTGGGTACTATAATTTTTTAAACTATTCATGAACGTATATGAATGGCTTATAAATTATTTCTTCATCCACAAATATTTTGTAAATACTTTATAGCTTTAGTTACAAATTATTTATGAACAAATAAACATGTATATAAATGGCTTATTCATGAGTAATTTACTACTTACTCATATTTTACTAGTAACCTATAAATTAGCTATAAATACAGTTATAAATGTTTAGTTAAACATTTATTCATGTTAATAAACAGTCTATTCATGTTTATTAATCATCTACAAACTGCTTATACATGTTTATAAATGCTTTATAACGGGTCGTTATTGTAAAGTGTTACCCAATCATGGAAACAACATTAGTCATTTAACCAATGTCGTCCTGACATTGTAGATTCTACAAAATATTCGCTCTGAAAGAACATACTGAAAGATTTGCGCTGTGTTCTCACATTCTCCCCACGAAATAGCAGGCGTTCACGGCTCATAGCGCGCCACTCTGTGGCACACTATGAGCCGTGAACACCTGCTATTTTTCGGCGAACGTTGAAACACCACAAGTACAGTACCGAATTGTTCAAAAGCATTTATTGAGAAAATGTTTTCACTTAAAAATGCGGAGTGGAGTTGGAGCTGATGTTCCATCATTTTGGTGCATAAAAAGACAAATGCGACCTCTCCTCTCCTCACCCTTTTTTTCTCTTTCGTGTCACAGAAACCTGCCGTGGAGGAATGGACCTCAGCGTAAAAAGTCTGTATACGGTCCCTGTATAGCAGGGGTTTTCAACCTTTTTCATCCCAGGGATTACCATTTATTCAGCATTTAAGCCACGGACCACCATTTGAGGACATTTTAGCCCCACAGACCCCCCAAACTAAAGATTTCCTTTGCTTCTGTCCATGACCATTAATCTTCTAGTTGTGTAGATTAGGTTTAATTCACATGATGGATACACTCTTGAGAGTGTAAAAATGAAACCAAATGGACCCACCAGGGTCCATTTGGTTTCATTTTTTACGTTCTCAGGAGTTACATCTGGTTAAACAACTTAGATGGGGACCACCTGGAACCCTCTCAAGGACCACTGATGGTCCCCGGACCACCTGTTGAAAACCCCTGCTGTATAGTACTGTTGAATGCTTTGCATACTATAAGCAGGACCTTGAAATCTATATTCTTTGGGAGATCAGGGAGGCTAATGGGACCGATGGAGCGTGGCCCCGCAGCAGACAAGCTCGACTGGAGCCCCAAGGCCCATGCAAGTTGTCCGCAGACAGCATTGCGCGTATATCTGGGGTTAGCAAACAATGTTTTGTATTCATCCTATCGCAGTTTGATCTATTTCCTTATAAGTGTAATGAAGGCCAAAGGCCCTACATACCTATTCATCATCCACTATAGAACAGTTGCGAGCTTCGCCCACAACGCAACCAAATAATGCTTTTGGATGAAGCCAGCTAGTGACTTTCATGGAGAGACCCTGAACCAACAATCCATTTACTCTGTTGTTGTTGGTTACCGTTATGAATACGGATGACTTGTCTTTTTGTCATTGTGCTTCCTTCCTTTCGCCTGCTGGCAAACTCCTCCCAGCTGTTTTTGTTCTTGTGGTCGGGGTGTTAATTGTACCCAGAGCCTTCTAGTGGGAGAGTTAGGATATTCCCGTTCACTCCTATGCGCCAGGGCGCAGCCGTTACTACTTCGGGTGATCGCGCTGCTGGAGGAGCATGGAGGGGCCCTGTGAGTCCACTCTTAAGCCGGAAGTCCATGAAATGAATGGGATTTAATAGGGACCAACAAATTCTCGCGATACGGTATACGTCTCGCAAGACTGCATGAGTAGTGAGCGTTACCATAGACTTATTATGAGCGTTATGCTCAGGTAGGACTCCAAGAGACTCTGTATAGTCACGTGACCTGGCTGCTCCGCTCTGCTTCCGGGCTCTGCTTCCGGGCTCTGCTTCCGGGTTAGAGGTGGGAAACCCGACCGAAACCCGACCCGGCCCGTCGGGTACCCGACGGGCCGGGTCGGGTTTCGGTAGGGTCGGGTTTCGGTAGGGTAGGGCTCATTTGCTTAATTGGTGGTCGGGTTTTCGGACGGGTTCGGGCTTGGGCTGAATAATATATATATATTATTTTACAACTTTAATTTTATTTAACAACTTTAATATTATCAATGTATTAAAAACATAGCCGTTTTTATTTATAAATGATATAATAATAATTATTATTATAATAATTAACAAAACGAAAAACGAAGGGAAGAAAAGTGTGCTATCATTTTAATAATTAAAGGGTGTCGGGTTTTCGGGCCGGGCTCCGCATATATTTTAATAATAATGCCAGCCCGGCCCTAGCCCGACCTACCCTAGGGTAGGGTCGGGCTGAAAAAAGTCGGCCCGACCCCAGCTCTATTCCGGGTACATGAATATCCTAACTCTCCCACTAGAAGGCTCTGGTTGTACCATAATAATAATATTAACGGATTGCATTTTATCGCGCTTTTTATGTACTATGCACTCAAAGTGCTTTACAATGGTCCATTCATTCATACATTGGGAGGTGAAGCAGCAAACAATCACCGCCACCATCGTCACTTCCCACATTCACACACCCAGTGGTGGCAACTACTGGAAGCAAGGTGTGGTTCAGGGAGGAGACAGGATTCAAATCGCCGACCCCTGGATCACCGGACGACCCGCTTTACCTTCTGAGCCACAGTCACCCAACCATTGATATGACCCATATTGCTTTATGTATATACAGTATGAGCGACTGGTGCTGGTTGTGTGGGTTAATGTTCTAATCTGCCCCGGGCCGATGCACAATGCCACTTCTGCAATATTAAGATAATATTCAGAGAGACAGGACCTTGAGGTTTTCAACCGGTGGTCTGGGGACCACCAGTGGTCCCTGAGAGGGTTCCAGGTGGTCCCCAGGCTAAGTTGGTTAACCAGATGTAACTCTTGAGAACATAAAAAATGAAACCAAATGGACCCTTGCGGGTCCATTTGGTTTCATTTTTACACTTTAGCCCAGAGTTAAAATATTCATCATGTGAATTAGCCCCCAAGTCTACACAACTAGAGAATGCAGAAGATTAATGGTCATTTTGATCTGTATGTTTGACTGTTTTGTTTCCCAAATTCAGCCTTATTGTATTGTGGACAAAAGCAAAAGAAATCTTTAGTTTTGGGGTCTTCCGTGCTTAATAGAGCTGCGCAGTGACGTCACCGCCCCTGTTCCGGAAGTCTTTTCCCAATTCATTTTTTCTCATAGACTTTTCGAAAATAATTTATATCAAGACGATTACGCCGCGGACAAAGCCAACTCGAGTCGTGACGAATCATGATGACACACACAAACTTTTGGGACAATCAAATAATTTCTAAGATGAAAAACGAAACAAAAAGTCTTGTATCATGCCGTTTTCTACTTCTTCCCAATTATATATTATATGACGATATTGTGTTTGTTGTCATGATTTGTCACGACCTGAGTTGGCTTTGGCCGCGGCGTAATCGTCTTGATATAAATTATTTTCGAAAAGTCTATGAGAAAAATGAATGGGGAAAAGACTTCCGGAACAGGGGCGGTGACGTCACTGCGCAGCTCTATGTGCTCAAATAGTGGTCCCTGGTGTCAAAAAGGTTGAAAACCCTCTGGTCTAGAGTTGACAAAGGTCTCCAAGGGTTCTTGTGCTGAACGTACGGCAAACCCATGCCAGGTTGAGCTCAGGCCGCCGGCGGATGGATGGATGCCGAATTTGACTGAGAAAATAAACCATCCCTCTGTTTCCCCCTCTGCAGCTGTTGTATGCCATGGGACAGGGGCGGATTGGCCATCTGGAGTACAGGGAGTTTTCCCGGTGGCCTGCGCCACCTAGTGGCCTGGACAGGGTTTTTTTTTTTATTATTATTATTATTATTATTTTTAAAGTCCAGGCCCAGGCCGGGCAAAGTAGTGTTTCTATCCTTCAAAAAAAGATAAGGTGTCCTACACCAGAGCCTTCAAGTAGGAGAGTTGCCATATTCCCGTTCACTCCTGTGCGCCAGGGCGCTCGCGCTGCTGGAGGCAGTGTTGCCAACCTGCCAAGATCCAAAATGCACTGGTGGTACTTCCAAAATGCACTAGAATGCGCTAGATGCTCGCCTGGAACATACAGATCAAAATGACCATTAATCTTCTACATTCTCTAGTGGTGTAGACTAAGTTGGGCTAATTCACGTGATGAATATTTTAACTCTTGAGGGTGTAAAAATGAAACCAAATGGACCCGCAAGGGTCCATTTGGTTTCATTTTTACGCTCTCAAAGAGTTTCAAGGAAAAACTGTTTTCCTAGTCCTGGCCCAGTGTCTGCTTGCCAATACAGAGGGGGAACAATATAACTTATGTCAATAATACAGTATCCAAAATCATGGACAATCCCCAGTCTAATGATATGGATATAATACCAATGCCCTGCGTGTGAACCTATAGTAATTACCCTATGTCACCAATTGTAGACCATTCATCATTATGATGATGTGAAATGTGTTTCACTCTGGGACATTGGGCATTTGATTCCAGGGCCCACTATTTATTCATCATTTTAGCCACAGACCAACCATTTGATGTTGAGTTTAGTCTCTCGGACCCAAAAACTATGAATTTTCATGTTTGTCTCCACGATTTAGGAGAGATAAACAGGGAAAAGGTTGGTCAAAATAACATATCTTCTACATTTTCATTACATTGTGTAGATTCTTGAAAATTAAGTAATTCAGATGTTTAAATATAGAGCGTAAAGTGGTACCAAATGGATTTTACACTCTCAAGAGTTACAGATCAATAAGGGTCCATTTGGTTACCAACTGTCCATCATTTAGCTGGGGACCACTTGGAACCCTGGTGATTCCTTATACAGTACTGATTACTTATATGTTAGTCCCAACACTGCTGATTACACTTACTATAAGTGTTTTTTATACAGTAGGTCAGGGGTTTTTAATACCAGGGACCACTATTTATTCTGCATTTGAGCCACAGACCACCATTTGAGGACATTTTAGCCCCACAGACCTCAAAACTAAAGATTTATTTTGTTTTTGTCCATGCATCAGTCAAACATGCAGATCAAAATGACATCTTCTACATTCTATAGTTGTGTAGACTGGGCTGATTCAGATGATGAAAATTTTACATCTGGTTAACCAACTTTCCATTTTGCTGGGGGCCACCTGGAATCTTCTCAGGGACCACTGGTGGTCCCCAGACCACCCATTGAAAACCCGCTATAGGTTAAAGAGTGTATTGTTTCATGCCTGTCTCTTGTTGTTTTCACTCATCCATCGCCTCAATGTACTCTTTTTCCATGGAAAGTCCTGTCCCCACTAAGACAGAGGTTTTCAACCAGTGGTCCGGGGACCACCAGTGGTCCTTGAGAAGGTTCCAGGTGGACCCCAGCTGAGTTGGTTCACCAGCTGTAACTCTTGAGACCGCAGAAATGAAAGTTAATTTAAATATTCGGCATCTGAATTTGTCCAAGTCTACACAACTAGAAGATGAATGGTCACGGACAGAAGCAAAAATAAATCTTTAGTTTTGGGGTCTGCGGGGGCTAAAATGTCCTCAAATGGTGGTCCCTGGTGTCAAAAAGCTTGAAAACCACTGCCCTACGAGGATCTTTCACTTTCCATCAACAGCACTGTGAACCACAGCCACGGCACACATTAAAGCCACAACACTCTAGTCTGGCCTGTAGCCTTGCACTTATAACAAGCTTGCTCATCCAAGCAGTTCTACCATTCCTTATCAAAGCCTCGCAGTTTGACGACCACAGCAAACTTGCTTGGGCTTGCATGCCACCGCTCAGTGTTGTAGTGGGACTTTTAGAAGTCCCACTAGAAGCCTCTTAAAGGGGAATTCCACCCATTTCCTTTTTTTTTTCTGAGAGTGTGCAAATGTGGAACCAATTGGTTCCATTTGCACACTCTCAGAGAAAAAGGAAACTCATTAACATGGTGAAACACATCTTGATGATGCCATCAAGATGTATTTCACCATGCTAATGATTTTTTTTTCAGACCTCCATTTTTAGGAAACACAGAATGGGGAACTTTTGTATGATGTCCACACAACATCTCTAAGGTATATTAATGACAGTAAAATTTTGAAAATGAGTGGAATTCCCCTTTAAAACTAGTATAGCATATTGAGAAATATTGTTACAATGCCTAATAGTATCCATAAAAGTAAATGACAAGACAAAAAAACATACGGTATAGGCCTACTTTTGCCCCCAAAATATTTTAGATGCGACACCCCTCATGCTTATCAAAGCCTCACAGTTTGACGACCACAGCAAAGTTGCTGGGCTTGCATGCTGTCGCTGCACGCTTGGTATTCCAAAAATTTAAAATGTTCATGTCTCTCCCCACTCCTGTGCTCATCACGCTCCACTGGCTTTCAGGTTCAGGCCACATCTATAATGCAAAAGTCTGTGGAGCGGACTACTCCCTTGTTTGATGACCCCATCACCCCCCCAGGAGGGCAGATTCAGTCAGGATGGTAGATTCAATTTGGTATAAAATAGTGTACAAACCTGCACTATGCACACGGGTGTAGTGGAGGGGGGACGCGGGGGGATGGCATCCCCCCACTTCTCACATCTAAAATATTTTTGGGGCAAAAGTAGGCCTATGTTTTTTGTCTTGCCATTTACTTGTTTCACTAGCGTGTCTGTGTGTGTGTTGCGCAGGTGCTCGCAAATGCAAGTGTGCATGCATGTGTCTTAATTGGGAATTCCACTCATTTTCAATATTTTAGTGTCTTTTAAAAAAAAATATATATATATATATATATATATATATAATATATATATATATATATATATATATATATATATAATATATATATATATATATATATATATATATATATATATATATATATATATATATATATATATATATATATCCCACGATTTGGCAACCCATTTTTTCACCCAGTGCAAATTCCTAATATGATCCTGGGCTCTACACACCCTCCGCAGGCAGTGGACTGGCCTCATGCTTCCTTCAATGCATGAGGAGTCCAAGCTGCCTTCTTTTCACCTGACAGGGGGGGAGTTTCCCTGTTTGGACGTAGCGCGTGGAAGGAACACGTTATTCCAACCAGTTCCTGTCCCCTCCATCAGGCGCCCTGCTGGCCAGGGGGAGGCAGTCTAGAGTCCAGGATTACTGCATGTTTTTGTGAGGGTATCTACCCTAGGGGACACAGGGAGAACATGCAAACTCCACACAGAAAGGCCCTTTCACCAACCCCATTCTCTCCCCCATTCTGTGTTTCCTAGAAATGGAGGTCTGAAAAAAAAAATAGCATGGTGAAATACATCTTGATGACATCATCAAGATGTGTTTCACCATGCTAGTGAGTTTCCTTTTTTTCTGAGAGTGTACAAATGGACCCACTTGGGTCCATTTGGTTCACATTTGTACAATTCCCCTTTAAGAGGCGTCCCCCCACTTCTAAAAGTCCTACTACAACACTGCCTATGCAGAACAAAAACACACAATGCGTCTCAGTACACCTTTTTTTTTTTTTTTCAGCGGTCTGGGGACCACCAGTGGTCCTTGAGAGGGTTCCAGGTGGTCCCCAGGCTAAATGATGGAAAGTCGGTTAACTCTTTGAGAGTGTGAAAATGAAACCAAATGTATCATGTGAATTATCCCCAAGCCTACACAGTATAGATGATTAACGGTCATTTTGATCTGCATGTTTGCCTGTTTGTTTCTGAAATCCAGTCTGGAATTGTGGAAAAAAGCAAAATAAATATTTAGTTTTAGATCTGTGGGGCTGAAATATCCTCAAACGGTGGTCTGTGGCTCAAATGCTGAATAAATAGTGGGCCCTGGTATCAAAAAGGTTGAAACCCACTGCAGTACACTAAAGAAGCATGTATAAAACTACACCCACACACAGTTATCCAATCCATCGTGTCACACCCTATAAAGCTTGTGCAAAAAGAACACAAACTAAAAGTGAATAGCCTAAACAGTAAAACCGCAACCTGATATGTTACTAAGAAGGAAACACTGGTGATATTAGATGATATTATGCAACCTCTGTGCTCGAATATCAGAGTCAGCGAACATGTGGAAAAGTACAGGTGAGCAGCCTAGAACAGTGGTTTTCAACCAGTGGTACGGGGACCGCCAGTGTTCCTGGAGGATTCCAGGTGGTCCCCTAGCTAAATGATGGAGAGTTGTTAACCAAAGAGACCCTTATAGAGGTGTAACTCTTGAGAGCGTAAAATGAAAGCAAAATTTGGTTTATATGGATTATATTTAAACATTATATTCAAACACCTGAATTACTTCATTTGTAGAAGAATTGTTATTTTGACAAATGTTTGGCCAGTTATCTCCTAAATTGTGGACACAAACTTGAAAATCCTTAGCTTTCAAGGTTCAAGGTTCTTTAGGCCTATTTGTCACTCCAGTGTATGTCAGGACATATACAGGGATGAAATAACGTTTCCATTGTTCCCAGTGCAATAAGACAATAGACAATAAGTGCAATAAGAAAAATGACAAATACAAACAATACAAGAAACAGTAAGTGAAGCATAAAGTGGGGTGAAGGTGCTAAGCTACAACCAGGTATATATATATATATATATATATATATATATATATATATATATATATATATATATATATATATATATATATATATATATATATATATATATATATATATATATATATATATATATATATATATATATATATATTGGCGTGCACAGTGGGAGGTAGAAGCGGCAGGGAGTTCAGCATCCTGATGGCTTGGTGGACAAAGAAGGTTGAAGAAGCCGTGCATAGGGTGGGTGGTGTCACCTGCGATCTGTAGCGCCCTGCGGGTCACACGTGTGTTGTATGTCCTGCAGGGACAGGAGGGGGACACCCACGATCTTCTCGGCTGCTCTCACTGTGCGCTGCAAGGTCTTTTGGATCCAAGAGACTATAAACTCGACATGAAATGGTGGTCCGTGGCTAAAATACCGAATAAATAGTGGGCCCTGGCATGAAAAAGGTTGAAAACCACTGGCCTGTGCCTGTGCCTTCCTCTTCGTAAATCCTCATTTAGCTATATAGACAATATGGGCAACTGCCGATCACACGCATCATGTTGATTTCAATTTATTTCGTTCATGAGATCAACACCACACCACTAGAATTGAATTAAAACATCACTTTTCAGAATGACAATTTAATAGCTAAACAAATAGCTGATCTACAAGTTCAAACCATAGTAGTTCTCCCAGCTCTTAGATCGTCTATTTTTGCTACGGCAGCAATATGCAGTTTTGCCCTCTGGGAGTGAGTGAATATAGAGCTGAGCAGTCTTGCCCCTGTCATGCCATCGCCCGTGGCCCAGAAATGAATTCCCCATGTGTTTTCCTCCTACACCTTTCCAAAATTATTCATATAAAGACCATTACGCCGCGGACAACCTTCAACTCGGGTTGTGACATAGGCTATCACGACAACCGACAATATTTTGGATTCATCAAATTATTATTGTCTTTATTATTAAATTATCTTTGAAAGGTCTATGAGGAATATGAAATTAGGGGAATAACTTCTGGGCTATGGGCCACGCCATGAAAGGGGCAGGACTGCTCTACAGCTCTATGGCGGCCCTCTCCGGCATCTTCAAAGTTTCCCATGCACCCTGCTGCTATAGACCATGGGGTTTTCAACCTTTTTGACACCAGAGCCCAGAGCCCAGAGTCAGCATTTGAGCCACGGACCACCATTTGAGGAGATTTTAGCCCCACAGACCCCAAAACTAAAGATTTCTCTTGCTTTTGTCCACAATTCCAGGCTGGATTTGGGAAACAAAACAGGCAAATTAACATACAGATAAAAATGACCATTAATCTTCTAGTTGTGTAGACCTGGGCTAATTCAGATGATGAATATACCCTCTCAGGGACCACTGGTGGTCCCCGGACCACCTGTTGAAAATCACTGCTATAGACTCACCCACAGAGCTGCGGCTGTAGGGAATCAATGCTGCGGTGTCGCACTGTACTTAATGTGACTTCATGTATAATACAGGGCAGCGCTCTGATGGATATGTCTATACCGGTACAAAAGGCCAAAAGACACATCATCTCATACACAGGGGTGGATCTAGGCATGGGCAGGGGGGGGGGGGCAATGCCCCCACTCTGCCCCCCCCCAAACACGATGCCATGCAAAACAACCCAAGATATTTCAAATTAAAGTGCCTATATTTAAAATGATTTGAAACACTACTACTGCTACTAACTAGTTGTGTCACCACTAAACCAACAGCATTTCATCATTGAAAACAGAAAACTCTCTGAGTCAGACCTTTAGCTTCATGCATGCTGCGTGTCTGTTGCAACTTCAACAACAACTGATGTTGTTATTGATGCTTATACTTGCCTAATACAAGTCCTGTAACTGAAAATGGTATGGGTGCGGCTTCATCGGCCGTGGCACGAAGCGGCACGGGCGATGAAGCCGCCCCCATACCATTTTCTCTTGCCCCTCCAACATGTTTTCTGCCCCCCCCCATATGGGACATGTTATATCCGCCCCTGCTCATACATACAATTCCATCTGAGGTATAGATGAATTGATCATTTCCACCTCCCACAGTTGTTGGTATACAGGCTGTAATCCCAGGGGTGTCAAACCCATTTTGGGTCAAGGGACACATTGCGCAAACGTTCACTTGATGAAGTCTGCGACCTGCGGTTGCAGCTCACAGGCGCTGACGCACAATAACAATTATACACAATTGGGTAACAGGAGGATCTTTTACATAGATTTCCTCATCTTTATTTTAGAGCGTTTTGTTGTAATACAATGAAGGATAAACATCAGGCTATTAGGCATGGGCATGGGGGGGCAATGCCCCCCGAAATGCCCAGTCTGCCCCACCAAACATGATGACATGTAAAACAACCCAAGATATTTCAATTTAAAGTGCTTATATTTAAAATGATTTGAAACACTACTACTGCTACTAACTATAGGATTGTGGCACCACTCTAAACCAACGGCATAGAGTGGTGCCATCATGCCATCATGTGCCATCATCATTGAAAACAGAGTGAGTCAGACCTTTAGCTTTATGCATGCTGCGTGTCCGTTCCAACCTAAACAACAACTGATGTTATCAATGCTTTACTTGACTAATAAAAGTCCTCTAGCCGGAAAAAAATGGTATGGGGGCGGCTTCATCGCCCGTGGCGCAAAAGTTGCACCCATACCATTTTTGGTTACAGGACTTTTATTAGGCAAGTAAAGCAATAATACAATAATAACATCAGTTGTTGTTAGTTAGTAGCAGTAGTATAGTGTTTCAAATCATTTGAAATAGAAGCACTTTAATTTGAAGTACCTTTCTTCATTTGCATGCAACCATGTTTGGTGGGGCAGTCAGGGCATTTAGGGGGGCATTGCCCCCCATACCCATGCCATACCCAGGGCCTTTAGTGGGGCAGGTAGGGGAGGGGGAAGCAGCAATGTTGTTTTCTTTTTGAAAATCATGTCGCGGACCATATTGGACAACTCTGACGGCCGCATGTGGCCCAACTGGATCACCGGACTGACACCCCTGGACTATACTGTTGCAAGAGGCCTATTATTATTACTCCGCATGTTGCTGCTATAGCTACCAGGGTCACAAGGGTATACACATGGCACATTTTCATCCAATATATTGATATCACAGGCCTGAGCATGCATGCATGCTGCCGTCCCCTTCATGTAGCATGCGCCAGGCGCGGACAACTCCCTCTGGGGTTTCAGCGAAAAGAGAAAAAGCCATGACAGATGGAACCTATATCTGAAGCATGAACTCAGTTCTCTACTTTCCTTTTAACTATAGCCCATCATTATACGACTAGAAAACAAATGCACAGGCCCGTTTCAGACGCGATCGATGAATGCTCATTTTAAGTTTTTCTTTTTTTTTTTTTTTTGCGTTGTGAAATCAATAGTTCCCTATAAGCCGCGCCAACTTTGCCAACTCAGACCGCTCACAGAGTTCCAGTCTGGTCTCGCACAGCCGTGTTATAGCCTACTGATTCAGAAAAATATATATATATTTTTATTTTATGTTAGATGTCAGCGGCGGATGTAACATTTCCCAAATGGGAGGGGGCAGGAGAAAATCGTATGGGGGGTGAAGCCGCACCCATACCATTTACGGTTACAGGACTTTTATTAGGCAAGTAAAGCATCAATAATAACATTGGTTGTTGTTGAAGTTCCAACAGACACGCAGCATGCATATAAAGCTAAAGGTCTGACTCAGAGAGTTTTCTGTTTTCAATGATGAAATGCTGTTTAGTGGTGCCACAGCTGTGGTTTGTCAGTAGCAGTAGTAGTGTTTTGAATCATTTTAAATATAAGCACTTTAATTTGAAATATCTTGGGTTGTTTTTGCGTGCCATCATGTTTGGTGGCACAGAATGGGCATTTAGGAGGGCATCCCCCCCATGCCCATGCCTAGATCCGCCCCTGTTAAGATGCACAGTACTGTTCTCATTCATCTTTTTGATGAATTGAAAATGGGTCGCCCTGATATAAAGAAGTCTCAGTGCTTTTTTTTCTGGTTTTATCCTCACATTGGGTTTTTGTATTGGCACGTGTGCCTTCCTTGGACTGTGCTATACCCCTACTGCAATCTCTTCATACATTTTTTCAATCAATTCAATTCCCATCTTTTGCTTGCAATTCCACACAGAATCATGAAGTGAATAGCAACTAACCCTTATACCCATGGCAGGAGATTTACAATGTTCAGCCAGGGACGGATCTACAGGCATAGGCATTTGGGGGCGGGGGGCTCTAAAAAAGAGGGGGGGGGGGGGGGGGTGTTACTCAGGATTCCTTGGCCCCAAAAATGTAGACCTATATTAACCCCTGCAATCACGTTTTTAGGTCATCTAGGAGGCGGGATATTGATATTTTTAAACAACCTCGAGGGAAAAAATACCATCGAACATTTTTTGATACGTTAGCTCAGGGGATTTAAATTGGTGGTTCCAGGGGGTCCCAGCTAAATGCTGGACAGTTGGTAACCAAGTGGACCCTTATAGGTCTGTAACTCTTGAGCTGAGCACGTTAAAATGAAAGCAAATGGACCCTTACGGGTCCATTTGGTTTCATTTTAACGTCTGACTTACATTTGCTCGACCCCCTGTCCCCCCGCACGTGTGACAGGTTAGATCCGGGTCTGTGTTCAGCCCTTTGAAAGCCATTACTTTTGCAGCGCATGGTTCAGCGACGTGAGAGAGAGGATAGCATGTGGTAATGTCTGTGCACTGGAGGTGTGGGGGTGGGTAGCTGACCTTGATCTTTGTCAACCAAATTGCCTCATATTATGTCAAATACTGCGTTAGAGGTATAATATATGACATTTTGTGGCCGTTCCTGAACCTATAGTGTCTGTATGGGCCAAAGACCCGTAACATATTGTAAATGAAAAGAGCAGCTCGTGCAGAAAGATAATTTATTAACAGAAAAATGAATAAATGAGTGAAATGTCTTCCCCTCTGGGGTGAACTTGAATAATGAGGCAGTAGTAATATGTAATGGCGGCCGTGCAGGTTTATTTTGCTCTGGAAGGCTAAATTTAACAAAAAGAACAACTAGAAAAAGTGTACTTCTGGTCACAAGTCTACACCAGGTGGCCCCCTGGTGGCGCTATAAGCCAATGTGAAAAGGGTGCCATTTCCTCTCATGCATTTGAGGGCAATTGCTTGATTTGGGGTATATACTGTAAATGAAAAGGTTGTGAAAGCCAATCATAGACAATTCGCGTGGAATATGAAACATAGGAGAGATCCATCTCGAGCATGTGACAGTTTGCAGGATTTTGGGGACAGAATCTGAAAGGGTAATATAGGAAATACAAAGATCGGCCTCAGGGTGGCGATATAAAAGGCAGATGTGGGAAAAAATACAGGTCAAAGGTTTGGCATTGTACTTCACGGAGTGTGAACGCAACGTTTCATGCAGAATGATGCAGTTATAGGTCAGCATATGGAAAGCTATGGAAAGCTCCCTCCTGGTGGCACTATAACATAATTCTGGAAAAAGTGGGGCAGAGATTTATTGTTGTCATTTAAGGAGGGCAACAGACAATAAGGATATTCTTTTCTCCTCTGACTGTAAGAATGAGGTGTGACATTAAAGCTATTTATTAGGGTGAAAACCATTAGAGGTTTTCAACCATTTTGACACCATAGGGCCCACTATTTATTCTGCATTTGAGCCACGGTATTTGAGGACATTTTAGCCCCATGGACCCAAAACTAAAGATTTCTTTTGCCTTTGTCCACAATACCAGACTGGATTTGGGAAACAAAAATACATAGGTCAAAATGACCATTCATCTTCTACCTTCTCTAGTTGTGTAGACTTGGGGCTAATTCACATAAACGAATACTATTTGGTGGCTGTGTTCTTCACGGCCCATTTGGTCCATCTGGACACCGTGGATCAGGGGCGGATGTAACATTTCCCAATTGGGGGGCAGGAGAAAATGGTAGGGGTTCGGCTTCATCGCCCGTGGCGCGAAGCCAGGACTACCGTAATTTCCGGACTATAAGCCGCTACTTTTTTCACATGCTTTTGACCCTACGGCTTAGACAACGGATTTTTACAGGTAACACAGGGGAGAGGGTTCCAGGTGGGATCCACAGACTATAACTAATGATGGAAAGTTGGCTAACCAAATGTGTAAACACTCTCAAGAGTTATGATATTCAACATCTAAATTAGCACCACTTAATTAATATAAGTCATGTTCATTTTGGTCTCATTTTGATGTCTTGCCTCTTTTGTTTGTGAAAATCCACCCTGGAATTGTGAACAAAACCAAAAGAAATCTTTAGTTTTGGGTTCTGTGGGGTGAAGATGTTGTTAAATCGTGGTCTCTGGCTCAAATGCGGAACAAATAGTGGGCCCTGGGATCAAAAAAGTTGAAAACCACTGCTCTAACATGAAGCTTATTGTCTGGTGCGTCTTATAGTCCGGTGCGGCTTATACAAGGAAAAATCAGTATTTTGCCCCAAATTTAGTTGGTGCGGCTTATATTCAGGTGCGGCTTATTGTCCAGAAATTACGGTAGACATTGACACACAACACAATATTTGCAACATCACTGCATCACAGGGCAAAAGTGTTTTTTGGCGAATGAGTATGTGATTAGAATTTTGAACAGTGAAACTGTGTCTAGACACCTGATGAACAGTGTTCAGTGTTTTGGAAGTTGATTTGACAATGGCTTTTTAGAGTATGTGGGTGGCCTACAGAGCAGTGAAATTTTATATTAAAAAAAAAAAAAAAAAAAAAAAAAAAGCTGATAGCACAAACATAGCACAAAATGTTTGTGCTATCATTTGTTCTGCATGGCCCTGTGCTGAAAAAAAGCAGAAGAAAATGAAACCAAAAGGCAAATGTTGGTCAAATGTGATTATAGGATTTGGTGTTTTGAATACGCCTATATGGTTTTATTACGTTTTTTGTGGCGAGTTCTTGACTGAAGGCATTACACACCTATTGGAGAATGGTCTGCAGAAGGTTTTTAAAAGATCAAATGTTTGCCCTCATGTGCTTGATCTGGAGAAAATGTGAAAGAAAGTGAAACAAACCCCCATTAGTTTTGGATTAGGTTTTGTCTGTATAGGCTGCAAATGTTTTTGTATTCCATTTTTCAGGTAATTATGGCTTGGTTGAAGTAACATTACACACCTATTAGCAAGCGACGGTGGTGTGTGTGTGTGTGTGTGTGTGTGTGTGTGTGTGTGTGTGTGTGTGTGTGTGTGTGTGTGTGTGTGTGTGTGTGTGTGTGTGTGTGTGTGTGTGTGTGTGTGCGTGCGTGCGTGCGTGCGTGCGTGCGTGCTTGCGTGCTTGCGTGCATGCGCCTGCCTGAACGTGTGCATGTGCAGTGCACTGTGTGTGCGCGCCGAGCTGTGCATTCCATCTCATTAACCTATTCATTTCTGCAAGTTGAAATACATGACACTCTATGCCAGAACCCAAGGCTATTTCCATCCCAAATCACCGTCCAGCTTTTAATTATAGGCTCTGGCGCTACGCCAAGAAAAAGCAACAACGTTTTCCCAAAGCAAACATGCTTCGTTGATGGAATCTAATTTGTCTCCTCTCCCTTTTCTAAAATTCGGACCCGTAACTGCTCAGGGCAGAGAATTGCGCACACGCACACGCCAGTAATAGCTAAATACGAATCCCAACTTCTCCCCCACAAACATAAACATGTTCATGATTTACAAATGTACTGTAGATATTAACTCAGATATATATCTCACAAGCACGCACGCACACGCACACGCACACACACACACACACACACACACACACACACACACACACACACACACACACACACACACACACACACAGACACACACACACGCGTGCACACACACACACAGAAAGAGAGTTCCATTTGTCTGCATTTCCCTTTGTTATTCCATTAATCCACGCGTCATAATGCTGAATAGGTGCCAGGTTCAAGGTTCAGCAGTGTGAACAAGAGAGAAACACCTACAGTAGACTAACCCCCTAGAACAGTGGTTTTCAACGTTTTTGACTCCAGGGACCACCATTTATTTGGCATTTGAGCCACGGACCACCATTTGATTGAGCACATTTTAGCCCCACAAACGCCAAAACGAAAGGTTTCTTTTGCTTTTGTCCACAACTCCAGGCTAGATTTGGGAAAGCAAACAGTCCAACATACAGATCAAAATGACCATTAATCTTCTACATTCTCTAGTTGTGTAGACTTGGGATAATTCACATGATGAATATTTTAACTCTTGAGAGTGTAGAAATGAAACCCTTGCGGGCCCATTTGGTTTCATTTCTACATTATCATGAGTTCCATCTGGTTAACCAACTTGGGGACCACCTGGAACCCTCTCAGGGACCACTGGTGGTCCCCGGGCCACCTGTTGAAAACCACTGCCCTAGAAGATCAACAACAGGAGATTAACAACGGTCCTAATAAAAGCAACAGATTTCATTAAACAGTTAGATGTGTCCCTTTAATACGGACAAGCGATAAATGGTGCTTTCATACAGCGCCACTATACAAGGCACTTTATAAAGAGATCGCGCATTGCATTCACAGACCAATTCATACTCCCATGCCGGAGGAAACCATGCAAGGCTATGTATGCGACTGACCAAAAACAAAGGAAAATCTTAACTAGGTACAGCTTGAGTGAACACAGCCTCGCGGTTGAGAAAGGCCGCCATATAGGCAGACATGTATCCCTATAGGGAAGACAGACTATGCACCCACTGCACACAAAGCGAAGTGGAAACCGAGCTACACTTTCTATCCATCTGTCCTTTCTACCAAGACATCAGAGACACATACTGTCCACTGTACCAAAACATCAGAGACACATACTGTCCACCAGACAATTGCACGAGTCCCTCCGAGCCGAGTCTCAAGCAAGCGCAAGTCATTTGGTCCCAAGTCTCAAGCAAGTCAAGTTTTTTTTAGGTTGTGGGCGAGTCAAGTCGAGTCGAGTCCACACAGTTGGGCAAGTCAAGTCGAGTCAAGTCGCATGGTTGTTTCGAGTCGAGTCACAATGTTTTCAAGTCGAGTCACTGGTTTTCAAGTCAAGTCACAGGTTACAACTTCCTACGGTCAAATGTAAAAAAAATATCAGTTTTATCAGTTATCAGTTTTGTTGCAGTGTGTAACTTGAATTATATGAATGAAAGAAAAAATGTATTAATAGAGATGAGAGTTACAGTACAATTGTGCTTGTGTAGCACATAGGTGTAGCATTTTGTAGAGCAGGCATACCTGCACGCACACGGATCATTAATTTAACATAGTGTTCATTTTTCATCAGGCACTAAGTTAGCTACCTACTCGTGTAGCCTGCTACTACACGCAGTGTTGCCAACTGCCAAAATCCAAAATGCACATGAATCACGTGACTAGGCTGTTTTCTGACCCCTCAATGTTGCAAGTCTTGTACTAGATCTAGATGGCAATGGCGTTCACCACCGCTCCGCTCCCATCAGTGGTTCAGACCGTGGGTCGGGACCCCCGCAAATAGGTGGTCGCGTTAGCTCCCTGACTGGTTCATTTGGTTTCATTTGCACACCGTTGCCTCCCGGCAATGGTGACTCGGACGATGACTCGGACGAGTCGCCGAGTCAGGTTGTCTCAAGTCAAGTCCGAGTCTCAAGTATTTTACCTACAAGTCCCAAGCGAGTCAAGTCACCGAAAAATGCGACTTGGACTCGAGTCGAGTCGAGTCAATACGAGTCGAGTCCAATTGTCTGCTGTCCACTGTACCAAGACATCAGAGACACATACTGTCCACTGTACCAAGACATCAGAGACACATACTTCCCACAGATTACAACCATGCACAGAGACTTCGAAAACATGACAAACAACGGAAAACTCCCATATCTGCTGGGCGAAGTACAACAATGTGCAAACACAGCAGCAAGATTCGTGATGTGCTGCGATAAAAGAAGGATATCAAATGGAACGCAACTACCCCGAAGAATAAACATTGTATTGTACTATTATACCCTACATCGACCTCCATATTCTTAACTTTTGTATTGATACATTGTTGTATTGTTGTTTTTGCTTTTTTCTGTTATATTGTGTTTTCTTGTTATATTGTATTTCTTGTTGTCATGCTCTTGCTTTGTGCAATGTAAACGTATGTTTTCTCATGCCAATGAAAATTGAATTGCAAGGCACCGCCGACCTGCCCATCGGGACCAATTAGGGGCTCAGGGTCTTGCGCGATGACACCTCGACGTGACTGTACCTCTGGGAGATCCCCGGTTCAAACTGGGAACCCTTGCGGTTGCCATCAATTCACCCTGCCCTACCCCTGAGCCACTGCCGTCCCCATTTGGCACATAAAGCATAAGATGTTTGTTAAATAATAGAAAATAGTCGTGTCATCATGCGGCTATAGCATACCTGGGCATTATGCGGCCCGGGAGCCAAATGCGGCCCTTTGGCTGACTCTGACCGGCCCGGGGACCACCAGTGGTCCTTGAGAGAGTTCCAAGTTAAATATGGAAAGTTGGTTAACCAGATGTAACTCTTTGAGAGCGTATAAATGAAACCAAATGGACCCTTGCGGGTCCATTTGGTTTCATTTTTACACTCTCAAGAGTTCAAATATTCATCATCTGAATTAGCCCAAAGTCTACACATTCAATCAGAGAATGTAAGAGAATGGTCATTTTTGTTACCCTGTTTTGTTTCCCAAATCCAGCCTGGAATTGTGGACAAAAACAAAAGAAATCTTGAAGTTTTGGGATCTGTGGGGCTAAAATGTCATCAAATGGTGGTCCGTGGCTCAAATACTGAATAAATAGTGGGCCCATGGTGTCAAAATGGTTGGTCTTACTCTTACTTTTATCTTGAAATTAAATTAATATTACGCAGACTTTAGTTCAGCCTTTAGTCTTGGCCCTCCACAATATTTTATGTATCTCATTTGGCCCCTTGGGAAAAATAATTGCCCACCCCTGGGCTATAGCCTTCAATTGTATTGCAGCGTTTTCCATGCTGTTACTAATGGTGGTGAATCCATCCTCATAGCTATGCATATAGTTGCCTGTCTGTCCGTGTAGAAATGGTCTGTTACAAGTAAAGGTCCAGAATTCTACATTTACTCGTCTCGAGTAAAAGGTATCAGCATCGAAATTACGTAAAGTGCTCATTTTGTAAAACGTTTTCAAATATGCATAACAGCCCTAGTAAAAAGATATAATATTTGCCTCTGAGACGTAAAGTGGAGTAGAGGTAAAAGTATTGGAATTTGGAATAAATCAGTGGTTTTCAACCGGTGGTCCGGGCACCACCAGTGGTCATTGAGGGGGGTTCAGGTGGTTCCCAGGCTAAATGATGGAGAGTTGGTTAACCAGATGTAACTCTTGAGAGTGTTAACATGAAACCAAATGGACCCTCCAGGGTCCATTCACCATCTGAATTAGCAAGTCTACACACTCTAGTCAAAAAATCAAATAGGATTCCAATAGGATTTGTTCCTAAATCTGATTGGACTTCTAGGATTTTTTGACTAGGGCAACTAGAGATCACTGTGGTGTAGCCAGGTATGGTGTAAGTCCTCTCATTGGCTGCATGGCAGCAAATCAGGTTTGGGGCCGTGCTCATTGGCTGCATGGCAGCGAATCAGGTCTGGGGCCTTGAGGTAGGCCCGAAAGCCTATACCACCAGGCCTGGGCCTGGGCCTACCAAATAATTATCCATAATAATTAAAACCAGTCATCAAGAGTTTCAACTCATGATGAACAAAGCCGGGGAGTACAGTAATATTTTTAATTGGGGGGGTCAGGTGATTTCTCGACCTTTTGACTTGCAGGTTTTAATTATTCTGGGTAATTATTTGGTAAGCTCAGGCCAGGGCTGGTGGTATAGGCTTTCAGCCTACCCCAAGGCCCCAGACCTGATTTGCTGCCCTGCAGCCAATGAGAAGACTTACACCATACCTGCTACACCACAGCGATTGAGAATTGCACCCAATGTCATTTGATCTGTATAGTTTGCCTGTTTTGTTTCCCAAATCCAGTTTAGCTGGAATTGTGGAGAAATCTTTAGTTTTGGGGTTTGTGTGGGGCTAAAATGTCCTCAAATGATGGTCCATGGCTCAAATGCTGAATAAATACTGGGCCCTGGTATCAAAAAGGTTGAAAACCACTGGAGTATAAAGTAAATACTAGTTACTAATTACAAGTTACTTTGGAACACATAGCCTTCCTGTCAGCAGACAGCTCAGCTCAGATCAGTGGGAAGCAGCTTTTGCCTCCATCCATCCATCCAGGCTGCCTTTGTGCTGGCGAGAGAACAGGAAAGACTGGTGTGATAAATAATGTCCTTTCATGACTTGCCACTTTCACTGGGGCGGTTTTGGTGTTTTCAAAGTATAGGCTACTTGGGTTTTGTCACTGTGCTCTCCTTACAGATATAATTAATTTAATGCACCACCACTTTCAGTGTCGTGTAATACGCACAACCCTAACTTAATATGTTACATAATGTAGTGCCAAAATGAAATTAACTAATATAATAATATAATCTATTACTTAAAGGAGAACATGTGTTTCACAGCGTTAATGTTTTTTTCTTTTAGGGCGTTTTTTTTAGGGGTCCCCAGAACCCACTTTGGGATGCACCAGCTAAGAAAAAGGCACCTCATGGGTCTGAGGTTGTACATGTGTACTATTATAGAGTTGCATTGAGTTTGATTTGACAATATAGCCTACTGTAGGCCTAATTTGGGGTCTCAGAGATAGAATTATAAGGCCCATTAGTGGGGGTCCATATGATATCACCCTGCAGGTCAATGGAATTTAAAATGGTTAGAAATGACTGCTAGAGACTTAAAAGTGTTCTCTTGGGGTTCCCCTTGGCATGGGTGTCGATTTGAATGCCCAGCTTCAAATGACATGGTTCTATTACTCTCAAGAGTTAAAATATTCATCATCTGAATTAGCATCACCTAATTAAGAAGTCTGCACTGTTTTGTTTTGCAAAATTGTGCCTGGAATAATGAAATTATCGACAAAACCAAAATAATTCTTTAGTTTTAGGTCTTTGGGGTGAAAATGTAATCAAATGGTGGTCCGTGGCTCAAATGCTGAATAAATGGTGGTCCCTGGTGTCAAAAAGGTTGAAAACCTCTGGTGTACGCCATAGCCTATATTTGTCATTGTCTGAAGGAAGCCAAACAGCAACAAGTTTTACTCTTTTAGGCCTAGTAGGCTATTATACACAAGCTGTAACAACTAAACCTTGGACCTGGGAAACCACTCTTGTAAAGAACATGAGTGACCTCTAGCGACGACGTTGGCAAATTGCACAAAACCAAAAACCAAGGACGTGCAGAATGGAGTCGCGGAAGTCATTTGCATTGCTTTCTGATGTTGACGGTTCTGGTGTTTCTGCTCAGTGTTGCCAACTTGGCGCCTTTGTCGCTATATGTAACTTTTTTCCAGACCCTGGGAAAAAAAGGGGGGGGGGGGGGGGGGGGGGGGACCCGAAAGGTCCGTTTGGTTTAATTTTACGCTGTCAAGAGTGAAATCATATTTAACCATCTGAATTGCCTAATTATCAAAACCTACACATTTAGAAAATGTAGAAGAATTGCTATTTCGACCAACATTTTGCCAGTTATTTCTAGTCCGACTCAACATCAAATGGTGGTCCTCCGTGGTGGGTAAAATGCAGAATAAGCAGTGGGTATGAAAATGGCCGAAAACCACTGCTCTAGCGTAGGGGTTTTCAACCAGGGCCCACCATTTATTCAGCATTTGGGCCACGGACCACCAATTGGGGATATGTTTAGACCCACAGACCCCAAAACTAAAGATTTCTTTTGCTTCTGTCCATGACCATTAATCTTCTAGTTGTGCAGATTTGGACTAATTCGCATGATGGATATTTTAACTCTTGAGAGTGTAAAAATGAAACCAAATGGACCCGCTAGGGTCCATTTGGTTTCATTTTTACGTTCTCAAGAGTTACATCTGGTTATAGCCAGCTTAGCTGGGGACCACCTGGAACCCTCTCAAGGACTATTGGTGGTCCCCGGACCACCTGCTGAAAACCCCTGCTCTAGCGCATTCTAGTGCATTTTGGAAGTGCCATTAGTGCATTTTGGATTTTGGCAGTTGGCAACACTTCGCGGAAGTGCATTTGCATTGCTTTCTGATGTTGACGTTTCTGGTGTTTCTGCTTCTGAGCCGAAACTAAACTCACAGCAGACTTTGCACCAGAGCTGCGTCTGCAGCATGTGTGTGAGTCGTTGCGACACCGCGGAAGTTGGTTACACTGACCGTTATGATCAGATCAGTTCTTGTGCGTCCACGGAGAAAGAAGTCTTTGGAATTTAATGTACATTTCGGCTGACAGATAATAACAAGGACGTTAGTTTTCAAGGAGTGAAGGAGGAGGCTGCAGGAGTTACTCGAGTTTACAACATTGACCTGATGCCTGGTAAGATAAAGTCTGGAATGTCTTGTCTTGTTTCCACTGGGGTAACTATTATTATCTTATTATGGTGCATTTGCTTAGGACTTGGCTAAGATATAGACTGACTGTCGTAGTGCGTTATTGTGTTGATCTATTCTGACTTTTTCAATCCCGATGGGCGGAGGGCGGACACGATCTGAGACCACAGAGCTTCGAACCCGTGCACAATGCAGATTATGAGGTGTTGATCATGAGGCCCAAAATGTTAGAGATATCTACGGGGAGCTTGTGCAATGTATCAGTCCGTAGTTTTCAATACATGCATGCTTTAATCCTGTTTGTGGCCGAACGCCATTTCCCCGCTCCTCGTTTACTTCCTCTTTACGTTGAGCGTCTGCGCACTGCCGCCATTGAGAACTTTCAATAGCGTCGGCCACTTAACGGGATTAATCAATTCTTTATTATTAAAACATTTATTTATACATTGCACAAACAGCCCGTATACCTCGACAACATTTGGGTCATTAGGGCGAGCACATGATACATTATGTGTACATGTTCGGAGCCCTAAGGTAGATTGAAAGTGTCAGAATAAATGAAATACATCCACGATATTAAATCTCTTAGGCGACGTCACGACTCACGACAACCCACGTGACTGCAGGTTAGCCTATTCAGAGTTCCTAGATACTGAAAAGAAACCAAGTCATTTTTTTTTTATTATTGCCCCATGGAGTGCAATTTGCTGCTTAAATTCTAATATAAATTAACTCGCCCCTCCTACCCCCTTCCCCCATTTGTATATTTTTCTTTTAGTTGCACTATGAAAGCCTCAGTGTTGGGAATATTACTATACCTTGTTAATGTATTACTTATTACTTATTACCTTCATTTTAAAGCAATATATTGTATTACAATATTGCTGTCTGAGCAAGTGTAATATATTAATATTACTATTACATATTACTTAAAAGAAAAATGTTGTGCAAAATATATAATTAAATATTTAGTGTCACTATTAATCAAATATTGTGTAGGCCAGTGGCATACCTACAATAAAGAAAGCGCACTTGGCTATCTGGGAAATCCATATGAAATCAACTTGAAAAAAACGTCACTCCTGAATAAATAATTTGATGACAAATTATAGAAAATAAGTAATTATTTAACTTCTGCAGTTGTCAAGAAAATTTCACAAGAACATTTTCAACGAGACAGATTGACAGAAAGTAATATTGAAAGTAATGCAGTAATGCAGAAAGAAAAGTATAATATATTAGGTTGTTTTTGTTTAGTAATATATTTATATTACAAGTTACTGCATTTTGGTAATATATTATGTAATATATTGAGTTACGTAGTGCACATGTCCCAACACTGGACATCCTATACTGTTTACGGCTCTACAGTAGTGATTTTTTTGTATGTCTCTTAAATGTTTTGATCAATCAATCAGTAAGTACATGGTTACATCTTTAATCTTTACTCCTAACCCTTTTATCTTTAAAGTTTTTTGCAATTAAATAGCATGGTAATTAAAAGATAAAAAGGCTTTACATTATAGTTAGGGAAAGTTATGAAAACGTAAAAACTAAATCACCACCAAGAAATGTCTTCACCAGTGTGTTTCCAATGATGTCGTGGGCGCGTGCTGTGTGCGCGCGTGCGTTGATTACATCAACAGGTTCACCCATGGGCCATTCATATGTACGAGCCAGCAGTCTTTGTAGCATGGCAAAATGTGTGAACGGGGCAGGCGATATTGTTGTCGGAGGAGTGAAAGCCTAACTGCCTGGTTAAACTTGTTAGACAAGTCACTTGGGTATGGTACGTTCTAGTGGCCATTCAATTCAAATGAGCTTTGTTGGCATAAAAATAAATGTTTATACAGCTGAGAGAGGGTAGAATTGACTGTAAAAACAGAGCTACAGTGTGTCACATTGTATGAAAAAAGGAAAGGTTGTGCTAGTTTTCAGTGGAGTGCCCCCCCCCCCCCCCGCCACTTAAAAACAAACAAACAGTAGGCTATCCATTAGGGGAAAAAAAGGAATTAAAGATTACAAAAAGGCAGCACATCCAAAATGTGCAGTAATATAGGGTGGACAAAGTAGGTCTACTCACATTTCCATTTAATTTATTGCCACACACCAAGCAGGGAAGGCTGATGCGTTTACAGCTATCATCAGAGCATTATATTATGTTAAAAAAATTAAATTGGGCCGTACCAACGGCACGTCATAAGATTACGTCATACGATGGTCCACGCCGCTTTGTTCCTGCCGTAGGGCAAATACGTTAGGCTACTCATTCATTCTCAACTCTCATTGAACCTGACGTGTCATCATCAGCTGTGCAGTGTAAACATTTTTACTTTTTCCGACAATTGAACCACAAATTAATGGAAAGAGCCAGGCTTGTGCTCAACATACCATACAGGGACAAGCTTAACCATGAGGAAAAAGAGCGTTATCTCAGCAAAATCTCTTTGTGGTTTACAGCAGCGATCCATGCCATGCGTTGCGGTCCGTGGTGGTAGACTAGGCTAGATTTCAGTAAATGTGCTTATTTTAAGTGGTGAGGGCAAATCGTGTTAATTTATTACATACAAGTGTTCTCGGGGTATTAAGGCGTGCTGAATCCAAATCTGCTGTATGTAAAGCTCAAAAAATGACTGCTAAGCCTTCAAAATAGACCATTTAAACATGGCGGCCACCACCATAATGAAGCATAATAAAATGATGTATGTTTGACTAAATAAAGTATGAAATGGATTGAAATGTATTTTTTTTATGTTTTCATATATGGGGAATACAATGACACATCCATATTTCAGATCAATTGTGAAGGTACCACTTTAACCCATTAAGGACGGGAATCCATATTTGGATCCTGTACAGTATGTATAGTATTTGTATTTGTTTTTGTGCTGATATATAAATAGTTCTAGGAGGGGCAAAATCCTTTTGCTGCCTCATTCTAGGTCAAACGGATGCTTGTGACTGTTAAAACAGGTCACGACCGGTTTACATACAGTCGCGGTGGTTTGGGAAAAAGGTCAACCGTTTCTAAAACGTTTGAGACAGTTTGAAAAAAAAAAAAAAAGGCCAGGGTTGCCGACCTATATAAGGGGAACCGGGTGATGATGTGATGCATCAGCCTGCACTGAAAGACTAACTAACGGTTTCTCCCTTTCCCCAGGTTTCCGATTGACTTCACAGAAACTAAATGGCTTCTTCAGCTAAAGTGACTGACTTCAGTTCAACCACACTTGACCCCTCTGGAATACAAGTCACATATCCTAAAGGCCCTCTACCAGCTAAAGTAACTGACTTGATGACAACATCACAAATTGTTGGAAGAAGAAAGAAGTGCAAAAGACAAAACCACCACTGGACGAGTAGAAGAAACAGAAAGGCACACACAAATGCAAAAACAAAACACAAAACACAAGATCACAATTCCCATGAGGCAGAGCCAAGTGACTTCAGTTCAATCACACTCGACCGCTCTGATCTACAAGTCACAGATCCTAAAGGGCCTCCACCAGCTAAAGTAACTGATTTGATGACAACATCACAAATGGGTGGAACAAGGAAGAAGTGCAAAAGACAAAACCACCGCTGGACGAGTAAAAGAAAGAGGATGGCACACACGCATAAAAAAGAAAAACACGAAACACGCAATCACAATTCCCATGAGGCAGAGCCAAGTGACTTCAGTTCAATCACACTCGACCGCTCTGATCTACAAGTCACAGATCCTAAAGGGCCTCCACCAGCTAAAATGACTGACTTGATGACATCACCACAAATGGGTGGGACAAAGAAAAAGCGCAGAAAAGAAAAACACTACTGGAATTTGAGTTGGAGAAGAAGGAGAAGGAAAATAAGAGAGAGAAATCGAATAGAAAGTCAGAATGCAAGCGTTGCAATCAAAGAAGAACCAAAGCAGTACGATTTGGCTTGTTCAACACAGTTATCGGATCGCAAAAGACGGCATTCCAGTGTTGCAGATAACAGCACAAATAGAATAGCAGACAACAATGTGATGGTGAAGAAACGCAGAGGACAGAATTTCACTGTTGCAATCAAAGACGAACCGAAGCAGGGACATTTACTAGAGTATTTGACTGGCTTGTCAGATCGTGAAAGACGATTAAAAGAACGATTAGCAGTCACATATCCAAAAATGGAACATGAACGAGGTGAATCACTGAATTCTGGTGTGGCAGATGGAGTCGTTGAAAACAGGAGGAGAAGCTCAATCGAATGTTTTAAAATGGAACGCACAACAAGGAGCTCGATTCTTGCAAAGCATGCCTTTTTACTAGATCGTTTGACTCGTTTGTTAGGTCAGGAGGCTGCACAGAAATGCAAGCATTCGCCAATTTTAAAAGTGAAGAGGTTGGTATTTTCCAATGCCCACATCGGAAAACTGAAAGCATCAAAGCCTATTTGCATAAGTGAGTTGTCATCGTATCCTGGACAATTAGACGGTAGAATTGTTAAACTAGAAAATGAAGATAATCAGAGGGAGAAGATCAATAACAAAACATATGAGAAGACAAAGAAAACAAGAACATCAGTCAGGCGATCAGTCAATCAATGTTCTGAGGCAAATGCGACAATTTTGGTGGATAAGGAGGTAACTGAAACACCTCTGAGAAGAAGACGTGTTGACAACATTGAAGAGCCAAGAAGCACTCAGTCACCAGTAGATGATGTCACTTTGCAAAGTCATGAGGCAAAGAAGAGTGGCTTCAGTTCGACCACACTCATACCCTCTGAAATACAAGATCCAGAACCTAAAGGGCCTCTTCCAGCTAAAGTCACGGACCTAGTGGCAACACCACAAATGGGTGGAACAAGGAAAAAGTGCAAAAGGCAAAAACTCCAATGGAATTTGACTTGGAAAAGAAAGAAAAGAAAAATAGCAGAGAAGAAACGAATAGCGAGACGCCAAGCACAGAATTCTGGGGGTGACGTTGGAAATGCAAAGAGCACGGCATACAAAGATGAATTGATAGAAACTCCTCAAAGAAGCGTTGACAATATTGAGGAACCGGGATGCACACAGTCACCAGTCAATGATGTCACTTTGCAAAGTCATGAGGCAGAAACTAGCGGCCTCAATTTGACCTCACTTACCCCCTCTGAAATAAAAGTCGCAGATCCTAAAGGTCCTCTTCCAGCTAAAGTGACTGACTTGACATCAAAATCGCAAATTGGAGACAGGACAAGGAGAAAGAGCAGAAGAAGTAGAAGAAGAAAGATAAAAACAGGCAAAAAGCCAATAACAACCCTCCAAACATGCAATTCCAGTGATGCAGTCAAAGGTATTGGAAATGCCAAAAGAATGGTGCACGAAGATAACTTGATAGATGTGGTTGAAACTTCTCAGAAAAGAAGACGTGTGGACAACGTTAAGGAGCTAGGAATCACACAGTCAGTAGATGACGTTACTTTACAAAACACCCACTCCTTAGTATTCTCACAAGATCACAGTTCCCATACGGCAGGGGCTAGTAGCTTCAGTTCAACCATACTTGACCCCTCTGGAATACAAGTCACAGATCCTAAAGGGCCTCCACCAGCTAAAGTAACTGACTTGATCACAACGTCACAAATGGGTGGAACAAGGAAGAAGTGCAAAAGACAAAATCACCGCTGGACGTGTAAAAGAAAGAGGATGGCACACACACGTAAAAAAGAAAAACACAAAACACGCGATCACAATTCCCATGAGGCAGAGGCTAACAGCTTCAGTTCGACCACACACCTCCAAGAAATACAGAATTCTGAGTTATCTCTCCTACAATGTGAGGAACAAGTACAGACTTTGGAGACATATCCTTGTCTGTCTCAAGAAGTGCAGACCTCTGAAATGTCTTATCTGTCATCTCAAGAAAAAGCAATGACATCTGAGATCTCTCCCCTACCACCTCAAGAAGTAGGCCTACAGACCTGTGAAGTGTCTATCCTACCATGTGAAGAACAAGTGCAAGCTACTGAAACATCTCCCCTACCATCTCAAGTAGTACAGACTTCAACAATGTCTCTCCTACCGGAAATACAGAATTGCGAGATGTCTCCTCTGCCATCTCAAGCAATACAGACCTATGAATTATCTCCATCTCAAGAAGTCACTGAAATGTCTCTCCTACCATGTAAAGATACTTTGGAGACATTTCCCTGTCTGCCCCAGGAGGAAGTGCAGACCTCTGACATTTCTCCCTGTCTTTCTCAAGAAGCACAGACCTCTCGGATGTCTGCCCTGCCATCTCAATTAGTACAGACCTATGGATTAACTCCCCTGCTACCTCAAGAAATACAGACCTCAAGAATGTCTTCCCTACCATCTCTAGAAACAAAGACCTCCGAGACATCTCCCTGTCTCTCTCAAGAAATACTGACCTGTGAAGTGTCCTTTTTACCGAATGAAGAACAACTACAGACCTCTAAGATGTCTCTTGTACTATCTCAAGACATTCAGGCAATTGAGATGCCTCCGGTACCATCTCAAGAAGTACAGACCTCTAATATGTCTCTCCTACAACCTCTAGAAGAACTACACACTTCTGAAATGTCTGCCCTACCATCTCAAGTACAGACCTCTGATATGTCTCCCCTACAACCTCTAGAAGAACTACAGACTTCTGAAATGTCTCCCCTACCATCTCAAGAAGTACATACCTCTGAAGTGTACCTATGTCTGTCTCAAAAAGTACAGACCATTAAGATGTCTCCCCTTACGTCCCAAGAACAAGTACAGACCTCTGTGTCATCGTTCCTACCACCTCGAGAAATACAGATTTCTGAAATGTCTTCCCTATCACCTCTGGAAAAAGTACAGACCTCTGAGACATCTCCCCTACCTTCTCTACAAGTACAGGCATCTGTGATGTCTCGCTGTCCGTTTCAAGAACAATCACATAAGTCTAAGATTTCTCTCGTAGCACCCCAAGAAGTACAGACCAATGAGATGTTTCCCCTACCATCTCTAGAAGGAGTACAGCCCCTTGAGGTGTGTCTTCTGCCCTCTCAACAAGTAAAGATCTCTGAGATGTCTCCCCTCCCACCCCAAGAACAAGCACAGACCTCTGAAATCTTGCCCTGCCTGTCTAATGAACAAGCGCAGGTATCCGAGATGTCTCCTTGTCTGTCTCAAGAAGAAGTACAGGCCTCTGAGATGTCTCCATCTCTGCTATCGCCTGAAGCAAAGAACTCTGAAATCTCTCCCTTTCTCTCTCAAGAACCACATGCTTCTGAGATGTCTATCCTACCATTGTTAGATGAAGTACACACCTCTGTTCTGTCTCCCTGCTTATATCAAGAAGTACAGACCTTTGAGATGTCTCCCTACTTATATCAAGAAGAAGTACAGACCTCTGAGATGTCTCCCCTGTCGTGTGCAGAACAATTATGGATTTCTGAAATGTCTCCCCTACAGTCTCAAGAAGAAGTGCAGATTTTTGAGACTTCTCCCTGTCTGTCTCAAGAACAAATACAGATTTCTAAAACATCTCCCCTAACATCTCAAATACAGATTTCTGAAACATCTCCCCTACCATCTCAAGTAGAGATTTCTGAAACATCTCCCCTTCCATATCAAGTACTGATTCATGAAACATCGCCCCTGCCATCTCAAGAAATACAGACTGAAATCTCTCTTCTACCGGAAGTACAGACCTCTGAGATGTCTCCAGTACCATCACTAGAACTACAAACCTCTGAGATGCCTCCACTACCATCACTAGATGTACAAACATCTGAAATGTCTCCCGTACCACCTCTAGAAGAACTACAGACTTTTATGATGTCTCCCCGTACACCCCAAGGAAAGGTACAGGCCTCTGAAACGTTTCCCTGTCGGTCTAAAGAACTAGCACAGGCGTTTGAAACGTCTCCATCATTTCAAGAAGAAGTACAGTCCTTTGAGATGTCTCCCTGTCCTTCGCAAGAAGAAGCAAAGACCTCTGAGACATCGCTCCTTCCGTGTGAACAAGTACAGATGTCCGGACAAAGACATCTCAGCCACTCCGTCTGCTCTAGTCCTGCCACTGATTCCGGAGTCAAACATTTAGGAATGGACCAGCCACCAGAAGCTACACCAAGCCTGGTGCAACACTCCTCTGACCCACAACTCCTTTTGCGGGTTTCAGACCTTCCCATTTCCCAGCATCCTCATGGTCCTAACTCAAAGCGCACCACAAGTGCACCGCCTCTTTGTGATGCCGTTAAGAGGAACGTGATTGCCTCCTCCACGGACATACCTGGCAGTGAGCCTGTTGAGTTGGGTCTGGTGAGGAGCGTCTCAAACTGTCAGACTAGCGCCGCTCTTAGTGATCCTCCCTTGTCGGTGCCCAGGATGAAGGATTTGAACCAGGGATGTGAGACTGGGGTGCCAGGCGGTGCTCTAGGGCCTGCCAGGCCAGACCAGGTGGACATTCAAGAGGAGAGTCATGATGGAGGGGAAAAACGTGCAGAGCGAAATCCTGTTGTCGACAGATATTTTGTTTGCCCACGTGCTCTCCGGAAGCTCATGGGAGGACGTGCTCGAAGCTTGGTTAGTGACATTTTCTTAAACCTTCTCTATGTACATATTATTAACCAGTGGAATTACTAGCATTCAAATGTTTTTTTTTTCTTAATTACCGTATTTTCCGGACTATAAGGCGCACTTAAAAGCCTTTAATTTTCTCAAAAATCCACAGTGCGCCTTATAATCCAGTGCGCCTTATATATGGATTGTTTGACTGCAGTAGCTTCTATTCTATGTTAACTGTAGTAGATTCTATTCTCTGCGCCTTATAATCCGGTGCGCCTTATATATGAAAACAGTTTTAAAAGGTGCGCCTTATAATCCGGTGCGCCTTATAGTCCGGTGCGCCTTATAGTGCGGAAAATACGGTAAAAGAAAAAAGCAACAACATTTCAACAAGCTCACATGCAACGCATTGTGAGCGTGTACATCTGCTATTTTCAAAAGATCAACATTTACATATGGCTGAAGCGGTTAATTTATGTGTTGTAATAATAATCCAAATCTAATTAATTAGTAACTAAAGGTTTAACTAACAACATGTAATGTAGTAGAAGTAAAATTATTGGAAATGGGAAATACTTCAGCAAAATACTTTTAAAATTAGACCTAAATGTAATTTAGGTTCTTAGATTCTAGGGCATAGATTTTCGTAACCGCTAAACACCTTCACTTCTTTGCCTTTTTAAACTATTAAAAAAAAAAAAAAAAAAAAAAAAAAAAAAAAGTTCAAATGGCCACTCTACAAGCTGTGTTAATAGATTGGCACATTGAACTATTCCAAAAAGTTTTTTTCAAAATAGTAAAAAAAAAAAGGAATAAGGGGTTTGGGATAAGGGGTTTACTTTAGCATGTAACAGAAATGGAGCCCTCTATGTCTATTTTTGATGTTTTTGATGCATTACCATTTGTTCTTGCTTACTGTAAACCGTTCAGGACTCAGAATCTCGGCTTAACGACGAAACTGTGAATTCTAGGCTCCTGTTTCCGAGGAGGAGAAGGAGGAGCAGGGAGCCGCTTGCGAGGAGCTGTGCCGGCAGAGCCTGAGCGTGGTCTACAGCACGATCGAGGAGAACTTTCCGCTGGGCACCCTGCAGTTCCTGTCCGACCTGCTGCAGCCTGGCGCGTACCCTCCGCGAGACATCACCTCGCACCTGCTCCGGGGGATCCTGCTGGAGCCTCGGCAGCCGCTTCACCTGTGTGTGCAGGCCTACAGTCTGATGATGAGGACACAGAGGTGAGCGAGGCATACGTTTTTTCATACCAGGGCCTTCCATTTATTCAGAATTTGAGCCACGGACCACCATTTGAGGACATTTTGGCCCCACAGTCCCCAAAGCTAAAGATCGCTTTTGCTTTTGTCCACAATTCCAGGCTGGATTTGGGAAACTAAACAGTCAAACATACAGATCAAAATGACTGTTAATCTTCTACATTCTCTAGTTGTGTAGTCTTGTCACATGATGACGATTTTAACTCTTGAGAGTGTAAATTGTTCACGCTCTCAAAGAGTTACATCTGGCGAACTAACTTTCCATCATTTAGCTGGGAACCACCTGGAACACTCTGAAGGATCCCTGGTGGTCCTCAAACCACTGGTTGAAAACGTCTCAATTTTTTGATTTGTCAGAAAAAAAATATAGCAAAGATCGCAGCATAATCTGGCACATTGTCGATTTGTAAAATCTGTTGCTCACGCGGTGTTTGACGTCACCAAGTGTGTGTTCTTGTGTCATTGCGTCTACACTTAAATTTAGTACAAAAATTTGTACTAAATTGTGTTTATAATGTATGTATGGAACCTACCTGGACAAGCACATATGATTCTACAGTACTTTGCTAGTCTTTGTTGGTCTTTTGTTTAAGCTCTGGAGTCTGTCTATTTGTTTGCTGTTTTGATTTTTCTATTATATTATCTTATATATTTACTGCTACATTGTCTGAAGCCAAGGTGTGCAGACCATATATGGAGCTCCCCCCTCCCCCATGTTAGCAGAGGAGCTAATAAAAGATTCCCAACATGGAGGGTGAATTCTCCTCCAATCAGGATCGAGCAGCAGGTTCACATAGTGTAGCTACTCTTGGGCGCCCCTAGTGCACCGGGCTGGTACTACACCATGAATTTCAAATCACTTACCATGCTTTAAAGTGAACTTCCTCCCATTTTCAACATTTTACTATGTCATTAATATACCTTAGAGATGGTGTGTGAACATGATAAAAAAAGGTTTCCCCCATTCTGTGTTTCCTAGAACTGAAACACAACTTGGTGACATCATCAAGTTGTGTTTCAACATGCTAGTAACTCTTCTTTTAGGAGATTTTGTCTTCTGAGAGTGTACAAATGGAACCAAATGGACCCGTTGGGGTTCATTTGGATCCATTTGTACGCGCCCGGAAGACAAAATCAAAAGATAATCGATTGTTGCCTCTCTTTTCATTCTGAGGCTGTATGTGAATGAATGTCTTCCCTTCCCTTTTATTCTCCTCATCTTCCTCTCCGTCCGTTGTACTCTGTACAAGTTCACAACGTTCTCTGCTTTTCCCCATTGCAGACACCATGTGGCCAACACCACCACTGTTCCATGGGACTGGGATCTGTTGACTTCAGTCATGGCAAATCAGGTTCGAATTGTGACAGCGATACATTTTAGGACATGGTGACGAGGACGATGGGTGTGCATGCTCACTTTGGACATGAGTATTCCTTCAACATATAATTAACACATATTTCACAGTCTGTTAATAATCTAGGTCACTGAACTGAATTTAATCAGTTGGCACGCTGGCTGAAAGAAAGTAGGCTACAACAACACAAATTCTTGGTTAATATTTAACAAAAAAAAAAACATACCGAGATACTTTGGGTTATATCACACAGCAGGCAATAATAGGCATTAGGCCACACTACAGAGGTTGTAGCTCTGCTATTTTCAGATCTATTGGAAGTATCCGGTTTATTTGTTTGTATAAATCAGTATTATGGTATTTAGTCGACTGAAACTTGACCGGAACTAAAACATGTCAGGTGACAAAAATATGACTAAAACGAAATGGAATTTTATTCAGAAGACTCATTTAAACAGATTTGAACTTGTTGGTTCATGTGGATACTATATCAATACAATTTTGGCTGTCTCTAGTTCAGATGGGTGGTGGTTATTGCTTTCAATATGATCACAATACAGAGGCCGCGATACGATATATATCGATTATGCGTTTATTAAAAAATAATGACCATGTTGCACAAATACAATAGAGCACTATCACGGTCACAGAGATCTTTAAATTAAAATACAATGTCTAAAGATCCTCACAAAGGCCCTGTCCACAAAGGCTTATATAACATTAAAGGTGTAGTAAGTGATTTGACTTACCGTAATTCAAATATTTCAATATTAGAATTCAAATGAATTCAAATATCTTTTTCTTTTTTGGCTTATCATCCCTACTATAGAGTGTGGTGACCATATAAGGAGTTCCTCCCTGTCACCAGTGAGCCCCTGGGGTCAAAAGACATTAGTTTCAGTTTGGGATTTGGGATAAAAGCCTTTTGTCTTATCAGGATGAGAGGAGAGCCACATCTTGCTACCGGGGGGACCAGAGGATTTTTTCGAAATCACCCAAATACCTTACAATGCCTTTAAACAGAGGTGCATTTGTCAACACTGTTCACCAGATAATTAATACTGTTTGTTTCCATATCGATTGGTATGTCTCATGCCCCGGTGTTCGAGAGATACAGTATCGAATACACCACTAGTTGAGACACAAAAAAAGGAAGCATCCTGATGTTTGTTCCTTTGCGGTCCCATCAGAACGAAGCCAAGGGCCAGCGCTGTGTCGTCGTGCGCATGTTCCTGGAGTACGTCTTACAGACTCTGGAAGATGACTTTCACGCCAAACTCAGCCGCTCTGGCCTCCACCAGTCCATAGTGAAAGCGACCCTGTCGTGTGACTTCAAGTTCTCTCATGTCAGGTGAGTTTGGAGGGCATATTCGAACCACGTTTAGGTTCGAGGTTTCCGTGACAATTGTGAGCGCCAGAGAGCCACGTTAACAAAGTTCAATAGGACGAATCCAAAAAGAGACACGAAGGATTTTGTGTTTCACCTGCTTTTGACACAAGTAGGGAATAATGTGCTCTTTCTTCCCCAGGGATGTCATAAAATGGCTCTTTGCTGCCATCGACAAGTCAACGCTAGATGGAGACAACAGGGACGAACACATCAGGTTATGAAACGTTTATTTGGCTAAACTTGTATTTGTTTTGATTATTTATTTCCGTTGTCCAGAATTATTTTTACTGTAATCTCACTGTGCCTTCGCTAAACAGCGTTTTGATCGAGTTCCAGTTTATTATGTAAATTCTAAATGATTATTATTTGTCGCGTGCAGGATGGTGTGGATCTTCCAGAAGATGTTGGCTCTGGCGCTGGAAGTGGACCGCTCTCCAACCCTCTGCTCTGCCAAGGTGGCTCAGGAACTCTTCCAAGATCTCATCAGTGTCTTCCCTTTTCGAGTACACAGGTGAGGCAGACAAGTACCGTATTTTCTGGACTATAAGCCGCACCTGAATATAAGCCGCACCAGCTAAATTTGGGGCAAAATACTGATTTTTCCCATGTATAAGCCGCACCTGACTATAAGCCGCTCCAGACAACAAGCTTCATGTTAGAGCAGTGTTTTTCAACCTTTTTGATCCCAGGGCCCACTATTTATTCAACATTTGAGCTACAGACTTTTGGTTTTGTCCACAATTCTAGACTGGATTTTCGCAAACAAAACAGGCAAAACATAGACATCAAAATGACCATGACTTATTAATTAAGTGGTGCTAATTTAGATGGTGAATATCATAACTCTTGAGAGTGTAAACTCTCAAAGAGTTACATCTGGTTAACCAACTTTCCATCATTTAGTCTGGAGGGCCCATCTGGAACCCTCTCAGGGACCACTGGTGGTCTCCGGACCACCTGTTGAAAGCCCCTGTTAAAAACACCTGTAAAAATCCATAGATTGGCCGCACCGTTGTATAAGCCCCAGGGTCAAAAGCATGTGAAAAAAGTAGCGGCACCTTGTGTACCGGAAATTACGGTACGCAAGGTGTGTGTGTGTATACAATACGTGTGTGCATGTGAGTGCACAGGTGAGAGTGGCCTCGGTGTGTCCATGCTCTTATTTTGGGGTACAAAAACGGAAGCCCGGAGAGAAAACCATAGGAAGATTTGGCATGAAATCTCACTTGCTTCTATTTCGCTAAGCCAATAGCAGTGTACAGACGCGTCAACCCAAATTCGGTGACGTCACTTAGAGTGTTCACAGGGGCAGGCGCTCAAACTTGTGTACTAGTACAGTCCTTCGCGTGTTTTCGACCAGTGAGAGGGAAGCAAAGTACCACCTAGGTGACAGGAGAGAGGCAAGTCGTTGATGAAGCAACATGGACGTTTTCCATTATCATATTGTGCCTCTTCAGGGGTTGACACTAAGGTCTCCGAAGCACTTGCCCATCGGGCAAGTGCAAGTCAGGTTCTACTTGCCCTCAGGTCATGGTCACTTGCCCCCCAAAAATATATTGTAAATTTTGCATTTAAGTTTACTTCCTACTTGGGTGCTTTAAACCAGGGGTTTTCAACAGGTGGTCCGGGGACCACCAGTGGTCCCTGAGAGGGTCCCAGGTGGTCCCCAGTTAAGTTGGTTAACCAGATGCAACTCTCGAGAACGTAAAAATGAAACCAAATGGACCCTTGCGGGTCCATTTGGTTTCATTTTTACACTCTCAAGAGTTAAAATTCATCATCTTAATTAGCCCAGGTCTACACAACTAGAGAATGTAGAAGATTAGGTCATTTTGATGTGCATGTTAATTTGCCTGTTTTGTTTCCCAAATCCAGCCTGGAATTGTGGATAGCTAGAAAGCAGGGAAAGACACAGAGGCAGAGTGCAATGACTGCTTTATTGTCTCCACCGTAAGGTGGTGACTATGGAACGCACCCCGTCATTCCGCCCGTGTCTGTACCCCGTCATTCCGTCCCGGTGTACCCCGTCATTCCGTCCCGTTTGTGATGTAATGATGACATCATAGATCTCATAGCTGAGCCGGACGGTGGAGACCTATACCCTGTAGGGGCACAACTCTATTTCATGTCCTGTGCTTCCGCAACCATAGCCTAATGCATCCAAATACGTCAATCTCCACCGTAAGGTGGTGACTATGGAACGTACCCCGTCATTCCGCCCGTGTCTGTAGCCCGTCATTCCGTCCCGTTTGTGATGTAATGATGACATCATAGATCTCATAGCTGAGCCGGACGGTGGAGACCTATACCCCGTAGGGGCACAACTCTATTTCATGTCCTGTGCTTCCGGAACCCTAGCCTGATGCATCCAAATACGTCAAAATGATGTCATATCTTCCATAGACTGTGCACAGGTGACGTAAGAACATAAGGATGAGTCAAAAAAATTGCTCATTTAAGGTTGAGAAGAGAAGCTGGAAAGTAAGACGGTGGAGACCTATACCCCGTAGGAGCACCCGCTTCGACCTCTATCCATCGATTGAATAGACACTTATCAACAGAAATGTTACGATCCAATCGTGCCGGTATAGCAGATATTCAGATACCCGCCGGGCAAGTAGATATTTTGTATTCATTGCATCGGTGGATCACGGATACTACTAGTAGGGCGGGGCGAAGGAAGTTTTACTGAAGTTATGGTTAGGGTTAGGTTAGGTTTAGGCATAAGTTTACTGAGGTTAAGTTTGTGGTAAAAGACTTCAATGTTTTGTATCTTACAACATTATGTATGAGTACAATACAGAGAATGTTTGCATCCGCCATCTTTGTTGAAGGAGTCTGTAGGTCTGACATAAACAATCTTAATTATCTTTCATAGTGGTTTAGGCCCTGTGGAAATGTTGTGTTAAGTTTTAAGATCCATTGTTTTTCTGCAAACTTCCTCTCTTCCTCTCCTTTAGGGTTGGGGTTAGGTGTAGGCATAGCCTAGTTTTACTGAGGTTATGTTTAGGGTTTAGGATTAGGCTAGGGTTACGGTTAGACAGCGCTTTATGCGGTTACTAACCCTAAACAAAACTTCAGTAAAACTATGCTTCGCCCCGCCCGACTAGTAGTATCCGTGATCCACCGATGCAATGAATACAAAATATCTACTTGCCCGGCGGGTATCTGAATATCTGCTATACCGGCACGATTGGATCGTAACATTTCTGTTGATAAGTGTCTATTCAATCGATGGATAGAGGTCGAAGCGGCTGGTAGGAGCACAACTCTATTTCGTGTCCTGTGCTTCCGCAACCATAGCCTGATCCAAATACGTCAATATATATTTTTATATACATTAGAATAATATCATCAATTCTTGAGCCCGGAGGGTGGAGACCTGTGCCCCGTAGTGGCACAACTCTTGTCTTGTGTTGTGTTGCTCTTGTCTCTTGTCTCTCTCTCTGTTTGTGACTGTGGCTGTACTGTGTGCACTGCAGGATGCTCCTGTTGGAGAGCCTGCAGAGCAAGCTGCTGAGATGTAAACTGTTGGAGCGTCTGCTGGACTACTCCTGCCGAGTGAAGACCCGTCAGCCCATGTCCCTCGGCCTTCTGCTCCACTTCATGAAGAACTGCACCCTTCCAGCCATGGTGAGTAATGTTATCAGGGGACCAGGACCACACGCGGTCTTAGCAGGAGCCGGCCATTCTGCCTTGACAGAACTCGTTTTTGTTTTGGCGGGGTACTGATTGTTTGCACACTTTGAGTAATTTGCCTCTGTGAGGATGATGAGTGGATCATGTTCACATACGAGCACACAGTATGTTCTGTGTTATCATAAAATAAATATACATGGACAGTAACATAGAAGTATGTAAAGCTAATATACAGTATAAAGTTCATGAATAGCATATGAATATTCTATACATAAGTATATATTTTGTTACTGAATAGCCAGCTATTTCCTCAGATTTTAAAGCGTGTGTTTTTGTTTCTACATGCGGATGGCTCTGGCTATGACCAGGAACGGAGCGTAGTTGACTTGAAATTGGAACTAAAGTAATAATAATGTTGTATTTGGGCGGCAACATACTAGAGGTACCGGAGCTGACTGTACAGTTATGGCGAGGGTCGGCAACCCGCGGCTCTGCAACAGTGCATGTCTATGTACTGTAGGTGGATTCCAGGTGGTCCCCAAGTTTTTTAACCAGATGTAACTCTTGAGAACGTAAAAATGAAACCAAATGGACCCTGGCGGGTCCATTTGGTTTCATTTTTACACTCTCAAGAGTTAAAATATTCACGTGAATTAGTCTTAATCTACATAACTAATCGATTAATGGTCATGGACAGAAGCAAAGGAAATCTTTATTTTGGGGGGTCTGCGGGGCTTAAATGTCCTCAAATGGTGGTCCGTGGCTCAAATGCTGAATGCTGAATAAATGGTGGTCCCTGAGATGAAAAAGGTTGCCTGCCTTAGTCAATTCACTTGCCTCTAGTTCTGGGGGCCTGAAGTGTAGCTGCCCTGCCAGCCTCATCCCTCTCTCTCCCTAGCCTGGTCTAGCCCTCAATGATTTTGGCCTTGGGGGGCGGGGGTGTCGTGGGATACACACGGCGGAAGTGCTGCGCTCTGATTTGATCTCACTAACGTGTCGTCATCTCCGGCCCCTCCCCCTCCCGTCCACTGCTGTTCTACGTCACATTATTTAGAGCGACGCCCACCCCGGAAGGTTCACTCCCCCCTCAAGGCCACTTTCCAACGTGCGTTAGTCCAGGCTTTCCGTTTTCGCGCAAAAAAAGTCAAAGTCAAAGTCGCATGATTTTGTCACTACGTTACCGCAGCGAAATTGGACCTCCGCTTTTAACCCATCACTTGGAGTGGTGAGCTCCAAGGAGCGGTGAGCTGCGGCTTGCCGCGCTCGGGAATCATTAGCTGATTTTGACCCCCAATCCATCCCTTTGATGCTGAGTGCCAAGCAGGGAGGCATTGGGTCCCCTTTTTTAGAGTCTTTGGTATGACCCGACCGGAATCGAACCCCGGCCTCCCAGTTCCAGGGCGGACACTCTAACCACAAGGCCACTGTTCTTCAAGGCGGACGAAAATGAAAGCCTGGGTTTCGAGGCTACTCTCTCCCTGACTCTATGGCCTCCTTTTCACCGGCTGGGAACGCGGTTCACTTAACACTTTCTCTACTTTAACAGTTTTCAGGGCTTTCACTCCCGGAGATTTGCTCGTGTATCTTTGGAGCATCGCCAAACTATTTGCCCCTTTTGATCCATGAGAATCCCCCCCTAAAAATAATCTGATTGCTTCTTCAAAACAACGTCTGTGCGATTTGTGGAAATGACAAAGTGTCATGGCCGCCAGTAATGCTGTAGATCAGGGGTTTTCAACCTTTTTGACTCCAGGGACCACCATTTATTCAACATTTGAGCCACGGATCACCATTTGATTGCACTTTTACACCAAAGTCCTAAAATTAAAGAATTATTTTGGTTTTGTGCACAATTCCTGGCTGGATTTTGCCAACGAAACAGTGTAAACTTCTTAATTAAGTGGTGCTAATTCAGATGATGAATATTTTAACTCTTGAGAGGGTGAAAATGAAACCAAATGGACCCTTGCGGGTCCATTTGGTTTCATTTTTTACATTCTCAAGAGTTACATCTGGGTAAACCAACTCTAGGAGTGATCCACTGTCACTGAAGATTGTTCTTTTTTTGTATCCAACTTTATGGTATGCATTTTCTTCTGTGATCTGCAGGGTGAAGAGGAGAAGTGGGAGAGGTGGGATGAGTTGGTCCAACTCCTCTGGATGCTGCTGCTCAGCTACAACCAAGTGGTGAAAGGTGAAGACCGCGTGGCCGCCAGTGTTGCCAACTTTGCACATTGGTCACCATATTTAGCTTTTTCCCAGGCCCCTCTAGCGCCAAAATTAGTGAAAAACTTCTGGCGGAAAATGTAGTGCTTTTTTGCTGGTGAGTTGGGGTGAAATTGGTTGACAGGCGCCAGAGATAAAACCCTTGTTTTTCACCATTTTTTCTCCTATGATGGAGTCCTCCTTCCTTGCTAGGAAGGACCATTGGTAACCAAATGGACCCTTATACAGTAGATCTGTAACTCTTGAGAGCGTAAAATGAAACCAAATTATATTATTAACTAAATTATATTTAGACATCTGAATTACCTCATTTTCAAGAATCTACACATTTAGAAAATGTAGAAGAATTGCTAGAGAGACTAAACTCGACATCAAATGGTGGTCGTCCGTGGCTAAAATGCAGAATAAATATTGGGCCCTGGTATGAAAATGGTTAAAAAACTAAGGCTGTTGAAAATAGTTAATTAATGGGATTAAATTAATTTTGTTGATTAATCTGATTAAAAATTTTAACGCAATTAACTCATGTCCACACTGACTCAACCCACTGAGCATTTTCTCATTGAAAGAAATGGGTAGAGCACAGATTTACGGAGACATATATCTGTGTGTCTCCCTGTAACCGGAGCCATAGAGTATAGCTGGAGGATCTACAAGCATTGAGGGCTTGTAGATCACCTATTTTGATAAATATTTTAAAGATAAATGTTTTTTTTTTTTTTTTTACAGATTCGGTTTCCTTTTTAAATGTTGAAATCCTGTACAGGAAAACATGCATATTTTGGACATAGTTCGAATGGTGATTAATCATGATTAAATTAATTTTGAAGCTGTGATTAATTTGATTAAAAATTTTAATCATTCAACATCCCTATTAAAAACACTGACCCCCTCCCACCCCAGGCAACCTGCGCTGCCCGATCATCGACCGAATGGGCAACGCCTACACACCTTCCCATGGGTCACAACACGACGCCGTGTCCAGGGCGGCGGTCCAGGAGGCGACGGAGTCTTTCCTGTCCAGGTCTCAGGCGGACATCAGCCAAGCTCTGCCGCCTCACACCAAAGAGTTCCTCAGCTACCTGAAGGATTACCTGCTGGAGTTCTGTTAGTATGGACCAAGTCTTTTTTTTATTATTATTATTCTATACCAGGGGTTTTCAACAGGTGGTCCGGGGACCACCAGTGGTCCCTGAGAGGGTTGCAGGTGGTCCCCGGCTAAGTTGGTTAACCAGATGTAACTCTTGAGAACGTAAAATTGAAACGTACAAATTGAAATCATTTTTACGCTCTCAAGAGTTAAAATATTCACCATCTTAGTCAGCCCAAGACTACACAACTACATGATCAATGGTCATTTTTGGTCTTTACGTTTTGTCTGTTTTGTTTCCCCGAAATCCAACCTGGAATTGTGGACAAAAGCAAAAGAAATCTTTAGTTTTGGGGTCTGTGGGGCTAAAATGTCCTCAAATGGTGGTCCGTGTCTCAAATGCTGAATAAATGGTGGGCCCTGGTGTCAAAAAGGTTGAAAACCCCTGTTCTATACGAACACTGGACCGTGAATTAGGGGTGGGACAATTCACTTACCTCACAATATGATAAAATATTGATATTTAGGGTTCTGAATCGTTTTATAGTCATGGAAAAAAAAATATTAGACCACCCTTGTTTTCTTCAATTTCTTGTTAATTTTAATGCCTGGCTCAACTAAAGGTTCATTTGTTTGGACAATGATAACAACAAAATAACTCATGAGAATTTAATTGAAGAACTAAGAGCTATTCCTTTTCCATGGTTTTCTTGATAATAACCAAAATTACTTCAAATTCTTCATTCTACATCAATAGCTATGGCATTGTACCGCCAAAAACACTACTTTTAAGCATTCCACGTTTTCTTTTCTGTATGCTTTAAACACATGATACACACAAGAGTTAATACTTGATTGCATTGCATAACTATTGTTTTTGCTGGGCGTGATGGATATAATTGATAAAATACTGCAAAAGGTACACATTGACAGTAGCCTAATTTAACATCGATTCTCACAGAACACATGCACAGGGTGCTCGCTGCGTTACAAGTGAGCTCGTAGAGCAGCGAACACAAAGTGTGCTGTAACGCACGCACTCATTTGATAATTGGTTGCTCATTTCCGTCCCTAACCCGAGATTTGATTTGTTTCTGATACAGTAACAGAACGTGTCATATACAACTAACATGCGATGTCCATAGAACTAATGCAGCCATTGTTATTGCTTAGTGCTTGAGGTGGAAAAGGGACTGGGGAAAAGGCCGTTGGTAGCCGCGTATAATTGGCCTTTTTAATGGATTAAAATGGCACATTTTTCCTTATTGGTTAACAGTTATTAACCCGCAAAGGTCTGACAAGGATCGGTTAAGGAAATCTTTCCCTTTGGCCATCCCTAATATGGACCTAAATACACCCCCTGTCACCGAATTATGTGTGTGATCACTAATTACTAATACCAATCACGCTGTGATTGGTACTAGCAATATCAGCCTCAGTACTGCTTTCAGTGATCGGTGATCAGCCCTACAAAAAAACGATCGGAGAATCCCTGACTTGTTTGTTACTACTGTGAAATGTTAGGATCATAAAAAATTGAATCACAAATGTGCTTTACAAATAGGGTTGTCCCAACACAATTTTTTTGCTGCCGATCCTGATCATTTGAGTTTGAGTATCTGCCGATCCTAATATTTTCTGATCCGATCACTTATTTTTTTTACTCCCAATACAATTTCAATCATTCCCTCAGATACATTTTGCGAATGCATTAAGAAAAAAAAATGACTAAAACTCAATTGTCCCAAGTAAGAGATCTCATATGAAGTCCACTAAATAGCAGAATGAGACTAGAATAGCAGGCTCCACACTCAAATGTGCACTTGGGCAAAGCAAATTCCACAACATTTATTTACCTGCCATAGTGTCAACCCCTTACCACTGTGTCGGATCACTGGTTATACTGATAAATTTACCAATACCGATGACAAATAAGGTCCAATACTGATACTTTTCTAGTACCGATACAGTATTTGCCGATACCGATATGAACCGATATGACAAAAAAAGGCCGATCCGATACTTTTTCCGATACCGATACAGTATTGGGACATCCCTATTTACAAACAAATGAAAGCTTTTAAATACAATAATTCCACTTCCCAGGTGTGACAATAATCACCTTAAACCTTGAGACTATGAAGACATTATTATTATTTACTGGAGCGTTGCCCACTGGGAACTGGCCTAATTTGAAGGAGTTAGAAATTAATGCCCCACACAGTTACTATGTCTGTCTCTCTCTCTTTTATGCACATATGTGCAATTCTTTATCAGACATGTCCAAATATGAAGTCTATGCAGAATAGTTTATAATGTCCCAAAAGGTTGCTTTAGTAGTAATAAATAGATTATTAAGGGATCAAGCAGTCCACGAAGTGGACCTTGATCCCTTCTTGATTCTGTCTCTTTTTTTCTCCTTCCACCAGAAATAGCTGTTCTGGCTGAACCGTGCAGTCGGTTTTCGCGAAAATTGGTAATCTGGTAGAGGGTGATGCCAAACGGTGATGATGCGAAGCCTGTGACCACTGGTCAAATGGTGGCGCTATAGCACTCAACTGAAATTGCAAACTTTAAACACTCATAACTCATGAACTGCTCGTCTCTCAGAAATGTAACTTATATTCACTTATGCGTCTGCTTATGTCAAACAACTTTTGTATTCTGACTTTTCACCTCTGACCTTTAGATGAACTGCCATCTTGAATTATATGTAAAACAGTTAAAATGTCTCTTCTCCTACAATCTTTGATCAAAATGCATAACAATGACCTACACATGAACTTTGGAGCCATACAAACATGGAATGGGTGTGAATCATGTTTTTAGTGGAAAAAATGATGTTTTTACGAGCCAATGAAAATTGCTCATTTGTGAAAATTCGTCTATTGCCCCTAATCTACACATGCAACGTAATCTGCTTCTGGGATTTTACAGTTTTGTAGAGGGGGATGCCAAATAGCACTAAAAACCAGTCTTGCTCCAATCGCTCAAATGGGGGCGCTATAGCAATTCTTTGAAACTGAAACATTTGAACAAGCATAACTCAGGCTTCGTTTGGCTTAAAATCATGGGACTTGTTTCTACACGTCCTTGATTCATGTGGAACACATCTGTAATTTCGACTGGTAAGCTCCACCCCAGAGTGTCTGCCATTTTAAGCAGTTTGAAAAATGCTCATGTCTGATTTTATGCCTGGATTTTTGATCAATTTGCATGACACCTGCTACATGAGAACTTTGGCCCCATCCGGACAAAACTTCAGAAGCAAATTTGTTTTCATCAAAAAATGACGTTTTTATAAGCCAATGAAAGTTGCTCGTTTGTGAAGAGTCTTCTTCTGCTTGTTTCTCTCTGGCAACACTGGAGCAAGTACATTGTGCCAGATTGTGTGAGAGGAATAAGCATGTGGAACTTGTTTCCATTTGTCACTTTGACCACTAAGCTCAACCCTCGGACTGCTGAATTGTGCATATTGTTCATATTGCTTACTGCTTGGTGGCGTGTTGTTGGGTTGTTTCATTGATGACAACAACTAAGCAAATCATTGTGCCTGGATAGCTCAGTCGGTAGGGTGCCTGACTTCGGAAAACAAGATTGAGGGTTCAAGTCCCACTGCTGACAATACAAAGTCTGAGTCTCCAAAAACCCTGCTGTGTTTCCACAATCACATGATGTATTTCTTCCATGTTTCTATGGCTTATTTGTGCATATTTAAGGAGCGGTAGTGGCTCAGAGGTAGAGTAACCGGATGGTAACCACAAGGTTGCCGGTTCGATCCCGGGCTCCTGCAGAGTTAGTGTCGAGGTGTCCCTGTCCCACTGCCATCAGTGTATGAATGTGTGTGTGAATGGTGAATGTGATGCACAATCTATGTAAAGCGCCTTGGATAAAGGCGCTATATAAATGCACCATTTACCATTTACCAAGCAGTCCACTGAATGTGTGTGTTGTTTCCAGTACGTCTTGTGTCTGTTGGGTAGCCTCATTGGTAGAGCGCATGACTTGGAAATGAGAGTTCCTGGGTTCAAATCCCGGCACGGACACCTAGTAATATGAGTCAATCATGCACAATCTCATGTGGTCTTCTACATCTAAGTTCATGGTTCTATGTGTAACCCAGGGTAAAACTCAATGTAATGGTGGTTGTCACCATTCGGCCATGTTGTGTTTTGTCACTATTCGGCTGTGTTTCCACAATCACATGATGTATTTCTTCATGTTTCTATGGCTTATTTGTGCATATTTAAGGAGCGGTAGTGGCTCAGAGGTAGAGTAACCGGATGGTAACCGCAAGGTTGCCGGTTCGATCCCGGGCTCCTGCAGAGTTAGTGTCGATGTGTCCCTGTCCCACTGCCATCAGTGTATGAATGTGTGTGTGAATGGGTGAATGTGATGCACAATCTATGTAAAGCGCCTTGGATAAAGGCACTATATAAATGCACCATTTACCATTTACCAAGCAGTCCACTGAATGTGTGTGTTGTTTCCAGTACGTCTTGTGTCTGTTGGGTAGCCTCATTGGTAGAGCGCATGACTTGGAAATGAGAGTTCCTGGGTTCAAATCCCGGCACGGACACCTAGTAATATGAGTCAATCATGCACAATCTCATGTGGTCTTCTACATCTAAGTTCATGGTTCTATGTGTAACCCAGGGTAAAACTCAATGTAATGGTGGTTGTCACCATTCGGCCATGTTGTGTTTTGTCACTATTCGGCTGTGTTTCCACAATCACATGATGTATTTCTTACATGTTTCTATGGCTTATTTGTGCATATTTAAGGAGCGGTAGTGGCTCAGAGGTAGAGTAACCGGATGGTAACCACAAGGTTGCCGGTTCGATCCCGGGCTCCTGCAGAGTTAGTGTCGATGTGTCCCTGTCCCACTGCCATCAGTGTATGAATGTGTGTGTGAATGGGTGAATGTGATGCACAATCTATGTAAAGCGCCTTGGATAAAGGCGCTATATAAATGCACCATTTACCATTTACCAAGCAGTCCACTGAATGTGTGTGTTGTTTCCAGTACGTCTTGTGTCTGTTGGGTAGCCTCATTGGTAGAGCGCATGACTTGGAAATGAGAGTTCCTGGGTTCAAATCCCGGCACGGACACCTAGTAATATGAGTCAATCATGCACAATCTCATGTGGTCTTCTACATCTAAGTTCATGGTTCTATGTGTAACCCAGGGTAAAACTCAATGTAATGGTGGTTGTCACCATTCGGCCATGTTGTGTTTTGTCACTATTCGGCTGTGTTTCCACAATCACATGATGTATTTCTTACATGTTTCTATGGCTTATTTGTGCATATTTAAGGAGCGGTAGTGGCTCAGAGGTAGAGTAACCGGATGGTAACCACAAGGTTGCCGGTTCGATCCCGGGCTCCTGCAGAGTTAGTGTCGATGTGTCCCTGTCCCACTGCCATCAGTGTATGAATGTGTGTGTGAATGGGTGAATGTGATGCACAATCTATGTAAAGCGCCTTGGATAAAGGCGCTATATAAATGCACCATTTACCATTTACCAAGCAGTCCACTGAATGTGTGTGTTGTTTCCAGTACGTCTTGTGTCTGTTGGGTAGCCTCATTGGTAGAGCGCATGACTTGGAAATGAGAGTTCCTGGGTTCAAATCCCGGCACGGACACCTAGTAATATGAGTCAATCATGCACAATCTCATGTGGTCTTCTACATCTAAGTTCATGGTTCTATGTGTAACCCAGGGTAAAACTCAATGTAATGGTGGTTGTCACCATTCGGCCATGTTGTGTTTTGTCACTATTCGGCTGTGTTTCCACAATCACATGATGTATTTCTTCCATGTTTCTATGGCTTATTTGTGCATATTTAAGGAGCGGTAGTGGCTCAGAGGTAGAGTAACCGGATGGTAACCGCAAGGTTGCCGGTTCGATCCCGGGCTCCTGCAGAGTTAGTGTCGATGTGTCCCTGTCCCACTGCCATCAGTGTATGAATGTGTGTGTGAATGGGTGAATGTGATGCACAATCTATGTAAAGCGCCTTGGATAAAGGCACTATATAAATGCACCATTTACCATTTACCAAGCAGTCCACTGAATGTGTGTGTTGTTTCCAGTACGTCTTGTGTCTGTTGGGTAGCCTCATTGGTAGAGCGCATGACTTGGAAATGAGAGTTCCTGGGTTCAAATCCCGGCACGGACACCTAGTAATATGAGTCAATCATGCACAATCTCATGTGGTCTTCTACATCTAAGTTCATGGTTCTATGTGTAACCCAGGGTAAAACTCAATGTAATGGTGGTTGTCACCATTCGGCCATGTTGTGTTTTGTCACTATTCGGCTGTGTTTCCACAATCACATGATGTATTTCTTACATGTTTCTATGGCTTATTTGTGCATATTTAAGGAGCGGTAGTGGCTCAGAGGTAGAGTAACCGGATGGTAACCACAAGGTTGCCGGTTCGATCCCGGGCTCCTGCAGAGTTAGTGTCGATGTGTCCCTGTCCCACTGCCATCAGTGTATGAATGTGTGTGTGAATGGGTGAATGTGATGCACAATCTATGTAAAGCGCCTTGGATAAAGGCGCTATATAAATGCACCATTTACCATTTACCAAGCAGTCCACTGAATGTGTGTGTTGTTTCCAGTACGTCTTGTGTCTGTTGGGTAGCCTCATTGGTAGAGCGCATGACTTGGAAATGAGAGTTCCTGGGTTCAAATCCCGGCACGGACACCTAGTAATATGAGTCAATCATGCACAATCTCATGTGGTCTTCTACATCTAAGTTCATGGTTCTATGTGTAACCCAGGGTAAAACTCAATGTAATGGTGGTTGTCACCATTCGGCCATGTTGTGTTTTGTCACTATTCGGCTGTGTTTCCACAATCACATGATGTATTTCTTACATGTTTCTATGGCTTATTTGTGCATATTTAAGGAGCGGTAGTGGCTCAGAGGTAGAGTAACCGGATGGTAACCACAAGGTTGCCGGTTCGATCCCGGCTCCTGCAGAGTTAGTGTCGATGTGTCCCTGTCCCACTGCCATCAGTGTATGAATGTGTGTGTGAATGGGTGAATGTGATGCACAATCTATGTAAAGCGCCTTGGATAAAGGCGCTATATAAATGCACCATTTACCATTTACCAAGCAGTCCACTGAATGTGTGTGTTGTTTCCAGTACGTCTTGTGTCTGTTGGGTAGCCTCATTGGTAGGAGCGCATGACTTGGAAATGAGAGTTCCTGGGTTCAAATCCCGGCACGGACACCTAGTAATATGAGTCAATCATGCACAATCTCATGTGGTCTTCTACATCTAAGTTCATGGTTCTATGTGTAACCCAGGGTAAAACTCAATGTAATGGTGGTTGTCACCATTCGGCCATGTTGTGTTTTGTCACTATTCGGCTGTGTTTCCACAATCACATGATGTATTTCTTACATGTTTCTATGGCTTATTTGTGCATATTTAAGGAGCGGTAGTGGCTCAGAGGTAGAGTAACCGGATGGTAACCACAAGGTTGCCGGTTCGATCCCGGGCTCCTGCAGAGTTAGTGTCGATGTGTCCCTGTCCCACTGCCATCAGTGTATGAATGTGTGTGTGAATGGGTGAATGTGATGCACAATCTATGTAAAGCGCCTTGGATAAAGGCGCTATATAAATGCACCATTTACCATTTACCAAGCAGTCCACTGAATGTGTGTGTTGTTTCCAGTATGTCTTGTGTCTGTTGGGTAGCCTCATTGGTAGAGCGCATGACTTGGAAATGAGAGTTCCTGGGTTCAAATCCCGGCACGGACACCTAGTAATATGAGTCAATCATGCACAATCTCATGTGGTCTTCTACATCTAAGTTCATGGTTCTATGTGTAACCCAGGGTAAAACTCAATGTAATGGTGGTTGTCACCATTCGGCCATGTTGTGTTTTGTCACTATTCGGCCATGTTGTCACTAATGACAGTTCACAGCTCAGTTCACCACTCACTCACAGCTCACCAATCATTTACTCATTCAGCAACTCAGTGGCCTTGTGGTTAGAGTGTCCGCCCTGAGACTGGGAGGCCGGGGTTCGATTCCCGGCCGGGTCATACCAAAGGCTCTAAAAACGGGATCCAATGCCTCCCTGCTTGGCACTCAGCATCAAGGGTTGGATTGGGGTAAGACCCTGTGTCATACTAGCGTCATGTCCAGAGGTGTACTTGTACATCAAGCTGCCTCATGCTACAGAAACAGGAGATAGGCACGTGCCCTATGGCCTCATGGCTGGGCAAGGCTGTTTGACTGTCACTATTCGGCCATGTTGTCACTAATGACAGTTCATAGCTCAGTTCACCACTCACTCACAGCTCACCAATCATTCACTCAGTCACACCAGATTACAATGTGTGAGTCAGTCAGGGCAGGAATCAAAAACCCTGCCCTGCTCCCATAATTACCTGATGTATTTCTGAAGTTCAGGCTCCCATGTTTCTAGGGCTTATTTGTGCGTATTGTTCTTACTCCTTATTGCTGCTTGCTTGATCCCGTTTTATTGCTGCTTGCAGCTATATTTGTTATTGTTCTTCTTCTTATTATTATTATTATTAGTGGGCAGGGGCCCTTTCCGTAGTTGGAGCAGAGGTCTTTTGGGGATGGTTCTGGGCACACGTGGGTCCGACCAACTCAACACAGACACTGTGGAATGTACATGTCGAATTTGAATTTGAGAATACATTTCTCAAATTCTCACTTGATTGTAACTAAGCTTTTTAATGTTTTACAATTTGACAGGTCCAAAAATGGCAGAGGTGTCAGAAGCTGGTTCTACTGAGGTGGCAGAGGTGGCAAAAGCTGATTCTCCTCCGGTGGGAGAGCTGTTAGAAGCTGGTTCTACTGAAGTGGCAGAAGCTGATTCTCCTAAGGCTGGAGAGGTGTCAGAAGCTGCTTCTACTAACTTGGAAGAGTCGTCAAAAGCTGGTTCTAAGTTGGGAGAGATGCTAGAAGCTAGTTCTAAGTTGGAAGCTCTGTCAGAAGCTGGTTCGATGTTGGGGGACGTGTCAGAAGCTGCTCCTAAGTTGAAAGCTGTGTCAGAAGCTGGTTTTAAGTTGGGAGAGATGTCAGAAGCTGGCTTTAAGTTGGGGGATGTGTCAGAAGCTGATTCTAAGTTAGGAGATGTGTCAGAAGCTGTTTCAGTGTTGGGAGATGTATCAGAAGCTGGTTCTAAGTTGGGTGAAGTGTCAGAAGCTGGTTCTCCTAACATGAGAGAGGTGTTAGAAGCCGATTCTACTAATTTGGCAGATGTGTCAGAAGCCGATTTTACAAAGTTGGCAGACATGATGGGAGACGTGTCAGAAGTTGGTTCAGGTAAGTTGGGAGAGGTGTTAGAAGCTTGTTCTAAGTTGTCGGATGTGTCAGAAGATCGTTCTAAGGAGGTAGACCTGTCAGAAGCTGGTTCTCCTAAGATAAGAGAAATGTTAGAAGCTATTTCTACTAAGTTAGGAGAGGTGTCAGATGCTGGTTCTACTGACGTGGCAGAAGCTGGTTCTCCTAAGGCTGGAGAGGTGTCAGAAGCTGCCGCTGCTAACTTGGCAGATGTGTCAGAAGCTGGTTCTAAGTTGGCAGACGTGTCAGAAGCTAGTTCTACTAAGTTGGCAGACATGATGGCAGACGTGTCAGAAGTTGGTTCAGGTATGTTGGGAGAGGTGTTAGAAGCTTGTTCTAAGTTGTCGGATGTGTCAGAAGCTGGTTCTAAGTTGGCAGACGTGTCAGAAGCTAGTTCTACTAAGTTGGCAGACATGATGGCAGACGTGTCAGAAGTTGGTTCAGGTATGTTGGGAGAGGTGTTAGAAGCTTGTTCTAAGTTGTCGGATGTGTCAGAAGCTGGTTCTAAGGAGGCAGTTCTGTCAGAAGCTGGTTCTCCTAAGGCGAGAAAGGTGTTAGAAGCTATTTCTACTAAGTTAGGGGAGGTGTCAGACACAGAGTCTAAATTAGGAGAAGTGTCAGAAGTTGGTGCTCCTGACATAGCAAAAATATCAAAACCTGGTGCTTCGGGGTTATCAGAGGGGTCAGGAACCGGTCCTCCTAAGAAGAGAGGTCGAGGTCGCCCCAAAGGCTCCCTTAACCGAATACAGAGACCGAAAGTTGACAAACCAAAAGGGCCAAAGGGTAGGCCGAGGAAACCCAAGCCAGAAGGTTCTGACACCCCAAAAGGGCCAAGGGGTAGGCCGAAGAAGCCCAAGCCAGAAGGTTCTGACACCCCAAAAAGGCCAAGAGGTAGGCCGAGGAAGCACATAGCAAAGGTGTTAGAAGCTGGTGCTCCTAAGAGAGGTCGAGGTCGGCCGAAAGGCTCCCGCAATAAAATAAAGGAACTGAAAACCGATGCAGCTTCTGACACTCCAAAGTGCCAAATCTAGATACCATACCATAGCATTATATACAGTAACTGTATGGTTTAAAGGTATATTCACTGATTTCACTTTTAAATATTGCCTAAATATCACTTTTTATAATGCTCCCTAGCGTGCCTCCCTATTCCTGGTGAATGGCAGGGGTAAAAAGGAAAAAAAAAAGAGAAAGAAAATGTGGTTCATATGTACATATCTCTATTTTAGCAAATGTATTATTATTTGCTAAAAAATAATATTTATTATTTTACAGTTAAATCTTGTTGATCTTGTTAAAGTATTGTCATCATTGAGTCCTTAAACTCTGAGATCCCCATGATTGTAGATGTTTATTTTGTTTTTGTTTTTTTTGTCAGTTTTGAGATGTTCACAAAGCTCCAGTTGTAATTGTAAAGATTGTTTTATTAAACTATTAATTGTATAACTTTGTATTGTTTACAGATACTGTGATATTAAACCGTTTCAAACTAACATGTTTTTAACTTTTGTCTTGTGTGTTAAATGTTAAATGTTTATTATGGTGTGAGCTTTTTTCTGTAATCTTTAGACAGGTCCAATCAATTCTTCATCATATCCAACACTGTGCTTTCCCTCTTTGTAAATCACTGCATTTCCTCCTCAGTTGCCACAGCTTATGGGTACAGAGTCAAAGAGGCAAGGGAGGGAGAGGTCAGGGTGAACACAAGATATGATTAAAACCTGATCACTGCAGAGTGTGGATTCAACAAAGCCAAACTAACATTTTGTTCATTTTGACCACTTTTGCCTGTTATCTCTCTTATAGCACCAACATCAGATCAGCATGGAATTGTGGACAAAATCTTATCCAACATCATGATCTATGTATGAACTTGACTGCAAAGCACTCCTCTCTCTCAATGACTCTATAATAGGCATGCTATGATGGTGAACCACTATCAGAGTGTCTGTCTGTCTCTCTGATACAGAGTGAGAGAGCTATGGAATGATAAGAGATGCATGGTTTGTTATTGTTCCTGTCCATTCTGTTCTTAGCCTCATTTCCATATCTGCTATACAATGCTATAAGAGAAACTTCTTCCAATGACATCATCATTCTGCAGATTAAAAAACAAACAAACAAAAACAATGTGTTAAATATATATAATATATTATATATAATATATATATATATATATATATATATATATATATATAATATATATATATATATATATAATATATATATAAATATATATAATATATATATATATAATATATATATATATAATTACCCTATTGGCCTGAATATAAGACTATGTTTCTTCCCAAAGGAAATATCCCAAAAAATAGAGTCGTCTTATATTCAGGGGCTTAGTAATTTGACATTTAATGTTCTTTTTTCTGTAAATGGGTCTTGAAAAATGAGGGTCGTCTTAAAACAGTCGTCTTATATTCGGACAATACGGTATATATATATATATATATAAATATATATATATATATATATAAATATATATATAAATATATATATATATATATATAATATATATATAAATGTACATTAGTGAGGACCTGTTATATGAAGATAGGTGAAGTGGTCCTTAAAGTTGGAGACGTTCAAACTATACAACTATACAACTCCATATTTCGTAACATAGCATATCTAAGGTAGCCTATATTAATGAAATGTTATAATTTTGAAAATGGGTGGAATTCCTAATTGTTTGTGCCAAATCTGGGTGCACCTGATTTGCTCAACCCCATATATAGGCCTAAGGAAGTTATTCGAGAGTGATATGGGGTAGCAAGATGCTGTACATGGCCTGTCGTCAACCCTAAGGCCAGGCCACCCCAGCCTGTCAAAAGTGGGCAGGGGTGAGGTGGGCTCGTCCCCGCACCTTCAAACAAACAGCAGGGCAGCTTCTCTCGCGCGGCCAATAACCACGGAGCGTTACTAGGGTGCTTCTTGCTGCTGCTCGCCCCGGTAAAAGGGAGGGCGATCTACAGGTCTACGTCGCCGTAGACATCACCAGAGCCATAGTATAGACAGTTTACGCCAACTCCGTTTACACTTCATCATGGGCCAGTGCAATGGGACAACAAATAAGGACAAGTCCTTGGCCGAAGCAGCGCGGATGAGAGCCTGGGGATCGAGGCTAGGCCGGAAGTGGGCAGAAATGCATTGGACTCAAGCAACAGCCCAGCTTTAATGATTTTAAATCCCTTTATTCTAGTTACATACATTAATACATACATACATACATACATACATACATACATACATACATACATACATACATACATACATACATACATACATACATACATACATACATACATACATACATACACAACATAAACACTAGGCTGAGTCTGTAGTCGTTACTCTACAATAGGCTACTTTAAAACAGTTGTCATGTTGCACATATGCCCTAATGCAGCTCTTATTTGCGCCACCCTCATTGAAAACAACGTATTTCCAACTCCAGTGTGTCCCTATCCACGCTGCATGAACAGCCGCTCGAGCGCTCAGTTTCTGACACCTCAATGTCTCAACTCTGACACTATATGGCTGTGGACATCACGGGCGTAGGAGGGCTTGGAGATCGGTCCTTCTCGGCCGCGGTACCGTCGACGTATAAATGAGGCTCTGCGATTGGCAGAGAGAGCTAGTCGCCATGATCAGTGTTGCCAACTTGGCGCATCTGTCGCCATATTTAGCTCTTTTCCAGACCCCCCCCCCCCCCAGTGCCAAAATTAGTGAAAAACGCTGGTGCTTTTTTGCTTGTGAGTTGGGGCGAAATTGGTTGACAGGCGCCAGAGATAAAACCCTAATTTTTCACCATTTTCCCTCCTATGACAGTGGTTTTCAACAGTGGTCCCCAGGCTAAATGATGGACAGTTTTGTTAACCAGATGTAACTCTTGAGAGCGTAAAAGATAAAACGAAATGGACCCTTACGGGTCCATTTGGTTTCATTTTTACGCTCTCAAGAGTTAAAATATTCATCATGTGAATTAGCCCAAGTCTACACAACTAGAGAATGTAGAAGAGTAATGGTCATTTAATGGTCATATTCCCTTCCAGGCAAGCATCTAGCGCATACCTGGGCATTATGCGGCCCGGGGGCCAAATGCGGCCTTTGGGCTGACTTTGACCGTGAAAGGGTACTGTGGTTTCAAACATGGTCCGGGACCACAGTGGTCCTTGAGAAGTTCCAGTTAAATACGGAAAGTTGGTTAACCAGATGTAACTCTTTGAGAGCGTAAAAATGAACGAAATGGACCCTTTGGTCCATTTGTTTTCATGTTACACTCTCAAGAGTTAAAAATATTCATCATCTGGATTAGACAGAGAATGTAAAAGAATGGCCATTTCTGATCTATGCCTGTTTTGTGAAATCCAGCCTGGTATTGTGGACAAAAATCTTTAGTGTTGGGTCTGTGGGGCTAAAATGTCATCAAATGTTGGTCCTCTAGTGGCTCAATACTGAACAAATAGAGGGCCCTGGTGTCAAAATGGTTGGTCTTACTCTTACTTTTATCTTGAAATTAAATTAACATTACACAGGCTTAATTTCGTTCAGCCTTTAGTCTTGGCCCTCCACAATATGTTATGTATCTCATTTGGCCCCTTGGGGAAAAAAATAATTGCCCACCCCCTGATCTAGCGCATTCCAGTGCATTTTGGAAGTGCCACTAGTGCATTTTGGATTTTGGCAAGTTGGCAACACTGGAGCCAGTCGCCATGATACAGCAGCGGAAACGAGACTTGGAGTAGCTAGAAAACAAAAGAGAGAAGAAGCAGCAGAAACACAGAGATCACCCACTGGCCTCGTCCGTCTCCCCCCTGAGATCTGGTGGTTATGCTTTTGCAGTAAAAAAAGAAACAAAGAAATCGGGGCCGTCTTGAATCTATTAATTTGTTATTAATATTATTATTATTTTGTTGATGTTGACTTCTCTGTCGTTTCGTTCTAACGATGGATATTGAAACTAGAATGTTAAAATAAATAAAAGGTTTTTTTGTTTTGTATCCCCCTCCTCAAAGCGATGGTTATTTTTTTGCGATTTTTAATTTATTTTCTTTATTTTTTTTATATATAGATAGATCTATAACTGAAAAAGTCGGAGTTCAGCTACGGAAAATGGTTTCACCAAAGACGCGTTTATAGCTTGTTGTGGGCTAGTGGCGAGTTAGCCTAAAAGCTATCACTCCTACCCGTGGACTTCATATGATTTTTGTTAGCGCTAGGTTAGCTGTAGGCTAGGCTAAGTTAGCCATACACTGGTTTGATACAGAGCCATGGAGTATAGACGGAGTTGCGCGAACTCCGTTCACTTCATGGGGTCGTGTCTGACGGAGGCTCCTCCACATAGACTTCTATTGAAAATGGGGACAAGTCCTGGACCTGAAGTAGGCAGAGATGCATTGGACTCGGGCAACATCCCAGCTGTAATGATCTTAAATCCCTTTTTTTATTTAGATGTTTTGTAGTAATAGTACGATAACATTAAAGCGACTTTAGTTGTTACTCCACAACACTTAAAAATATCTATTTGCGCCGCCCTCATTGGAAACAATGCATTTCGTTCCAACTCTAGTTTGTCCCATCCGGGCTGCATGAACAGCAGCTCGTGCGCTTAGTTTCTGACCCCTCAATGTCGCCGTGCTTGACACTAGATGGCTCTGACACACACACACACACACACGCACGCACGCGCACACACACACACACACAGTGATGTCAATGCGCTCGAGCTGCTGCTGTCTGGCCTCCTAGCTGCTCTTTAATGCGTGTTGTTGCTACTATTACATAAACGTTCAAAACGTCAACGTCTCCCTCGTAATTCGTGCCATTTGGGCGACTCAAACGCCAGCCCAAACGACAACCAGTTTGTGTAGTTTGTTGTCATTTTGACGTTTTGTTGCCTAACCTAGCCTGGGAGCGCTATAGTACAGACGGGTTACGCAAACTCCGTTCACTTCATGGGGACAACAAGCATACATAGACTTCTATTGAGAGCGGAGACAACTAATGGGGATAAATCCTGGAACTGAAGTAGGCAGCAATGCAATGGACTCAGGCAGCAGCCAAGCTACAATAAAAATCCCTTTTTATTTCAGTTCTAATTCCAGCAATGGCACACCATTACTTTAGTCCAGGGGTTTTCAACCTTTTTTGATACCAGGGACCACCATGTATTCAGCATTTGAGCCACGGACCACCATTTGAGGACATTAAGCACCAAAGCACCGAAAAACTAAAGATTTCTTTTGCTTTTGTCCACAATTCCAGGCTGGATTTATTTGGGAAACACAACAGTCAAACATACAGATCAACATGATGATGTACATTTTAACTCTTGAGAGTGTAAAAATGAAACCAAATGGACCCGCAAGGGTCCATTTGGTTTCATTTTTACGTTCTCGAGAGTTACATCTGGTTAACCAACTTAGCTGGGGACCACCTGGAACCCTCTCAAGGACCACTGGTGGTCCCCGGACCACCTGTTGAAAACCCCTGGTCTAAAATAGATCTCATTGGCGCCGCAATGCATTTCCAACTCCAGTTTGTCCCTATCCAGGCTGCACGAACAGCAGCTCAACAGAGCGCTCATTTTCTGACCCCTCAATGGCGTAACTCTTGACACTGGCGGATGCTCGGGTTTGTGTGAGGAGAAACTAAATGTTATGTTCACATCATTTGGGACTAAGGCTAACGGCTACTAGCTATTAGCAGCTAGAGCGAAAAAGGCAAGCGATTACTTCAAATAAATAAAGCCCCACGCATATATATACCTAAACACCTGCAATGTTGACCAACTGGCGCGTTAAGTCTTTCGTTTGTTTACAGTCCCACTTTCTACATTTGACGTAGTGGCGGTGGTTGTTGTTATGATGATGATGATGATGATATCACTTATCCTTCGCACGCTTATGTAACTAAAGCGGATCCCCATTCATAGCAACAAAAGCTGGTTTAAATGTTAATTGGACTTTACGTTAAAAGCAATGCCTCCGAGGTGACGTTTACGCTTTTGAGATTGACATTATATATGTGCTCGACTTTTGACAAATGCTGCTGCTGCTTCGACTGCTTGACTTAATGACGGGTTGTGTTGTGATTCAAACCGAAGGTGTTCGTGTCCAACAAAGCACCACGCAGGTGGTCGTGTGTGTGTGTGTGTGTGTGTGTGTGTGTGTGTGTGTGTGTGTGTGTGTGTGTGTGTGTGTGTGTGTGTGTGTGTTCACACTTTAAAACAGGGGTTTTCAACCTTTTTCCATCTCAGGGACCACCATTTATTCAGGATTTGAGCAGCGGACCACCATTCTAAAGATTTATCTTGATTTTTGTCCACAATTACAGGCTGGATTTGGGGAAACAAAACAAGCAAAACATGCAGTCCAAAATGGCTAATTCAGATGATGAATATTTTAACTCTTGAGAGTGTAAAAATGAAACCAAATGGACCCGCCTGGGTCCATTTGGTTTCATTTTTACGTTCTCAAGAGTTACATCTGGTTAACCAACTTAGCTGGCGACCACCTGGAACCCTCTCAGGGACCATTTGTTACGATTATGTGGAAAACCAAGAATTGTATTATCACATAGTTTCGTCTGTTTGCTGTCCACAAAAAAAAATGCCCCCCCCCCCCCCCCCCCCTTAAGTCACTGGCATTGAATACCATTTGGCCCACTATTTATTCAGAATTTGAGCCACGGACCACCATTTCAGGACATTTTAGCCCCAAAGACCCTAAAACTAAATCAAAATTGCCATTAATCTTCTACATTCTCTAGTTCTGTAGACTTCTCTAGTTCGGTCTAATTCAGACAATGAACAGTTTAACTCTCGAGCGTAAACGGGAAACCAAAGGTCCGTTTGGTTTCATTTTTACGCCCTCAAAGAGTTGCACCTGGCTAACCAACTGTCCATCATTTTGCTGGGGACCACCTGGAACCCTCTCAAGGACCACTGGTGGTCCCCGGAATACTGGTTGAAAACCAATGCCAAACTTTGAGGTGTTATTGCTTTATTTAAAAAAAATGTTTATATACATGTCTTACACATTTTGGAGAAGGTTTTTTTCCCCCTCTCTGACAGCAGAGAATATATGGGGCCGTAACAAATACAAAGTGTGGGTGTGTTGCGCGTCCTCGCTTGTGCGGTTGTCGGTGTGTTTATATGCATGCGGCGTGTATTTATTGAACGGTAACCCAATGTAACTTAACTTACCTCCCACAGTGTTACAGGAATGCCCAAGGAAAAATATGACCCGCCAGACCCCAGGCGGATGTACACCATTATGTCTAGTGAGGAAGCAGCCAACGGGAAGAAGTCATACTGGGCTGAGCTCGAAATCAGCGGTGAGTGAGTCTCTGGGATGTGCTGGAAGAGACACTGTAAATGGATAGTTCAGATTTTTGGAAGTTAAGTTGGATGAAATGCTGTCTTTTTTTTACTATAGTGGTGTCACCTTTATGGCTGTTATGGTTGCCAGAGACCCATGGTGGGAGTTCTTCTCTGGTTTTGGTCAATGTCAAGTAGTTCTGTTCGTTTTGTGGGGGCGTCACTGGGGCCACATGCGGCGAAATTAAATTAATCCACAAAACTAACGTAGTTTGTACACTTGAGTTATTTTTAAAATAATATGACCTCCTTCCTTCATTTTTGACCCCCCTATCACATGGAACTACTTTTTGGGCGTATTGATCTGGACACACATGGCTACCTGTGATAGTGGGGTCAACAGTGAATGAAAGAAGGAAATATTTTTAGAAAAGGGTCGACGATGCAAAGAAAGTTCATGGGATAAAAACATTAACTATTTTTAAACTAAAGAGCTTATTCTATGTGTTTTAAATGTTCAATTTTAGTTATAGTTATAGTAGTATAATGTATTATCCATATTTGTGTCATTGGGCAGGGTTCCTTTTAAAACCACAGTAAGTGGCTCCAGGTGCCTCGTTTAGAATGTAATGTGAATCACAATCGTAACTTCTTGTGGAGGAGAACCAAGGTTCACACTTTAATGAGAATTGTGCCGCACTAGCTGAAGAGACACTCGTTACTGGTTAAATTGGTGAGGAAAAGGCCTTTGAATTATATTTTCATTGTTGATCAAGATGGGACTCAATCTGTTGACTGTTTCACCCTGGGACCTCGTTGTCTTGTAGCCTTGCATGGACGAGACTAATCCTTTGAATACTGGCCTGCCTCTGATTGGTCTTTCTCGATTTTTGGGGCTGAGGTGGGTCAATATAATTCAAACTGAGGTGAGCCAGGCCCAATCTGCCCGGATTGCCCTGGATTGTTTTTCTTTTTTTTTTTCTTTTTTTTTTTTCAGTTTCCAGGCTAATTCTCCCGTGCGTGTTTGTGTCCCCCTGCCAGGTCGAGTAAGGAGCCTCAGCACAGCCCTGTGGTCTCTCACCCACCTCACTGCCCTGCACCTCAGTGACAACTCCCTGTCACGCATCCCACCCGACATTGCCAAACTACACAACCTGGTGTACCTGGATCTATCGTCCAATAAGATCAGGAGCCTGCCGGCGGAGCTCGGCAACATGGTGTCTCTCAGGTGAGGGGCCGCTACGGCAAGTCTTAGCGATTTGATCCAGCCCAAGTGTTTGCCAACTACCAAAATCTAAAATGCACGCGCCAGAAATGAATGTGCTAGAGCCCACTGCTCTAGCGCATTCATTTCTAGCGCATGCATCTTTTTAGCGCAGTTTTTAACCATTTTAATACCAGGGCCCCACTATTTATTGCGCATTTTAGCCAAGGAGGGCCGATGTTTGATGTTGAGTTTAGTCTCTCTGACTAATTTAGGAGAGATAACTGGCAAAATGTTGGTCAAAATGGCAATTCTTCTACATTTTCTAAATGTGTAGATTCTTGAAAATGAGGTCATTCAGATTTAATTAAATATTGCGAGTGTCAAATGAAACCAAATGGATCCGTAAGGGTCCATTTGGTTTCATATGACAATCTCAGGAGTTACAGATCTATAAGGGTCCATTTGGTTACCAGTGGTCCCTTCTAGGAAGGAAGGAGGACTATCATAAGAACATGGTAAAAAAAACAAAAAAAAAAAACAAGGGTTTTTTTTTTTATCTCTGGAGCCTGTCAACCAATTTCGTCCCAACTCATCAGCAAAAAAAAACACTAGATTTGCCTCCAGGAGTTTTTCACAAATTTTGGCACTAGGGGGGGAGGAAAGCTAAATATAGCGGCAAATGCGCCAAGTTGGCAACACCGATCCAGCCATGGTAAAAATCAGGCTGTATTCTTCCGTTGGGAAGAGAATGGGACCGGCTTTTATGCAGGCGACCTAGATGTATAGTGCGATGGGTGACATGATATGCATAATGTTCAGGGGACTTTGAATCGTGGCCCGAGCACATGCCCATAGATCCTTTGACGTTGTTGTTTTTGTTGTCATGGAGGTTTGCTTTGCTGGATGATAATAATGGCCTGTGAAAGGTGAGGAGGCGGGTTACGTCCTCCTCCAGGCACAGGGAAGAAACGTTTTGATTCCTATATATCCTTCCTTTATTTCCCCCCTCTTCTTTTTTTTTTTTTCTCCCTTCCAACAGGGAACTACTTTTAAATAACAACCAGTTGCGGGTTCTGCCATTTGAATTGGGGAAGCTGTTTCAGTTACAAACACTGGGGTTGAAAGGTGAGTGCCTAAGACATCTTATCAGTTAAATTAACAGCTGGTTATATTGTTGGCAGAGGAGATGATTATTAACCATTTGTGTACTGAACGCGTTTTGGTGTTTTATCTGTTGAAAAATAGCAGATCTACAAGCTCATATCGCGCCACTCGGTTGCGCGATATGAGCTTGTAGTTTTGCTATTTTTGAAAAAAAATGTGAAAATGTGCTGCAAGTCTCTGAATACATTATTTTGGAAGCAAACATTTTAACTCATTTTTTTTGCTTCTGCGGGATCCCTAGAACAACATGTTTTCAACTGGGGGTCTGCAGCCAAATATGGATAGCTCTGGTGGTCCTTGGCTTGAAATACGTTAGCATCACTGACACAGGAACACAGATTTTTTCAGAAAAAAAAAAAATAGATTCCAGTGTCAGAAAGTATAGAATCTAGTGTCAAAAACTCGATTCTAGCGTCAGGCACAAGATTCTAGTGTCAAAAAGTAGATCCTAGCATCAGAAACTATATTTAACTAGAATCTAGGGTTGGAAACTACTGTAGAATCTAGCGTCAAAACCTAGAATGTTGCTGCAGGTATAATCTGGTGTAAGGAACTACTGTATAATCTGGTGTCAGAAACTCGAATCAAGGGTCAGGACACCATGGTTAAACGCTCGCTGCGTTCTTCTTCCTCCTCAGGAAACCCACTTGCACAAGAAATCCTGAGCCTCTACCAGGAGCCGGACGGCACGCGGCGACTGCTCAACTACCTGTTGGACAATCTGGCAGGTGCAATTAAGCGCAGTGAGTCCTCTGTGAATGTCAATGGGGAAAAAAACGGAGCATGTTTTTCTAAGCATGTTTTCTGATTCAGTGATTCTCAACCTGTGGGGCCAAGAACATTTGGTGACATTGTTTTCAAATCACGAGAAGAAAATTGGCTCGAGGCGACGTTGGTATTGTTTGTTGCAGAGCCGACGTTTCCCCAATATTTATCCGGGGAAACGCCTCAAACTCTTACAATTCCAAACGCTTGTCTGTTTGGCAGGCTTAAAAAAAGGCTGAGAACCACTGTCCTAATTGACATAGTCATAGGCAAGGGAAACTGTGAATCATAAGAAGTTGTCTTATTTGTCATGATTTTTAATTAGCCCTCAATAACTGGTGACTTTAATTATATTGCTGTTTGGAGGGAAATTATAGCCTTCGCTCTAAGCTCTGTAGGCTCAGAAAATTATAGCCTCGAGGGGCGAGAATTGCTGGTCGCAGAGTTTTACATTTTCCATGGATGCCGTGTGTCTGTGTGTGTGTATACAGTATGTGTAAATATATGTCTGCATTTGATGTGCCCGTGTTGATGGCTCTCCTCCCCCTTCTTTAGTACCTATAGAGCAGCCACCTGCTCGGTCATGGATCCAACTCCAGGAACCCGACCGAACAAGACCCTCAGGTAATGACCGTGTGTGTGTGATAGATCAGGGGTTTTCAACTGGTGGTCTGGGGACCACCAGTGGTCCCTGAGAGGATTCCAGGTGGTCCCCAGGCTAAATGATGGAAAGTTGGTTAACCAGATGTAACTCTTAAAGTATTCATCTGAATTAACCCTACACAAGTCTACACAACTAGAGTGTAGAAGATTTAATGGTCATTTTGATCTGTATGTTTGACTGTTTTGTTTCCCAAATCCAGCCTGGAATTGTGGACAAAACAAATCATTAGGTTTTAGTGGGTTCCGTGGGTCAAATGCTGAATAAATAGTGGACCCTGGTATGAAAAAATGTTGAGAACCACTGTGAGAGGCAACTTTAGTGTGTACAAACGCTGTTTGGACAAACAGAATCTAACCCCACCTCACTTCCACTCTGTTGGCTCATTTTGAATCTGCTGTGCTGTTATTGACTGACCCGCTGCCTCACCCCACACAACTCCTTCACAAATTGGCATCGCCTTCCCTGAGCTTGATGAAGGTGGTGTTTTCATGATGTTGTTGACGACAACAGCAGGACGAAGCAAGTGTCTGTCTGTGAGGAAACAGCTGCAGCGTCAAAGTGGAAGTGACGTAGAGGGGAAAATATAGCTATATATCTATTGGATTTTGGCTAAAACAAGTTGCCTCTATTTCCTTTAACCTACTGGATAATGGCAGATGTTGTTTGCCGTCTCTCGATGACGTGTGAGCTTGTACCTTCTGTATGTTTGAAAATACGGTTTTAAGGGGTAAACAGACTTTGTTTTCCACACAATCTGATGTACAACATCTAGGTTTGTCTCTTTTCTAACTGATCTAGTCGGGCAAGCAGAATACTTGACTTAAATTCATAATTTGTTTTGTACTCCTGAATGTTAGGAAAGTGCTGAAAATCGGGGGTCGGCGATAACGATCTGAGTGCCGGACGGTGTGTGCCTCAAGGTATCACTCGGAATGCTCTAAGATGAACCTCTTGTTTGTTTTTCCCTTTCAGCGTTGTTTTCTGTGATGTGCTACAATGTGCTATGTGATAAATATGCCACAAAAGCGCTATATGGCTACTGCCCCTCATGGGCTCTCAGCTGGGAGTACCGGAAGAAGTCCATCATGCAGGAGATCATGAGCTGCAGCGCAGACATCATCAGCTTGCAGGTAAGCACCGAGTCCACGCATGTTGAGTGAAAGTTTGGAGCGGTAGGGTTACCCACTTGGCGCATTTGTTGCTGTATTTAGCTTTTTTCCCCAGACCCCCCCCCTCCAGTGGCGAAATTAATGAAAAACCTCTGCCGGAGTTTTTTATTTTTTATTTATTTTTTATTTTTTCCTTTTTTTTGCTGGTGAGTTGGGGCGAAATTGGTTGACAGGCGCCAGAAATGAAACTCTCGTTTTTCACAGTTTTTCCTCTTATGATCGTCCTCCTTCCTTCCTAGAAAGGACCACTGGTAACCAAATGGTAACCAAATATAGATCTGTAACTCTTGACATCGTTAAAATTGAACGAAATGAACCCTTGCGCGTCCATTTGGATTCATTTTACGCTCTCAAGAGTTAAATTTTATTTAAACATATGAATTACCTAATTTTCAAAACTCTACACATTTAGAAAATGGTCATTGCTCTAGTGCATTTTGGAAGTGCCACTAGAGCATTTTGGCAGTTGGCAACACTGTGGAGCGGGAGTGGCTACTGCAGAGTGGCTCATAGAGCAGACCTGATGGGAAGCCTGAGGTCCGCCACAAATGATCTAGTTTGAACAATCAGTCTTTCATATCATATAGGAGCTTTAATGTAAATTGCTCTCAGGTACAGCTTGTTTGATTTTTGCCTCATAATTATGCCCTCAATGCACCCTGCTTTGTATAATTCCTCAGTTCCAAATTTGCATTTCCACTTCCGTTTAAATTCCATGTCAACTTGTAAAATCAACAACGTTGGACCTTATAAACAAAAATGCCCTCCACCAGCCTCAGGACATTGGTGGTACTGTAGCTAAACTGTCCAAACCTTTAGAAACAAGCTTGCGGGAGATGTACATTTTATTAAAGGAGAATTCCACACCAAAACACGTTGGGTATCAATCTACCTTGATTGCCGTGACATCCTATATACAGGTGCTGGTCAACGAATTAGAATAATTTGAACAGTGCAATCGTTAAATTCTTTGAATGCATTTCTTGTGCAGAAAACAAATCGGTGTTCACCGCACCTGTCCTACTGTTAGAGTAATCACAGAACTCGTTACCTGTAAAAAATTTGCTCAGCTGAGCTTTCCAAAAGGCCCATTTAGGCCATTTAACTGTGACACTGTTGTTTCATTGAATTAGAATAATGGAGAAACCGTTTCATTGAATTAGAATATTTTTTATTATAATTAGAATCATCACTTTCTCAGTATTTTGTGGCTGCCCCCTTGGCTTGTATGACTGCCTGAAGTCTCCATGCAGGGGTTGACACTAAGGTCTCCGAGGTACTTGCCCATCGGGCAAGTGCAAATCAGGTTCTACTTGCCCTCAGCCAAATGGACCCTTGCGGATCAATTTGGTTTCATTTTTACACTCTCAAGAGTTAAAATTCATCATCTTAATCAGCCCATAGGGGTCACAGACCCAGTGGTCCCTGACCGCAGCAAAATGATAGTTTGGAACCAAGTGGACCTGGGAGAGAGATAGGTAGAGATAGCTAGTTCTTCAAATCGATGCCACGGACAGGGCTTGACACTAACACTTGCCCGCTTGCCCGGGGCAAGTAAAAAAATGGTGGGGCAAGTGAAGACTGCTACCTGGTTGCCCGATCGGGCAAGTGTGCAACTTAGTGCACTATAAGACAACACAAGATAAATTTGTCTTGAAGGCGGTCATTGCACTCTGCCTCTGTGTCTTTCCCTGCTTTCTAGCTATCTACCTATCTCTCTCCCAGGTTCATTTGGTTCCAAACTATCATTTTGCTGGGGTCAGGGACCACTGGGTCTGTGACCACTATGGGCTAATTAAGATGATGAATTTTTAACTCTTGAGAGCGTAAAAATGAAACCAAATGGACCCGCAAGGGTCCATTTGGTTTCATTTTTACGCTCTCAAGAGTTACATCTGGTTAACCAACTTAGCTAGGGACCACCTGGAACCCTCTCCGGGACCACTGGTGGTCCCTGGACCACCTGTTGAAAGCACCCAAGTAGGAAGTAAACTTAAAAGCAAAATTTACAATATATTTTTGGGGGGGCAAGTGACCATGACCTGAGGGCAAGTAGAACCTGATTGCACTTGCCCGATGGCAAGTACCTCGGAGACCTTAGTGTCAACCCCTGCACGGAGACTTCAGGCAGTCATACAAGCCAAGGGGGCAGCCACAAAATACTGAGAAAGTGATGATTCTAATTATAATAAAAAATATTCTAATTCAATGAAACGGTTTCTCCATTATTCTAATTCAATGAAACAACAGTGTCACAGTTAAATGGCCTAAATGGGCCTTTTGGAAAGCTCAGCTGAGCAAATTTTTTACAGGTTACGAGTTCTGTGATTACTCTAACCAGTAGGACAGGCGCGGTGAACACCCGATTTGTTTTCTGCACAAGAAATGCATTCAAAGAATTTAACGATTGCACTGTTCAAATTATTCTAATTCGTTGACCAGCACCTGTATTGCACTTGATTTTTGTCATATTCTACATTTCACCCATTTTTTTTTTTTTTTTTTTTTTTTCCCCCGTGTGCCCGTCCATGTAGTAGTAGGCATTGGTTGGTTTACCTTGCTGTAATCGAATTGGGCAGCAAGCCAGCAACCAGTGGGGGTTAATCATGTAGGCGATTTGCATACATGATTGTGTTTGGTCGTGGAACGCTGTTGTCTTCGGGTTACAATTCAACAATCGGAATCCCAGGTCGATCAGAGCACAGCGTTATTTTATTTATTTATTTACTTTTAAAGCCAAAGCTGTGCTGTTTACATCTAAATGTTGCTTTTGTGGCGTAGTTCGTCCTCCCTGCATGGTGTGTGCGTGCGACGCATGGCTGCACTGCATGAATGAGCGATGGCTCGTTCTGTCTTTTCTTTTAAAATCTCTCCAGTGTTGAGACGCGTCTCTGTTTTCTCAATTTTCTGCGGGGAGGACGTGAACACATCGATATTATCGATATTAAAGGAGGATTCCGACTCTGCCCGTTTGACTGCCCTTTCCAGGCCACAACAAAATCAGATCCCATAAAACCGTGTTTCCGTCCCTGCGTTAGTTTAGGTAGTTAGCTTAGCCTACAGACAGAAATAAGTAAACTCCGTTCACTTCATGGGGCCAGTCCAATGGCGGATTTTCTGCATAGGCTTCTATTGAATGGGGACAACCGGAATGCATTGTCTATGGGCTTAAGTGAGAACATGAACCACGTGACCAGGCCATTTTCCTCCCCCTCAATGTTCAAACTCCTACTAGTTTTGTAAACCTCCATGGCTTTTATAATGTGTTGGAAAGTTGGTTAGCCAGATGTAACTCTTGAGAGCTTAAACATGAAACCAAATGGACCAAAATGGACTTGTTTTGATCTGTATGTTTGACTGTTTTTTCTCTGAAATCCATCATAGCATGTTGACAGAAGTAAAAAAAAAAATCTTTAGCTTTGGGGTCTGTGGGGCTAAAATGTCGTTAAATGATGGTCCGTGGCTCAAATTCTAAATAAATAGTGGGCCCTGGTATGAAAAACCACTGCTATAATGTATACAGTTAGTTTGTGGGGGTGGTTAGGGTATTTAAGTGGGACATTATTGGTGGAGTGGATGACCGTTGTCACCTCCCATTGTTAACATCCACTTCTACTCTGCTGTAGGTGTGAAAATTTTCTGAAACTTCAAATGGCTTTTTCTCAGTTTTTCTCAGTTTAATAATGCTTTAATAGCTCCAAACATATTTTAATACTGACGATTGGATACACATGGGTTTTATGTCACTCTGGGGCAGACTTTACCTGTAAACCCAGAGGTAATCTATTTCTCCTCCTCCCCTCCCTTCTGCCACTCTCCTCTCCAATCACTCTGGTTGAAACTCCTGTCGCACGTACGGCACCAGGGTGAAATGTAGAAAAGGGGTCATCCTTAACAAATCAAGGCATTACGTATCATGTCACAGGAATCAAGGCAGATGGATGACCAATGTGTTTTGGTGTGGAATTCTCCACAAATATTAACGGCAATTTTAGGAATCTATGTTGTTCACGTTTTGAATTAAACGTGGGTGTGTTAATTCTGTGATTTCAGGAAGTGGAGACGGAACAGTACTACAGCTTCTTCCTGCCCGAGCTAAAGGAGCAGGGCTACGAGGGATTCTTCAGCTCAAAGTCGCGGGCGAGGACCATGTCTGAGTCGGACCGCAAACACGTGGACGGATGTGCCGTTTTCTACAAGACAGAAAAGTACGCTTCTATTCAATATCCTCCCCCTACACAAATGGCGTCACCTATGTGTGGCAGAAAGTGCCTTTTTTTTTTTGTCAAGCTCACACTGATTACTGCTTATTATAAAAGGGACCGGCCGTGCAGTTGGCATTTTTCGGCCTCGGGTAAGTAGGCAAGCCTGGCAGCAGCACTGAGATGCATTTCCCCTGTTAGTGGTGGGGCTGTGGGAACGCTTGGCATACGCTGCTGCTCGGTTTGTCTGTCCACCACTTTGGCCCAAAACAACATCTTTTTTTTTTTTTTCTTTTAAGAAAACATCCATTGCATAACAGTATAATGTTGCTTACAATAACCGCTCTATGGAGAAACAACAAAAACAAATCATGAACCATCAAAAAAAACCCACCACAATAAAGTTTTTATTACTTCTGGTAAAGCCTGTATACCCTTAGGAGGAACGACATCTGGTGCCTTTCCGTGTGACTCACAGGTTGTTTCTCGGAGTGTAGGGAATTGTGTTTTGCGGACAGGATTGGATCATTAGACTGGTTCCCTTCTCTCAGTCGATTGAATTCTCTCTTCTCTGGGGAAAGGAATTACTCGGTATCGCAACGATTGCTGTTGAACTCGCTGTGCGCGGTGTGCACCTTCCTGCGGAACACGGGATTAAACCTGCTGATTTGAATGACCCCTGTGACTCTTCTTCCCCTTCAGCCACCGTTTATCACAAATTTTCCCTTTGCACTCTCTTTACACACAAGGTGTCAAATCGAACTGGAACATTGCAGTAAAACTCGCCAAGCGCATTTATGTTCCCCGGAGAATGGTGATGGTCATGCAATGTCCGCAGGCTTTTTGAGAGCCTCCCGACGCAATTAATCTGCTGCCCTGTTACTGCAGGCTCTTTTACGTTTAAGACCCGAAAATGAGCCTGACATGAATTCGCCTAAAGCTCATCGAGTGGTTACATTTTTAAATGTAAGTAGAAGAGTTAATATTGTAACCACAACTAGACGTTTTATTGTAACGCCTCAATCGGTAGCCTAAATTCCTTTTTCTTGCTGCGTTCTAAACTAGGTATGACTTTTTATTCGTGCCAGAATCAAGGCAAGATTCAGACTTTAACATCTCCTATGATACTGGATATGCTTTTAAATGTTCCCGGTTGGCTCATGTTTTCTCGTCATTGCTCACATCCCTAGCTTCACCAGCAGGTTCTTGGTCTTCTATTATACGCCAAGCGGAAATACTATCATGGGTGGTGCATTAAGAAACAGACCATTTTGTACATCTGAACTAGGCGGAGCCCTCAGTCAACTGCCACTGTTCTCAGTGGAATTGTTTTTTTTTTTTTGTTTGTTTTTTTTTCCCATGCCCCCCTAAATGCCCTGACTGCCCCCCTAAATGCCCTGACTGCCCCACCAAAGTAACCTGACTCCATCTGTGCATTCCTTTTACTCCTCCCATCTGGAAACAAAATCGAATACATATCGACATATTGCAGCCGTGCAACTGTGCTAATGTAAACAACAACATAACAATACTACAACTCCAAATTATTTTGGATATATCGTATTTTTGTTCCACTGTTGTCCCACATATTCATTGCCTGTGGCGCGAAGCGACATGGGCGATTAAGTCGCTCCCATACCATTGTCGCCCCCCCCCCAAATAAGAATTGTTACATCCAGCCCTGCATCACTCATGATTTTAGAATCTTCCCTCGATGGGGTTGACTGTAGAATTCGTGTTCTCATCAGCCCAGGGCTTGTACTAAACCTCCGGGTCAAATGTTTGAACATGGAGAATGAAGGCAGCCCTCGGATATATCCTTAGCCTCGGGGCTTGCATAACCCGGGGAAAAAAAAGCAAACAAAAAAACGCAATGTGTCAACACAATCGCTCAAGGTTTCTTCTGAACAACTTGTAAATTGTTTTGTCGACTTTTTTTTTTTTTTTTAACCCATTGTGTCCTGATCAGATTCTAGTTTCCGACGCTAGATTTGTGTTTCTCATGCTAGATTCTAGTCCCCCCCCCGCTAGATTCTAGTTCCTCTCAGTAGAGTGTAGTTTCTGAAGTTAGATTCCAGTTCCTGACACTAGATTCTAGTTCCCGACTCTAGATTCTAGTCCATGACAGCAAATTCTAGTTTGTGACACTAAATTTAGTCCCTGGCACGAGGTACTAGTTTTTCTGGGAAAAATCTTTCTGTGTCAGTGATGCTTAACATATTTCATAGGAAGGACCCCCAGAAATATCTATCATTTAGCTGCAGAACCTGATCTAAAAACATGTTGAGTTAAAAATGTTTGCTTCCAAAATAACGATTCAGAGCTTTGCAGCACATTTTAACATTTTTTCAAAAATAGCAGAACTACAAGCTCATATCGCGCCACTCGGTGGCACGATATGAGCTTGTAGATCTGCTATTTTTCAACGGCTAAAACACCAAAACGCGTTCAGCACACGGGGTTAACTCACGAGGTGATCCTATCGTCCCCCTCGTAGGTTCAGCGTGGTGCAGAAGCACACGGTAGAGTTCAACCAGCTGGCTATGGCGAACTCCGAGGGCTCCGAGGCCATGCTGAACAGGGTGATGACCAAGGACAACATCGGGGTGGCCTGTCTACTGGAGGTCCGCAAGGAGATGATGGAGCTGTCCTGTAAGTAGTGTCGTGTCTGCAGACTAGGGCTGCAAATGTATTTTATTTATTTATTTTGTATATTTATGTAGGGGTCTGTTCATGAATGTGTTCATGTCAGAAAGAATGGCTGACGTTATCAGGCTGCATTGATGTGTATGATTGAACTTTTTGTTTTATTGTTTAGAATTGCTTTAAGGGGGGGGGGGGTTCTGTAGCCTTGTTTTCAAGGCCGTTGAGCTGTTGAGGTTCCGTTGCCGGGCTGTTGCCAAATGATGTACCGTAATTTCTGGACTATAAGCCGCGCCTGAATATAAGCCGCACCAGCGGCTTAAATTTGGGGCAAAATCCTTTTTTTTTTTTTTTTTTTTTTTTTCCTTGTATAAGCTGCACCAGGCAATAAGCTTCATGCTAGAGCAGTGGTTTTCAACCTTTTTGATCCCAGGGCCCACTATTTATTCAGCATTTGAGCTACAGACCATTTGACCACATTTTCACCCCACAGAACCCAAAACTAAACATTTCGTTGGTTTTGTCCACAATTCCAGGATGGATTTTCGCAAACAAAACGGGCAAAACATGGACATCAAAACTTAATAATTAAGTGGTGCTAATTTAGAGGGTGAATATCATAACTCTTGAGAGTGTAAAAATGAAACCAAATGGACCCGCAAGTTTGATTTTTATGCTCTCAAAAGAGTTACATCTGGTTAACCAACTTATAGTCCGGAAATTACGGTAGTCAGGCCTCCAGTCTCGCTCCATCCGTTCTGAATTGAGGCTGGGGGCGAAATGTTGTTTGAATCCATGGATGAAGTAAGTGAGCAGCTCACCTGCTGGGAGCGTGTAAACTGTGAATGCGTTGCCCACAAGACCACAGTCGGTCTCTGGTTGACACGGACGGTTGCCCCGCCTTTCCAGAACAATAATAATAATGCCTCTGGATAAGTGGAGTTTGATTTCGGGTTGCCCCAATGGGGCAAGGGTTGCATCCTATACATCATTGGCAGTGTTGGGTATCGTTACTTTATAAACTAACGACGTTAGGTTATTGGACTACTGCCCCCTAAAACTAATCTCGTTAAGTTACAAGTTACTTTCTATAAAAAGTAACGTAATAGATTATTTTCCGTTATTTTCCGTTCCTGAACACAATTAAAATACCCCTTTTCTCTTTGTTTTTAATGTATGCACAATTTAGTTGCATTGTATTACCAGTGCATGAGTCGCATTCCATGTTGCACACATGACATGAACCACCACCGACAACAACTAGTCAACAGTGACACCATGTCACCCATCACCCACTATGAACTAGGGTTGCTACAAAGTAGGCTATGTCAGATCCACAGTAGGCCTACAGACAATATTATCCTGTACGCGGTACAACCAGTCAGATAGCATGATGATGCCCTCTCCATGCTGCACGGCGGCAACAACAACAACAGCTCCTGCAGGGCTTATCAACTGAACCCAGCCTATGAATTACAGTAGTCTATATAACACAAGGCACGGCGGCCAAACAATGAATTAAACATTACTCACCTAATAACGCAGCCAGAGTTTATAGCCGATTCCCAATCGAGAGTGCGCGTGTTAATCCAAAAGTTAATCCAACAGTGTACGGCGTCATTGTTTACAAGACTTTTAGCAAGTCGCGCCTACAGTAGCTGCTTCACTACGCAAGCAACCAGCGGACTTCCTCTTTCTTCCTTTTCAAAATAAAAGATTCATACTAGAGTATAACTAGACACCAGCTAGACAGTAGGTTTACTATTATTTCTTAGGCGGATTTACAGGATGTGCAGACAGAAAATGTAAACTACACACATCACTCGCAGAAGGATGAAGCCACAACGTGCAGTCGGCTTATTCTACCATAACAGAAGGAGGAATATAGGCTACAACACCGGGCAATCTCAAGAAAATGAATTGCGACGAACTATAGTAACGAGTTACTTTTTTGGAAATGTAACTAAGTAACTAACTACTAAATTGCAAAAATAACTCGTTAGGTTACTCCGTTACTAATAAAACTAATCTGACTACGTAACGAAGTTATCAATAACGGCGTTATCCCCATCACTGATCATTGGCTATTCAAGAACAATGCTCCCTGTTTACAAGCAGTCCTTTTTACAACCACTCATTCTGGTTTGTCAATGTGACCTGTGACCACTTGGTAGTTAGTGATTTGATACATTGTTGGCACATAGGTACGGCTTTGGGGCAGGTAGAACTTGACCAGTAGTCTTCGGACCGATGTTGTTTTGGCGAGTGTTTGTACAATACTGGCCCCTTGCAAACTTTTGGAAGCAAGGACATAATCGGATGGAATATGAAAAATAAGCTAATCGTTCTCCTCAGTCATTTCAGAAATGCAGATTCTGCAAAAAAAAAAAAAAGATGGTTCAACATGGTATCTCTTTTCCCTGGATAATTTACTCCTACACACAACACGGGATTACAGCATTGGTATGGGGGGGGGGGGGGGGGGGGCAATGCCCCCTAAATGCCCAGTCTGCTCCACCAAACATGATGGCATGCAAAAAACCCAAATTTCAAAGATATTTCAAATGAAAGTGCTTATAACGAAAATGATTTGAACCGCTACTACTGCTACTAACTATAGCAGTGTCACCACTAAACCAACAGCATTTCATGATTGAAAACGAAAAACTCTCTTGAGTCAGACCTTTTTATGCATGCTGCGTGTCTGTTGCAACTTCAACAACAACTGAAGCAAACATTTTTAACTCAAATCTTTGCTTCTGGGGAAGCCCTAGAACAACATGCTTTTAGATGAGGTTCTGCAGCTAAATAATAGATATTTCTGGGGGGTCCTTCCTATGAAATATGTTAAGCATCACTGACACAGAAAGAGATAATTCCAGAAAAACTAGAACCTCATGCCAGGGACTAGAATCTAGTGTCACAAACTAGAATTTAGTGTCATGGCCTAGAATCTAGTTTGGGGAACTGGAATATAGTGTCAGCAACTGGAATCTAACTTCAGAAACTACAATCTACTGAGGAACGAGAATCTACCGTGGGGGACTAGAATCTAGCATGAGGAACAAGAATCTAGCGTTTGAAACTAGAATCTAGCGCTGTGAACTAGAATCTAGAATCTGCTTAGGACGCAAAGGGTAAATGTTGCCGCCCCCGCCATCTTATTGCCACCTTTCACTTTCTGAGAAAGCCAGGCTGGGACCTGAGGTTGGTTGCCAGGCGACACGCAAACATTTTTTTTTTCCTTCCCCTGCGCACTAGCTTGCTTGTGTAGGTTAGCTTTACAGCAGCAGGCCCAGCGACTGTGTCAACAGGCGCTCATTATGCAGTTGCACAATAACTGGAAACCAAATTTGCATGATGGCAAATTTCTGTTGGCAGTTTTCTCGGGCATGTGTGTGTTGTGTTGACATTTTTTTTTTTTTTTTGCTTTTGGTGTCAAGTGTGATTAATGAGGATCACACTGTTCTTCTGCTCTGCGTTCTGGAGCAGATTGTCTCTCAGAAGAAAATGGAGCAATTTTAATTGTCTTTGAACGTCGTTAAACGGAGTGAACTACATGCTACCATAGATGTAACATTTCAGGGGTTCACACTAAGGTCTCTGTGACACTTGCCTATCGGGCAAGTGCAAGTCAGGTTCTACTTGCCCTCAGGTCATGGTCACTTGCCTCCCAAAGATATATTGTAAATTTTGCATTTAAGTTTACTTCCTACTTGGGTGCTTTAAACCAGGGGTTTTTAACAGGTGGTCCGGGTACCACCAGTGGTCCCTGAGAGGGTTCCAGGTGGTCCCCAGTTAAGTTGGTTAACCAGGTGTAACTCTTGAGAACCTAAAAATGAATGAATTTTAGTTAGAATTCATCTTAATTAGCCCAGGTCTACACAACTAGAGAATGTAGAACATTAGGTCATTTTGATGTGTATGTTAATTTGCCTGTTTTGTTTCCCAAATCCAGCCTGGAATTGTGGATATCTAGAAAGCAGGGAAAGACACAGAGGCAGAGTGCAATGACTGCCTTCAAGACAAATTTATCTTGTGTTGTGTTATAGTGCACTAAGTTGCACACTTGCCTGATCGGGCAACCAGGTAGCAGTCTTCACTTGCCTCTCCATTTTTTTTTTACTTACCCAGGCAAGCGGGCAAGTGTTAGTGTCAAGCCCTGCATTTGTTACGTCTTTGTGTGACGCATGTATTACACGGTCCGTCTTTGTGTGATGCATGTATTACACAGTCCTGAAATGTTAGGTACCCCATGTTGCCGTGTATTGCTGTGCTTCGATCTATTGTGACAAGAAATGCATTTTACATTTGGTAAAATGTACCTGTGTTCTAGGGTTAAAGGGGAACTCCACCCATTTTCAACATTTTAATACATAAAAACATTTTAAACATCATTAATATTAGAGATGCTGTGTGGACATGATAAAAAAAAGTTCCAATTCTGTATTTCCTAAAAATGGAGGTCTGAAAAAATCATTAACATGGTGAAATGCATCATCAAGATGTATTTCACCATGTTAATGATTTTTCTTTCAGACCCCTTTTTTCTGAGAGGGTACAAATGGAACCCTAGCCATTTGTATCCGCTCAGGAAAATGTTAAATGGGTGGAATTTCCCTTTAATGCCACGATCTCTTTAACTCACTGCACCCCACCTCATGAGTGATAAGCAGAAAACGGAATAATCAATCACTACAAAAGTCGTGGTAAATCTGTTGAGTTAGCTAGAACGGCTTTTGAAGTCCTGTAAGTGGTGATTGCTCTACAAAACGCATAAAATGCCTCCCTCACTTTACAACTATAATTGATAAATGGTATAACTTAAACTGCATTTGTCAAATGTATAACAAATGATCAACTCATTTTATTTTTTCCCCTTAAAGTAGTCACCCTAAGCTGTCTTTGGATCTCATTCATTTGCGCAAATTCACAAAGGATTTTCTATGAAATTATTTTGTTTCAATTTTGCCATGTTCAAAAATATCGCACGCTACGAGCTTGTGGGTCCGATATTTTTCATTTTTCAGCATCAGTAATGTTACTGATGCTATGTAATGCTAAGTAACGCCAATGCTAAGTATTGTTCATAATGCTGTCAAAGGGTTAATTCTCGAGGGACTTAATTAAGTCTATGGTCGCGGTTGAACCCAGTATTATTCTCAGGGATGTAGTGGAGGGGGGACGGCGTTTGACTTGTCATTTACTTGGATACTATGGATACAATCAGGCATTGTAAACAATCTTTCTCAATATGCTATACTTGTTTTAATAGCATGTCTGTGTGTGTGTTGCGCAGGTGCACGCAAATGCGCGTGCAAGTGTGTGTGCACGTGTCTTAAAGGGGAATTTCCACTGACTTTCAATATTTTACTATGTCATTAATATACCTTAGAGATGTTGTGTGGACATGATAAAAAAAAAAGTTCCCCCATTCTGTTTTTCCTAGAAATGGAGGTCAGGAAAAATACCATGGTGAAACACAACTTGATGACATCATCAAGATGTGTTTCACCATGTTGAGTTTCCTTTTTTCTGAGTGTACAAATGGAACCAATTTGATTCACATTTGTACACTGTCAGAAACAATTGAAAATGGGTGAAATTCCCCTTTAAGAGCCCCCCCCGCCCCACACACACACTTCTAAAAGTCCCACTACAACAGTGGTTTTCAACAGGTGGTCCGGGGACCACCAATGGTCCTTGAGAGGGTTCCAGGTGGTCCCCAGGCAAAATGATGGAAAGTTGGGTAACCAGATGTAACTCTTGAGAATGTAAAAATGAAACCAAATGGAGTTAAAATAATCACCATCTGAATCGGCACCACATAATTAAGAAGTCTACACTGTTTTGTTTGCAAAAATCCAGCCTGGAATTGTGGACAAAAAACAAAAGAATTCTTTTAGTTTTTGGAGTGAAATTGTCATCAAATGGTGGTCCGTGGCTCAAATGCTGAATAAATGGTGGTCTCTGGTGTCAAAAAAGGTTGAAAACCCCCTGCACTACAACACTGATTATTCCCATTCTCATCTTGGTTCTCCCTGTGTGTTTTGCTTGTCTCCTCTGCTTCTAGCGGGGAAGTCTCTCCACGGCATGGAGAAGCAGCTCCTCCTGGTGGCCAACGCCCACATGCACTGGGACCCCGAGTTCTCCGACGTCAAGCTGGTGCAGACCATGATGTTCCTGTCGGAGGTGAAGAACATCGTGGACAAGGCCACGCGCAGCCTGAAGCTCTCGTCCGTCTCCGGCGAGACCAACGGCATCCCCCTGGTGCTGTGTGCCGACCTCAACTCCTTGCCGGACTCCGGTGAGTTGTTGAGCCGTTGAACTGTTGGAACAGGGGGCTGGACCCAATGCAACTCTTTGAGAGCGTTAAAAAAAAACGAAACCAAATGGACTTGCGTGTCCATTTGGTTACTCAATACAATACATCATGGGTGTAAAACCCAAATAGAGTGGGCCCAAATAGAAAAAATGGTAGAAGTAGCAGGTGTTCACGTCTCATAGCGCACCACAGAGTGGCGCGATATAAGACGTGAACACCTATTTTTCAGGAAAATCTTTTTCTTCTATGATCCTTACCAAGTGTTGAGTTAATTGAGAAAGTAAATGAGACTGAGTTGAGGAAGTAAAACAATTAGTTGCATTCATTTCTTATTTGCAATATACCAGAGGGCCAGTTCTAATACTAATTCAATATCATCCTGCTGGGCCAAAGATAATTCATTCAGAGGCCTGATTTGGCCCACGGGCCTTGAGTTTGACATATGTGGAATACATCAAGTTCGGGGGTCTCTGTTGATTATCCGATGGTGCAGCTGGGAACATTGGTTATGGACCGTTTGAGCTCGCTAGCATTGACATTAGCATCTTAGTACCGGGTACGGCTTCCCAAACACAATGTTTATGGGGTGTGGTTTCCATGGTGAGAGGCGTGGCACAAACACTGCCACATCTAGGACCCAGTGCCAACACCGGTAGTCCATTTATGAACTCCCAGAAAACATCTTTATAGCTCCACAATACTATTCAAGTACACGTGAAAGGTTTTCTGTTTCCCATGCGTGTTTTTTATGACACCATGGTCGTGGTGCATATGTTTTTGCGACATTGGGGGGTGTAAATGTCCCACTGAACGTCCCCGTCTGTCCCAGGCGTGGTGGAGTACCTGTCCACGGGCGGCGTGGACTGCACCCATAAGGACTTCAAGGAGCTGCGCTACAACGAGAGCCTGATCAACTTCAACTGCAACGGCAAGAACAGCACGTCCAACGGCAGCCGGATCACCCACGGCTTCAAGCTGAAGAGCGCCTACGAGAACTCGATGCCTTACACCAACTACACCCTCGAGTTCAAGGTAAAAACCCTCTACTAACCTCGTGGCCAGGTATCAGCGTTTGTCTGTCCTAGGGACAACGCATTTGTAGTCCCTAGGACAGACAGGATGTCGGTATCACTTGAGGCGGCAAAACCTTACCTACTCTAAAATGTTTATAGGGTCAATATAAGTAAGTTAAAATATGATAGACCTTCCACAGGAGTAGCTTTTTATGTTTTTGGTGCATTTTGTTGCATTTCTCTCTATAGGCGGACTTTCATTAATTCAAAAAAGAACTCTTACACTCAGTAGCACATTCAGATCTCTTTTTGGACATTGCTTATTATAGATTAAACAAATCTGTGTCCAAAAATGGTTGATTAAGTGGGTGTGGCCTATAATTCCTGAAATGGCTGGTATTATTTGGTGGTGGAGCAGTTATTTCAGGAATTTAAACTGAATGGGACACTGCTATCATGTGGTATCATGCAAGCAGGCCAAGTGAACTTTAGATTTAAAAGGGCGTTTCTCTGGTCTGGGGCATCCACCTGACAGCAATAGGAGGCACTGTGCTGAAGGAAGTTAGGGCTAAGCAAGTGAGGAAGGCACTCGCGTTGAAGACCCAGTGTATGAAACCCTAACCTCCCTGTCAAATCAAACTCATTATTATTGATTAGTGATAAGTGAAATTTCTCCTGATTTTTCTCCTGATTTGTTTAGCTAATAGAAGCCTTTTTACTATGAAGATATTGTAGATGTGTCTTTCGATGATCGGGTCCAGTATTTGGTTCAGTGTCCATGGAGTTAAGGAATGGATCATACGTTGTGTTCACGTTCATTCTACCATTGGAAATGAATAGACTCCAACATTCTTCCGCTCTCTAAATATTGTACCTGCCCCCTCCATCTAGAGTCAGGAAGCAACCTAAGTTTGCCCCGCTTGCCATTGGCCTCTTGGACCATAGTTCCAAACTCTGAATGAACCTCGAGAGGCTGTTTATCCAGCCCTGCTCTGTTAGTTGGAATTAAATAATAAGGCATTATAACTTCTCTGTTAATAATTTGGTCATGTTTTTGAGCCACTTCGATCAAGTGGATCACGTTCATGTTGCTCCGCTTCCTCCATTTTGCTGTATTTGTCTTGTATCTGTTGTGTCCTGTGCACTCATGTGTTTTTTCAGTGTAGCATGAGGGCGCCATCTATCGGCGTGGATGTGTAACTACGCGTCAAAAGACGAGACTCTGATTTTTAAGGCCAACTTGCCTTCTCGGTTATTAATATTGGATTAAAAAACAGTCCTGTATTCGGGACAATACCGTACATTAAAACATGGTAGTTAGGAAGTGTTCCTTGACAGGTCATGAGTCGAGGGAAATTTAGTGGAAATGTGTCTCATGTAGTGTATTTGGTAGAATCCTCGAATGGCCTGTAAGTGATGTGCAAAATCATGTCGTCATTGGCTTTTAGAAATGGACCATGCGGGCAACATTGCAAGATTTATTTGAGTCTCAATGAGATTGAGACTTTTTTTTTTTCTCAAGTGTGCAACTGGATGTTCCTTGTTAGCTGTTCATTGTCGACTGTCTGTGATGTCGGTGTGTATGCCTGTAGCCACTTCCCCCAACTCCCTCCACCTCCACATTTGCATTTTAATATCCGGGTTTAGTATTGAAATTCCTAAGCCTTTTTTGTTGTTGTAGTGGATCGCTTTGTATTCTTGGTGATTGTTGTTGAAAGGTCCACTTATGATGTTATTGGATGGCATCTTTGAAGGAGGCTTGCCGCTCATTTGAGGCCTTAGCAGAGTGGTTGCTGAGACTGCCTGGGCAGCCTTTTAAGATGCCAGGCCAGTCGTGTGTCCAGGAGCAAGAGACCCCTAACACATGCTGCCAAGGATGGGGAACTATATTATTTTCCTTGTGTGTTGCCATTAGAATGACATTAGATGCTTGTGCGGACTGGGAATTGTGAACGCGATTGCAAATCGAGACACAAATGTCAAATCAATGTTATTTTAACGTGATGTAGAAATGAACAGGTTAAAGCAAACTGAGCATCGTCTCGTCCAGTGTACACAGCGCCGCACGTTTGTCTGTTGTACTGGAAGGAATTGCCGGTGTGGGTATGTACTAGGGCTGAACGATTTTGGGAAAAAATCTAATTGCGATTATTTTGAGCAATATTGCGATTGCGATTAATTTGCGATTATTTTTTAAAAGAGTCCAGTTTCGGTTTAAATCTTCACCATGTCCATTAAAAACGTATTTTAACATTACCAATACCAAGACAGTCATTTACTTCTCTGAATAAGGATAAAAGATATGAATTGCTTACAACAGGCATCATATTTATTTTCCAAGTACATTCTTCACAACACACTGTCTGGAATTGGAAATCAACAGGTGCATGTTCTGTTTCTGAACAACTTTTGGAAGTACAACTTCTTTTCTTACTGAACAAAATATTTTGAAATTTACCAAGAAATATCAGAATAGCCAGGTAAATACTGCAGATCTTCTAAACTCAATAAGACCTGAGGCCGATTCTTTAAGTGTCTTTAAACTGTTTTCTGAAAAACTATTTAGCTTGCCAACATCAACATCCGTATAATAAAAGTATTTCTAGATCAGGGGTTTTCAACAGGTGGTCCGGGGACCACCAGTGGTCCTTGAGAGGGTTCCAGGTGGTCCCCAGGCTAAATGATGGAAAGTTGGTTAACCAGATGTAACTCTTGAGAACGTAAAAATGAAACCAAATGGACCCTTGCGGGTCCATTTGGTTTCATTTTCACACTCTCAAGAGTTAAAATATTCATCATCTGAATTAGCACAATTTAATTAAGAAGTCTACACTGATTTGTTTGCAAAATCCGGCCTGGAATTGTGGATAAAACCAAAAGAATTCTTTAGTTTTAGGTCTTTGGAAAAGGTAATCAAATCGTGGTCCGTGGCTCAAATGCTGAATAAATGGTGGTCCCTGGTGTCAAAAAGGTTGAAAACCCCTGTTCTAGATGCCCTGGATTCGCCCATTTATGGACAGGCACCATAAACGGGCGCCTATAGTGGAAAGGACCCCGCAGCGTGGTTATGAATCCCACCGCAGTTGTTAGCCATTACTGGCAATCACAGTGTAGGGAGCGTTCCTAGAACTGCGGTGGGGTTCATAATGTCGCTCCCGCAGCCTTTAGCGCTAGTAAAGTTTAAAACAAAGCTGAAAGAAACCTAAAACCAGCTAAAACAGAGGAGATGAATAAACGTGTGTCATGGGACTCGGTATGCAACTGCATGGTAATCAGTGAGCGCTGGATGCATTGCAAGAAAAGACGTTCGCTCGTTGCGATGCGAGAATGTGATTCAATGGACGAGACGACGGTACGGCTTTCTATGGCAACGGAATATACACACAACCAAGGCTGCACGTGGACGCTGTCACTGGATAGGGGTGAGTGATGAACTTACTCGTAAATAAATAGCAGCGTTCACGGCGCGTTGCAGCGTCGCAAGGCGATTAAATAATGCGGAAGGATGCGGACGGATCAACAATGTGCGTGTGCGGATTTCGGATGGGAAAAAAGCTCATCTGCTGATCTCTAATAGAAACATTAAAAATCGCGGCCCTTGCGATTCACAAATCGCATTTTTTCAAATCGCGATTTCGGTTTAAAAACGATTAACCGTTCAGCCTTAGTATGTACGATATTATCGTATATACCCACACCGGCAACTCTTGAGAGCACCACTTATGAATCAATATTATTGTGAAAATGTTGTCAAATGATCTGTAGCTCAAATGATGAATAGATAGTGGGCCCTGGTATCTAAAAAATGATGAATAGACAGTGGGCCCTGGTATCTCAAATGATGAATAGATAGTGGGCCCTGGTATCTAAAAAAAGTTGAAAACCACTGCTCTAACATGAAGCTTGTTGCCTGGTGCGGCTTATACATGGAAAAATCAGTATTTTGCCCCAAATTTAGCTGGTGCGGCTTATATTCAGGTGCGGTTTATAGTCCAAAAATTATGGTAATGTCAAACCTGTTGCACCACACCGAATCTTACTTCCGTCGCACAGAAAACACTCACTCAGGTCTACTTCTCTCTCTCTCTCTCTCTCTCTCTCTCTCTCTCTCTCTCTCTCTCTCTCAGGGTGTCATCGACTACATTTTCTACTCCAAGCCTCACCTGAACGTGCTGGGCACCCTGGGGCCCCTGGACCCCCACTGGCTCCTCGAAAACAATGTCCGGGGCTGCCCCCACCCGCACATCCCCTCCGACCACTTCTCCCTGTTCGCCCAGCTGGAGCTGCTGCTGCCCAACACGCCGCCACAGGTCAACGGCCTGCACCTGCCGGCGCGCAGGTAGTGGGGTAGCAGCAGTAGTAGGAGGGGCAGCAGCTACCACCACCACCACCAACCTCCTCCTCCTCCTCTTCAGCAACCACAACGGGACCCAAGAGGGGGGTTTGGGGGAGGAGGGGGTCTCTTCTCCCTCCTCCCCTCCCTCCGCCCTACCTACCAGCTCCCCTCCCCCTCCCCCCCCGCACTGCAGGAGGAAGACAAGAACACACACAAACACACACACACACAACCTGTAAAAAATAAGACGTACAGTGAGATCTGGCCGACAGGGATTTCGTATGTTATAATAAATGTTCTATATTTTTTTTCTTTTTTTTTCTGTCCCCCCCCCCCCCCTTTTTTCACTCCCTTGACATTTTCTTTTTTTTTTAATCTGCTCGAGTCAATCCGGTTCGTATACGATATATATTATCTTTGATGTTTTTTGACAACCCCTTACTTCCTTACTTCCTTTCGAACCCCGCTCCCCTGATCCACAACACGGCTTTATGTGTCTCTTAAAACTGGATAGGATGGTAGCTCGCTCATATTTGTCACGTTACGGCAGCGCGTGTGGGCTTAAAGAAAAACGGGGGGGGGAGGGAGGGAACATCGAGGCAGGAACGAAACGACAACGGTCTGTCTGTCCTGTACAAATCTCCAAACCAGCAAAAAAAGACAGCCGATTCGCGACTCGAGACTCTGCCAGAGTCTTGGGGGTTTGCGTCGCGTCGCCCACCCCACCCACCCTCCTTCTCGGTTCTCCGGTGCGACCTCTCCTCTCGCCCCCGCAGCTTGGGGTCAGTTTTCTCTGTGACGCCGGAGGAAGCGCGGCTATAGTGCAGCTTTGAGGAAGAGGGTTACTCTGTGGTGCTGAGGCCCCCCGTGGCGTTTTTTTTTGTCACGGCCCCCTCCTGCGGTGCTACACGTTTTAGTCTACAACCTGCTCTAAGAACCCGCAACCGGTGCGAAAACGGCAAACCAAACCCACAGATGCCTAGAGAACTTTAAATGATGGCTGCGAAAGAACTACGTTTCCCCCCCCCCCCATATAAGCGTTGTTGACTTGTATAGAAAATCGGATGCCGTGTGTGAGAATTTTGAGTCCGGCTACCATCCCATTTGCAGACTGTTTTAACCCCCCCCCTCGCTTGTATAGTTGTAAGCTAGGCTAGTCTTATCTTTTTTTTTTTTTTTGTGCTCATAAGGACCATGTATGTACGTTTCCACAGGGATTTTAGGCTGATGGGCAAAGCAAAGAGGCAAATTATGTTAAACAAAAAAGAAAGGTTCTTGTCCAGAGAGTAAGAAGTGGCTGAGTGGAGTTTAAAAAAACAAAAAAATACCAGCATTCCTCTTGCTGTCTGGAGTTGCCATCCAACTCCACACAACACTGAAAACAAAACAACTAATAATAATCAACTAATTGCAGGCAGATCTGTAGCACTGTCTCTGAGGCCAGTAGTGACTTTCCCCAGCCATAAATTCCATTTAAAAAAAAACAACGCAGAAGCAGTGTGTTTTTTTTCACAAGTGTTTGTACAGAATAGAAATCTAGATTCAGTCTCTTTACATGATTGTATATGAACCACAAAAGACCTGTTTTCTGGCGTTTTTTGTACTAAGAGTAAATTATGATCAGATTTGAAGTAAAGTTAAAAAAAAAAAGAAAAAAAAGATTGTATTGTAAACTATGGCTAAATTTTTATCAATTTAATGTTGAGATGAATTGATATTACCAGCTTGTACAAAAGACGTAAAAAGAAGGGGTTGCTCCAGGCGTTCGCTGTCACTACTTTTTGCACTCCCTGTAGATGAACTGTTATCGATGAATCAGTATTTTGTGTTCGTTTTTTTTCCTCTTTCTCTCTCGACCTGTAAATAGCCACCGTGTTAAAGAAAAAAACGGTAAACCCTGCCTGTCGCTTCTTCTTCTTCTCAACCCACCATCTAACAAAGCCATTGATCCACACTGCTGCCACCATGTGCAGACAAAAAATTCCATACGACGGATGACTCTGCGACCATCAATGAGTGACCTCATGTCTGCACACACACACACACACACACACACACACACACACACACACACACACACACACTAGAAACGTGTGCTGCAATGACTGACAACCCCAGCAACCCCATAATGATCTCATGTGTTGTACAAAAACAGAACATTGTGCCTCACTTGTAGCAGTTGTTGTCTTGCACTATTTACAAAAAAAAAAAATCAGCGAACGCCTGACCAACCTCTTCTCATTTTATTTTTAAATACTGTCGAGACATTTGTGAAGATTTTATTTTATTTTTTTTGTCCTTTTTTGGGGGGTTTATTTTGTTAAATGTTTTTTTTTCTTTTCCTTTTTTATGAGCTGTGACAATGTTATGATGTGTATATTCTTCCTATTTCATTGAGCTCTAGTAATCAGGTATGCTATTATCCACAAGTTTTCTAGTTTTACCTCTCTGTAGAACATGACTTTGATGTCGTTTTTAATAATAATGCGTCTACTGGAATGTTTTTTGCACCCCTCCCTCCCCTCCTCGTATCTATCTTCTTAGCACAGCTCCTGTTTTCCTGTACCCCCCCCCCCATCCCACAATACCACCATTACCTCCCCCCCCCAACCCCCCCCCCCCCCCCCCCCCCATTGACCACCCTAAAACCCCAATTCAAAACCCCATCGCCACCGTGGTGTCGCTTTTTTGGCAAAAAGTGACTCTCTTGTACCAAGCTCATAGCGCGCCACTCTGTGGTGTGCTGTGAGCTTGTAGGTCTGATATTATATTACTGGGGATATTATAATACTAGGGTCCACCCCTTCAATGTTGACCTGTAATACTCTAGCCATGTTTTTTTTTTTTTTTTCTTTTTTAATATTATGAAAATCCCTTTTTTTTCTGAACCACTGTATAGTTCTCGAACCCCGGCCCACTGCAGCTAGAGTGCCATCTATGGTCCCATACCTCTGTATTGGGACCGGTGGAAGGTCCACTATATTCATCTGTGACCCCCCCCCCCCCCCCCCTCCCCCGGTGGATTCCGCTTTTTTTTTTCCTTTCTATTTCTTTTTTTGGATAAACAAGGGATGAGGGGCATGGGGCTCACCCGTTTCTCACTGATTGGTCAGATAACACATGTTGCTATTAATCTCTTCTTTTTTTCCTTTTTTTTTTACACTCGGACCAACACACCAAGGTGATACTCTGTTAATACAACCTACATTGTCGATTTTTCATTTTACAAAACCATGTGGAATAACTGGCACTTAACGGTAGTGCCCCTGCAAACTCCTTTTTTTCCCCTCTACAATGATGGTAATATTGGTGACTTCATCAGTTTCTAATGTAAATGAATTTTTTATTTTGTTTTTTTTTGTTTAAACTGAGAGGGAAACGTGTACACTTTCTTTTTCCCCCCCTGAAATCAATTTCTGTTGCCCCCATTGAGCCCCGTATTTTTTATTTTTGTTTTCAACAGAAACCAACGTGTCCAGCTTTTCCTGAACTGCATTAGTATTGTAGATTTAAAGATTAGCTTTTTTTGTAAAGTGTGAATAAAAGATGTATCTCATGTTTCCTTTCTACAAAATATTGAATTGTGTTGTTGTGTAAAAAATCATGAATTCTATGATGGTGTTATGATTGCTACATTGTTTTTACTTTGTTCTTAAATATATATTTTTGTCCATATTTTCTCCCATTTCAAAGTACCAAATCCTCGGTAGTAGAAGTGGTGGAGAGACATCGTGTCTTTGAGAAATTGAATGTTTTCGACGAGGTCGCTTAGGACGGAGTGTAGATTGTGTATGGGTGGACTAGAACTCGAGTGTACATTCTATGGGAAAGGGTAGGGGAGGGGTGGTCGGTCCAACTTGCACGCCAGGGACATTCAGAACTTTTCAGCTTTACTCGGGAAGTCGCATGTTGCTAAGAGTGTTGGGGAATCGAGACGGCTAGAGATGCAGTTCAGGTGGAGTTTAAAAAAGAAAAAAAAAAGAATCTGTGTCAAAAACTACGCTAAGTCTGTGCCGCTGCTTGCTAGGCTGCTCCTGTACGCAGCGTAAAAACATCTCACTCTGTGTTGTGGTTGTGCATCACAGTGAAATTTGTAACACTAGCTAGCTGCTATTGGTGGTCACTGAAATTGAACCCGCACACAAACTACGTGTATACCCTCCGAAATGTGGCTTTTTTTAAATGGTTTAAAGAAAAACGAACAAATCACAGAGCGGATAATTGTCACCCAACAAACTTCAATGAGTGATCCACGTGTAGGTTTTGTATCGTCACTATTGCATTGTCTATTCGTTTTTAGTTTTCAATTCTTTTTTTTAAGGCATAATAGGGGTGGTTTTCTTTTTTTTCGTCCCCTTTTTCTTCTCCAGGCTTTTCGTATCGGTGCACACCAAAGCTGCTTGTAGTTTTCGTTTCTTTACACGTAGTGCAATTTCCTCTTCTTCCTACACCGCCGGCTCATAGTCTCCATGAAACGTAGGGCTGTAAGGAAAGCAAGGCGCCTCTGGCCTTTTTCCTTCAATTACATTCTTCATCCTTAATCCACGTTAACTCCTGGGTTTCTTCCCCTCCTCAACTGTTGAAACACATTTCAGGCTCACTCTTTACCAGAAAACTTGGCAATAATATTCAAAACCGTATTCAAAGGTGGTTTTTTTTTTTTTTTTTTTTCCCTCTCACGTTTATCATTGGTCAACGGTAGCTAATTCAGCAATTTCACCCTTGTTTCCAGTCATTCAACCTTTTCATCTTTGTTCCCACATTCCATTTCTCTTCCAACCTCCTGCATCCATCCATCCATCCATCTTGTATATTTCCTCATTCTCCTTCTCCCTGCCCAACTAGTGGTAGTTGTTCAATGATCAGGATCGTCTCTGTAGTCAGCTGAGTACATATACTATTGATCTGTGTCACTGTGTTAATGCACTGGACCAACTATTGTTTACCATTCATGAAATACCAGCAAAAATGGGAATATTATCTATATAATAAACGAGGAAAAAAAAAAATACACACTTGCACAATGTTGTAGAATGTCCATTAACCCAGATTGAGAAATCAAAGGCAGCTGTTTTCAAAATATAAAAAAAAATAATAATAATCTGAATGGTAAACAATGCTCTTTTCTGTTGTATTCTTTTAGCCGTCCAACTCTGCTCTCTGGACCTGGTTTTATTTTTTTTATTTTTTGTTTCTGTTGACTACAAGTTCTGCTTGTTTCCTTTACACCTACCTATGTATTTTCCTACTTCTGGTTGAAAATAAATTCTATATTATCTGTTTCAAGCTGTGTCACCTCCTTTTTCTTTGCAATGGATAGTGAAAATAAATGTCCATCTGTTCTCTTTCTGTCTTCTCTGCTTCCTTGTCTAAGTCTTGCATTTCTGTTTTTATCATTTATCATGAAATGGTAAATGGTGCATTCATATAGTGTTCCTCCCCCCCCCCCCCCCCTAATTCTAAGGACCTACATTCATACACCAATGGTCAAAGGAAACCATGCAATGCGCCAACCTTCACATTGGGAGCAGTAGAGCTGAGCAGTCCCGTCCCTTTGTGACGCTGCCCCTGTTCCAGAAATGGATTCCCCCATTCATTTTTCAGACTTTTAGACTTTTCAGACTTTTAGAAAAGGATTCATATAAAGACGATTATGCCACAGACAAAGCCACTCGAGTCGTGACAAAACATGACAAGACAACACAATATTCTGGGACAATCAAATAATTTCTAAGAAAAATGAAACGATTTGTTGTAGCTGTTTTTCTGTTTGTTTGTTTTTTTTTACTTCTTGCTAATTAGATATTGCATGATAATATTGTGGCGTTTGTCACGGCCCGAGTTGGACTTGTCCGTAGCGTAATCGGGTGTTTATATTAACTATTTTCCAAAAAGTCTCTGAGGAAAATGAACGAGGATCTTATTTCTTGAACACAGGCAAGGTCATGAAAGAGGTGGGACTGGCAAGCTCTATTAGGGGTTTAAAACGCTTGCTCAAGAGCACCAAGTTAACTCTGGCGGAGCCTGTGGTCAAACTGGCAACCTCACAGACGGTCCTCCCATCCGTCCACTCTACCCGTGCCGTATGGATCACATTCACCTGTGTTTAAAGAACACACTACAGTGGAGACTAGAGAAGTGCAGCAGGCCAACAGCACATACACCAAGGACGCTCAATCCTGATTGGAGGAAGGCCCCTCTCATCCCGATTGGACAAAAAGGCTTTTTCTCCGCATGCAGCCCATGGGTTTTTTTCACCCCTGGGGCTCACTGGAAACAGGGAATTCCTTATATGGCAAATGGGCAGCATGCTTTATGTTAGGGATAATTATCCAAAAAAGAATAATAATATTTAATTAAAGAAGACTAATATTTGAATTAAGTGAAATCACTTAATAACACCTACTACCCAATTCATGGTCTACTCAGCCTCATGTGAACACACCAGACAGTTTATAAGTTACTCCTTTCAGTATTTAGATATTTGATGTTCATTTTAGCGTTTTCATTTATTTTAAAAATAAATGAAAACTGTAAATGAAATTCCATGGTCCTCTCACGTATTCCGAGGACAATATCAGTCACCAGAAAAAAGATTGGTTGTTTTTGAATAGTCTGTCATGGTTAAAATGGAGTTTTAAGTTATAATGGGTTTGTATTGGAAGGAAGGAGCTGAAGGAGCTAAAATGAACATCAAATATCTAAATACTGAAAGGAGTAACTTATAAACTGTCTGGTGTGTTCATATGAGACTGAGTAGACCATAAATTTACCAAAAGTTTTTTTTTTTTTTTTTTTTTTTAAAGTGGAATACCTCTTTAATGCCAATAGAATTCTCCTACAGGTGAATCATGAATATATATATATATATATATATATATATATATATATATATATATATATATATATATATATATATATATATATATATATATATATATATATATATATATATATATATATATATATATATATATATATATATATATATATATATATATATATATATATATATATACTGTATAAGGCTCCATCTCTCTCTGCCACACTTTGAAATGGAATGGCTGGTGGTGTGATATTGGAGAGCCCTCTGACACTGGCTGCAGTGTCCACTTGTATCCACGTGGTGGCACCATGTGACCGCTGAACAGCCTATGGCTGTCAGCAGTGAGCCGTAGTGGTTGTTACTGTTCAGCACTTAAAACACTGTCGACATATACGCATTGCCTAAAACACCTGTTATTGGCGCCGCCCTCGTTGAAAACAATGTATTTCCAGGTCCAGTTTGTCCTCTTTCAGGATTATGCTTGAACAGCAGCTCGAGCACTTAGTTTCTGACCACTCAATGTCGCAACTCTTCTCCTAGATGGCTCTGGTCCACAGCTGCTTCAATCAGAGCACAACCCTCCGTCATGTGGTAACTCGACAGGTTGAGTCAAAAACAAAACACTACTAGCCACTAAACTACCGGTATGTTTGCTTTTTATAGTCTTGTTTTCTGCCCGTTTTGAACAAAATGCTTGTACATTTCCTCATAATTAAACGTCTATTTTAACGCAACAAAATGGTGGTAGGTAGGGAAACTTAGCAGATATTGTGCCTATGTTCTGGGACCAAAATTGTTACCAAGAAATGTCGTTGCCAATATGTGTTTCTAATGGTGACTAATGACATGTACTAAAATGTTGAAATTCAATTCTCTTGGGAACCTTCATAAAAACAGGTCAGAGTCAGGGTACCATTAGGCTACCATAGGTACCACTAGAAGGCAAAACATGCACAATGTCATCATGCCTTATGTAGCATGTAATATGTCTAACTCCCATGGGTGGGCAATTATTTTACCCAAGGGGCCAAATGAGATACATGACATATTGTGTGCCATTAATTTAATTTCAAGATAAAAGTAAGAGTAATATCAACGATTTTGACACCAGGGCCCTCTATTTATTCACTATTTGAGCCACATCACCATTTGATGAGATTTTTAGCCCCACAGACCCCAAAACTGAAAGATTTATTTTGTTTTTGTTCACAATTCCAGGCTGGATTTCACACAAAACAGGCAAACACACAGATCAAAATGACCGTTAATTCTTTTACATTCTTTGATTGGGTAGACTTTGGGCTAATTCAGAGGATGAATATTTTAACTCTTGAGAGCGTAAACATGAAACCAAATGGACCCGCAAGGGTCCATTTGGTTTCATGTTCACGTTCTCAAAGAGTTACATCTGGTTAACCAACTTTTCATATTTAATTGGAACTCTCTCAAGGACCACTGGTGGTCCTCGGCCCGATCAGAGTCAGCCAAAGGGCCACATTTGGCCCCCGGGCCGCATAATGCCCAGGTATGAACTAGGGGGTTTTCATGATGCTGAATCATGATGCTACAAGTGGCCATAGATAGAGGGAAAAAATGCTTCTCAGTTTAAGCTCAGAAGCGTCTCTTGAGCAACCACATATCTCATTTTAAGATCACCTAAATATCACCTATTCCTCATTATGGCTCCTAAGATGAGTAGTAGGATCCATTATAAATGAATGAGGCAAAGCTGAAGTTTCTCCATTGGCTGCCACAGATGTATTTGAGAGACATACATGGGGAAAAGCTGAAATCTTGCTATATATATACACGCATATAGAAAGATTTCAGCTTTGTCTCATTTATCTCTAAAATACAGCTGTAACAGCCAGTGGAGAGACTTCAGCTTTGCCTCATTCATGGATCCTAGTATTCATCTTAGGAGCCATAATGAGGAATAGGTGATATTTAGGTGATCTTAAAATGAGAAATAAACGTGGTTGCTCAAGAGACGCTTCTGAGCTTAAACTGAGAAGCTATTTTTTGCCTCTGGGTATAGCTTGCACAAATGTGCCGACTGTGAACACTTATGATGACTGTCCAGTACTATGGCTGTTTTTTTTTTTTTTTTTTTTTTTTTTTTTTAGCCCAAAGAGTTTTCAGAGGAAAAAAAATGTTTAGAATGGATTAAGCATAAAGCATGTTGACATTTTGCATGTTTTGCCTTCTATAGAGATGTGCAGTGACGTCACCGCCCCTGTTCCACTAGTGGATTCCCCATTCATTTTTCTCATAGACTTTTCGAAAATAATTTATATCAAGACGATTACGCCGCGGACAAAGCCAACTCGAGTCGTGACGAATCACTCGAGTCGTGACGAATCATGATGACACACACAAACCTTTGGGACAATAAAATCATTTCTAAGATGAAAAACGAAACAAAAAGTCTTGTATCATGCCGTTTTCTACTTCTTCCTAATTATATATTATATGACGATATTGTGTTGTCATGATTTGTCACGGCCCGAGTTGGCTTTGGCCGCGGCGCAATCGTGTTTTTATTAACTATTTTCGAAAAGTCTATGAGGAAAATGAATGAGGAATCCACTAGTGGAACAGGGCTGGTGACGTCACAGCGCATCTCTATAGGTTTGGACTAGTACCCCGACCCCAAGTTTTCAAGTATTTCAACATTTTAGTACATGTCATTAGACACCATTAGAAACACACTGGCGTGTGTTCCCAGGTTTGCATAACGTTCCCTAATTATGGAGGGTCTATAAAGCAATACGGCCACATTTTCAATATTACATTTTACATGTTTTAAAGAGGTTAAAGGGGAACTCCACCCATTTTCAACATTCTAATATGTCATTAATATACCTTAGAGATTTTGTGTGGACATGATAAAGTTCCCCCAATTCTGTAAATTTTCTAAAAATGGAGGTCTGAAAAAAATCATTAACATGGTGCAATACATCTGATGACATCATCAAGATGTATTTCACCATGTTAATGCTTTTTCTTTCAGAGCCCTTTTTCCTGAGAGGGTACAAATGGAACCAAATGGACCCGCTAGGGTCCATTTGGTTCACATTTCTACCCTCTCGGGATTTTTTTGAAAATGTGTGGAATTCTCCTTTAAGGGGAACCTGTCTTAAATATGCATTTGCTATAGGAGTAAATACAAGTTTGGGTTCATGAAAATGACAGTAATGTGTGCTTGTAAAACACAAAACAAACAAATAGATATTACACGGCTACATAGATACATAGGCTAGACAGTATGTAGGGAAGAGACTGTTATAGTTTCTATTTGTCGGTTTGCATAGTGACTAGTGTATCCAAAATAAACTTCACACCTATTGACTGTCTGGCTATGAATCATGTTCAGTGACTGTGCTGGCTATGGAATATCCTATGTAGTGTGTACTGTATTTTGTTAGAGCACTACACACAGCATATGTGTATTGTTTCGTGACTATAAAAGGTTCTAACAACGGTACGTTAAACAGGTGTCTTTTGGTCTCTTTTCATTCTTTGTTTTCTTTGTTTCTTCCACTCAAGGCTCAGACCTTCCCAACCTCCTACCGACCATATAGGAGCGAGAATACCAACAACGTCGCAACAACTATCCTAGCTGGTCGCCTGAATCCCACTCCTATGTTTCACCTGCCCTACCGGGAAATTGACCCACCTCCAACGAGAACCTGTTGCCACCTTACACTATAACAAGGAAAACCCTTAAGATGACTGCCATCCGTGACGCCACTATGACAGGTGTTGCCTCTAAAACGACTCAAGCTCCACCACCACGTACCGAACAGCAAGGCACAAGACTTATATCCCTGAGGAGCTAATATAACGTCCAGGAATACATGAAGGCTTGGCCCAAATAATACTCGGACCAGCCAGCATGTTGCGACATTGAGAGGTCAGAAAACTGAGTTCTCGGGAGGGCTGTTGCAGCCTGAAAGAGGGACAAATGAGGGACGTTAACAAAATGTTACTGAGAGTGTACAAATGTGTACACATTTGTTCACTCTAGAACACAAGGTGAAACACAACTTGGCAATAGAGCCGTCATTGGACTGATCCCATGAAGCAAGTGTTTGCGACAGCATAAATCTGTCTATACTCGGGGTATTATTTAGGCCGAGCCTTCCTGTTACTGTGGCCATGCAGTATAGGCATGGTGGCATCATGGAAGCAAGAGTTGGATTCAGCTGGAGCCAGATGTCGTCCCCACTGAACCCTGGACCCCTAGGAGAAGACCTGCCTCACCACCATGCCGGCAATGGAACCTGCTGATGAAGATCACACAACCGACAAGAGGAAGACAACCAAAGGTGGACGCTTTTTTGTTTGTTTGTTTTTAGCTGCTGCTGCTGCTTGTCAAGCATGTATGATAATGTGAATAAGGTTGGGAGTGGCTTATTGTCTGTATCTGCTGGAGATGGAGCGCCACCACCTACCAGTGGCGTTTCTAAGCAATTTGGAACCCCAGGCAAGATTTTCCCTGGGGCTCCAGGGAAAATCTCCTCTGACAGATCTGACAGATGTCATACTTATGACAGGCACAGTAAAATGGCACACCCCCAAGGGATGAAAAAATATGAACTCTGTTTAAACTAAAGAACATATGTGTTTTAAATGTTCAACTCTAGTTATAGAGGACAAGTATAATGTATTTATCCATATGAGGCCTATTAGCCGGGGATCCTTGACCCCCGGTGCCCCCCTCCCCTCATGGTGCCGGCCTAGTCTGCCTAATGGCAAAAACGCCCCTGCCGCCTACCATCAGCTCCCAGCACGTAATGAACAACCTGTTCCACCCAAGCTGTGCCACTCGTACGCTGAGCTGGCGGGCCCCGGGATCACAGTCATGACCTTGTGCAGCCCAAAGCCAAGGTGTAGTTGTTGGCCAAAATATGTTCAGTGAGTGTTTGTGTCTCTGACATTGAATGCTGAAGTGAATATACAGTCAGTTAGTATGCTGTATGTCGTGTGTTGTGTCGGCCATTGAAGGCGGTGAGTTGTGACAGGGAACGGCGGTGGCTCAGCATCGAGTGGTTTGGTCCTGGGACAGGGGCGACGGTGGCTGAGGAGGTACAGCCTGTTGGCCAATGATCCATAGGTCGGCGGCGGTTCGAATCCCAGCTACTCTTGTCTACATGTTGAAGTGCCTTTGGGCAAGTCACCTAACCTCAAATTGCCCCTGACGTGCTGGTTGTGCCCTTGCATGGTTTCAGCCACGGGTCGAGGGAGAGGTGTATGAATGGGTGCCTTCAGGATAAACCGTTTACCATTCATGGGTTACTGTCAAAGTGTCCTGGAGCAAGGCTGAACAACTGGTGTCTCCCGACAAGCCAGCTAAGTGCCTTGCATCATGGTTTCCTTTGCCATTGGTGTATGAATGGGTATGTGAATGGGTGATTTGTAAAGGCCAGTCTCTTGAAAGCGCCTTGGATAAAGGCACTATATAAATGTAGCTTTTAACATTTACAGTGGCTCTTGGTCAATTACATTTTCATAGTTTTATAGTTTCTCATAGTTTCATAGGCATTTTCCTTTAAGTTCAAGCCAGATAAGAGCTTTTGGGCTAACATACATCAGTTGTGTATCTACAGAATTACAAAATATTTTCTCTCAGCCCTGTAAATACTGCGAAACCTTTGCATCCATCAATGCTGGCACCCCCAATTACTTCACACACCTTACTTCTATTTCATATTATGCTATGAAAACGCATTTAAGCTGCTTGTATCCGCAATGTCTTTCAGTCATGATGACCACAGGTAAGAGTAGGAACGGAGATTACTCTAAAGAACCAGAGCTTTGTTTATCACAACTGCAGTGCCAACCCTGCAATCATAGAGTAATAAAATATAGTTGAGTTGAATTGCTTTTATAAATAAAATAATACTTCAGGCACACGAAATTGTTTTCAAGGAAAAACATTTCATCTAATGACACTGGTCCAGTTGTTGTTTTTTAATGTACTTTATATATACAAGTATTGCTCAAAGTGCATTTTAAACTATACGGCATGACTTTTTCTTTCTGTATGCGGTTGCCATAATAACATCTTTAAAGCACAACTGGACCGGTCTCACGGCACGTAGTCTACTGCAGGGTCGGATTGGCACATATTTTCCCACTGGGACAATTTTGCCTTTCCCAGGTCACCAGGTTTGAGAGCGTAAAAATGAAACCAAATGGACCCTTGCGGGTCCATTTGGTTTCATTTTTACACCCTCAAGAGTTAAAATATTCATCATGTGAATTAGCCCAACTTAGTCTACACAACTACAGAATGTAGAAGAGCAATGGTCATTTTG
>CM076984.1:2083656-2096729 GCA_039105355.1 Benthosema pterotum
TGGCCTGCCTTCTCGTGACAGAGCCCCCCCCCCCCCCCCCCCCCCCCCCCCCCCCACCCCCCCCCCCCCCCCAAACCCCCACACACACCCAACCCCCTTCTCTCTCTCTCTGTCCTCTCGCTCTCCAGGCCCGGATGTAGCATTTCCCAATTGGGGGGCGGGGAGAGGCAGGCGGAAATGGTACCATTTTCGGGTTACAGGACTTATATTCGGCAAGTATAAGCATCGATAATGACATCAGTTGTTGTTGAATTCGCAACAGACACGCAGCATGCGTAAAGCTAAAGGTCTGGCTCAGAGAGTTTTCTGTTTTCAATGATGAAATGCTGTTGGTTTAGTGGTGACACAGCTGTAGTTTGTTCGTAGCAGTAGTAGCGTTTCAAATCATTTTAAATATAAGCACTTTTATTTGAAATGTGGGTTGTTTGCACGACATCATGTTTCGTGGGGCAGTCAGGGCATGGGGGGGCAATGCCCCCCCCATGCCTAGATCCGGCCCTGTCTCTCTCTCTCTCTCTCTCTCTCTCTATCTCCCTCTCTCTCTCTCTCTCTCTCTCCTCTCTCTCTCCTCTTCTCTCTCTCTCTCTCTCTTTCTCTCTCTCTCCCTCTCTCTTCCTCTCTCTCTCTCTCTCTCTCTCTCTCTCCTCTCTCTCAGGGATGGTCGTCCATCACTGAGGCCTGAGACGCATATCCAGATCATTGCTTTAGGGATGACTGGGTGGAATCTTGACAGGCTCGTGTTCTCTCTGTGTGCACGCACGCACGCCTGGCTGTGTGTGTGTGTGTGTGCGCGTGCGCGTGTGGGTGCGTGTGTGTGTGTGCGCGCGTGCGTGTGTGTGTGAGAGAGAAAGAGAGAGAGGATGACAGGCCCTACTCTTCCCACAGCCTAATGAGTGCGAGGGGAGACAGTGATGACTGGAGCCAGGGAGCAGGAGGACATGATAGCAATGCTGAGTGTGTGTGTGTGTGTGTGTGTGTGGTGTGTGTGTGTGTGTGTGTGTGTGTGTGTGTGTGTGTGTGTGTGTGTTGTGTGTGTGTGTGGTGTGTGTGTGTGCATTTGCATGTGTGGACAAAAGTAGAGTTGCATCATTCGTCCGCGGTATATCAGTAAAAGTACTGATACTGTGACGCCGATACCCAAATCCAGTCTCGGTATAAAGACACGAAAGGGCCCTGATACACCTATAACAATGTTTTTGATCAATATCAACAAGCAACAATTATTAACATTGGCTTTTCACTTTTCTATACAAAATGATCAACTCCTGGTTGTTCAGAAAAGTCAGATCATTAGTGCCCTCTACTGGTCAACATTTCAGAATCCTCCAATCACAGCCCTCCATGGCATCATGTGATGCTTTCTCCCAGAATCCCACCATAGATAAACCAAAGATACTCAATGTACGAACATCCGCAACCTTCCATTGGCGCCACTATAGGCGACATGGACTACAAAGCCTAAATGGTCTCCTAAATTCTCCTCTCAGAGCCCCCTATCTGCCGTATGTCGTATGTCAAATTCAGTGTTGGGACATGTGCACTACGTAACTTAATATATTACATAATATATTACCAAAATGCAGTAACTTGTAATATAAATATATTACTAAACAAAAAGAACCTATATATTATACTTTTCTTTCTGCATTACTGCATTACTTTCAATATTACTTTCTGTCAATCTGTCCCGTTGCAAGTGTTCTTGTGAAATTGTCTTGACAACTGCAGAAGATAAATAATTACTTATTTTCTATAATTTGTTATCAACTTATTTACTGGCTTCCATGAATTCAAGGAATACATTTAACCCCTGCGTTAAGGAGTGATGTTTTTTCAAGTTGATTTCAAATGGATTTGACCAGAAAGCCAAGCTTTATTGTACGCATGCCAATGGCCTACACAATATGTGATTAATAATGATACTAAATACTAGTAATTATATATTTTGTAAAAAGTAATATGTAATAGTAATATTAATAATTAATATATTACACTTGCTCAGACAGTAATATTGTAATATAATATATTGCTTTAAAATGATGGTAATAATTAATAAGTAATATATTAACAAGGTAAAGTAATATTCCCAACACTGGTCAAATTACAGAACACAAAGAGACTCTTCATGACTCCTAGGCCTAGCAAATCTCACGAGAATTGGTTGGTGGGATAAAGAAAAATTGATAACAAAGTGAAATTTCTTCTCGTTTGTTTAGCTAATAGAAGCCATTTTGCTATGGATATGTTGTGAATATGATATGCCTTTTGATGACCAGCTCCAGTATTTAGTTCATTGTCCATGGTTAAGGAATGGATCATCAGTTGTGTTCATCCTACCATTGGAAATGAATAGCATTCTTCCGGTCTCCTATTGTTGTACTCGCCCCTCCATCTAGAGTCGGGAAGCAAAAAAAAAAAAAAAAAAAAAAAAATCAAGTTGTGTTTCATGTTAGTGATTTTTCTTTCATGACTTTTTTTTTCTGAGAGTGTACATTCCCTTTAATGGAAGGTGTTGCCTGTTGCCATGTGTCTCATCAAGTTGCCCGTTGACGTTGACATTGTTAGGGCCCTGATACACCTAGCAATGTTTTGATCAACATCAACAAGCAACGTCAGTCATCAACATTGACTTTTCACTTTTTTATAGAAAATGATCAACTCCTGGTTGTTCAGAAAAGTCAGAGCCCTTAGTTAGCGCCCTCTACTAGTCAACATTTCGGAATCCTCCAATCACAGCCCTCCATGGCGTCACCTGATCCTTTCTCCTATAGACTCCCACAGATAAACGTTTCTGATGGCTGCTGCTGCTGCTTCACTGCTGTGGACAAAAACAAGGATTTTGTGACTTTTATTCCGCTAAATGAACATTTTGAGTTGGGTGGCAGTTGTGTGAAAATGATTCAATACAAAATAAGGCTTCTTTTCTTCAGAGAGTGTACAAATGGAACCAAATGGACCCGCTAGGCTCCATTTGGTTCACATTTGTACACTCTCAGGAAAAAAAAAAGAAAATTGATGGAATTTCCTTTTTAATGTTGCCTGTTCCCATTGACATTGCCAGTGTAGCAGGGCCTTTCTTTAGTTGATATTGACCAAAATATTGCTATAGCGTATCAGGGCCTTTACAGACTTCATGGACAGCGCCCTCTGCAGACCGCTGTGGGGGTACTGCAATCACATACTGCCATGATATGGGATAATAATAACATTGGCTGGTATTCTCGAACGCTATGGTGTAGCCAGGGTATGGTGTAAGTCTTCTGCATGGTAGCAAATCAGGTCTGGGGCCTTGTGTGTAGGCCAAAAGCCTGCAACACCAGACCTGGGCCTGGCTTTACCAAATAATTACCCAGAGAGAGAGGAAAAAAAAAACAACAACACTGCAATTCAAAAAGTCCAGAAATCCAGACTAATCCAGAAATAGGTTTTTGGCCTTCACACAAGGCCCCAGACCTGATTTGCTGCCATGCAGCCAGTAAGAAGACTTAGACCATACCTGGCTACGCCAGAGCTCTTGAGAATACGAGCCATTATTATTAGCATTAGTCAGGCATACTCAGATACGGAGTGTGTGATGCATTGCACGCACAGGCATTTCGCTCTTGCTTACATACTGATCTCGCTCACTTCGCTGCATTTGCAACAGGGGTGGATGTAACATTGCCCAATTGGGGGGCATAGAAAATGGCAGGGGGGAGGGGCGGCTTCATTGCCCGTGGCACTGGGCGATTAAGCTGCACCCATACCATTTCCAGTTACAGGACTTATTAGCCAATTAAGCATCAATGATATCAGTTGTTGTTGAAGTTGCAACAGACACGCAGCATGCATAAAGCTAAAGGTGTGACTCAGAGAGTTTTCTGTTTTCAATGATGAAATGCTGTTGGTTTAGTGGTGCCACAGCTGTAGTTAGTTAGTAGCAGTAGTAGTGTTTCAAATCATTTTAAATATAGGCACTTTAATTTGAAGTATCTTGGGTTGTTTTGCATGCTATCATGTTTAGTGGGACAGTCTGGGCATGCCCATGCGTCGATCCCCCCCTGATTTGCAATGACCGTATAATATATATATATATATATATATATATATATATATAATATATATATATATATATATATATATATATATATAATATATATATATATATATTAAGGGTGTTGAAAATAGTTAATTAATGGGATTAAATTAATTTTCTTGATTAATCTGATTAAAAATTTTAACTCAATTAACTCATATCCTCACTGACTCAACCCATTGACCCATTTTCTCATTGAAAGGAATGGGTAGAGCACGGTTTTACGGAGACATAGCTGTGTGTCTTCCTGTAACCAGAGCCATAGAGTATAGCTGGAGGATCTACAAGCATTGAGGGCTTTTGGACATTTTGGACATAGTTCGAATGGTGATTAATCATGATTAAATTAATTTTGAAGCTGTGATTAATTTGATTAAAATTTTAATCATTCAACAGCCCTAATATATATATATATATATATATATATATATATATATAAATATATATATATATATATATATATATAATATATATATATATATATATATGCTATTATTTACTTTATGTCCCTCGGCTTCCACAACGCGTTTTATCTTCCCATGTGTCTCTCTCCTGTGTCGTCAGGAGAGACGCGTTACCGCTCGTGCTTCATACATTTTCAAACAAACAAGCATCACTTCTGAAACGTTGCGAGGCATTTCCCGTCGGGGCCTAGTCTGCATGGTCTGTGCTGTGGATGTGGTTGTGAAAGCGGTTTCTCTAAGCTCTCCTGTCTCCCCCTTCACGTTTGTGACCTAGTTTCCCCCCATTCCCTTTCCTTCCTTCCTTCCTTCCTTCCTCCCAGGCCTCTGAACTATAGGGGTGGCTTTTACTACGTCTGTGTTTAACACGCCGCAACGTACAAACCAAAAGTAGAGCTAACAGGAAGGGTCGGGCGGATTGGCCATCTGGAGTACAGGGAGTTTTTCCCGGTGGCCTGCGCCACCTAGTGGCCTGGACAAGATCCAAAATGCACTAGTAGTGGCACTTCCAAAATGCACTAGAATGTGCTAGATGCTCGCCTGGAACATACAGATCAAAATGACGACACAGGAGAGAGACACATGGGAAGATAAAACGCGTTGCGGAAGCAGAGGGACATAAAGTAAATAATAGCATATACAGTATATATATATATATATATATATATATAAATATATATATATATATATATATATATATATATATATATATATATATATATATATATGATTAATATCTTCTACTTTCTCTAGTTGTGTATACTAAGTTGGGCTAATTCACATGATAAATATTTGAACTCTTGAGGGTGTAAAAATGAAACCAAATGGACCCGCAAGAGTCCATTTGGTTTCATTTTTACGCTCTCAAAGAGTTACATCTGGTTAAAGGTAGGGGAAGTGATTTCACTTTTTTTTTTTTTTTATAATTTTTTTATCCCACGATTTTGTAACCCGTTTTTTCACCCAGTGCCAATTCCTAATGTGATCCTGGGCTCTACACACCCTCCCCACCAACCTGGGGAGGCATCGGACTGGCCTCATGCTTCCTTCAATGCATGAGGAATCCAAGCTGCCTTCTTTTCACCTAACAGGGGGGAGTTTCCCTGGTTGGACGTAGCGCGTGGAAGGAACACGTTATTCCAACCAGTTCCAGTCCCCCTCCATCAGGTGCCCCAGCTGGCCAGGGGGAGGCAGTTTAGAGTCCAGGATTACAGCATGTTTTTGTGAGGGTATCTACCCTAGGGAACACGGGGAGAACATGCAAACTCCACACAGAAAGGCCCTTTTGCCAACCCCGCCTCGGTATGGGCACTGATGACGTGGAGGAGCAGACACGTCGCCAGCACAAGTGATTTCACTTTTGTCAGATATTACCCCAATTTTTTTTTTTTTCTGTTAAAATGCTTTATTATAAGGTGTGGAAACCATATATGGAGTTTCCCCCTCCCCCACGTTAGCAGAGGAGCTAATAAAAGTTCCCCAGGTGGTGGGTGAATTCTCCTCCAATCAGGATCGAGCAGCAGGTTCACATAGTGTAGCTACTGTTGGGGGCCCCTAGTGCACCAGGCTGGTACTACACAATGAATTTCAAATCACTTACCCTACCTTTAACCAGCTGGGCACAAGTCTCCACCAGGTCTGGTTGTGGCGAAAAGGGTGTCATTTCTGGATGTGTTTTGCAAAAATCCACCTGTTGGTGGTGCTATAACAGGCCAATGTGTGAAAACGCAGCGGTTATATTTGTTGTTCTATGAGGAAGAGTGTTAAAGATTTCACGTTAAATTGCACGCTGTGTTCACGAGTTGATGCTTCTTGTTCAAAACGATCAATCCTGCAAACTGTGAAAGCCAATTATATACAAATAGGATTACATATGAAATATGGGACAGCTGCATCTTGAGCACCTGACTCCAGATCAGGGCTTGGCAATTATTGTTTTCTGAATTAGCCAAATGAGATACAAAAAAATATTGTGTATACGTCACATCATTTGGAGCCACGCCCACCCCGAGAGGTTGACTCCCACTTCTAATCCACCACGGCTAACAAATTAGTCCAGGCTTTTCCGTTTTCGCAAGGAAAACGCGGGCGAAAATGAAAGCCTGGGTGTCGAGGCTATAGATTCCTGAGAGCACTGTAACGGGCCATTCTAGAAACGGTGGGGCAGAGGTTCATCGTTGGCATCCAGTGAGGGCGTGTGCAAAGTTTGGCATTGACCGGATTGTAGTCCGATTTTGTTTTTTGTTTGTGTGTTTTTGGCTATGGCGGTCCCTTTTGTTTATGCCTGTTTAGTCTCTGGTATTTATAGGCACCACACTGCCTCAGTCTGAGCTAATTATACCGTGGAAGAGTAGGGATGATTGCAGTAACAACTGGTTGGGTTCTTAAGGAATCCTCACATCCCCCTCCATCTCACTGCATTCTGTTGTAAGGCACCAACAAACGCACTCATCTAATTGCCAGCAAACACCCGCGTACAATAATACTTTTTCGTCATTTTTTACGATTAAAGCACACATTTCATAATCCGTTTAGCGTCTGCCTCCGTCTCTAAAAGGCACCGGCCCGCGGAACACTTAGCATGCAGAAACAGACCTCAGGAATGTGCTTTAATCAATCCTAATTATAGTTTCCCCGCAGATCGCTGCTCCCAGGTCAGCTGTTATAATCCAGGTTGGGCGGTTCAGGAGTTCAGAGTGGCGCTCGCTCGCTTGCTCAACTCGCTCACCGCACACGGCGAGGCTCCCCAAACACAGCGCTCGAGTGCTCCAAAATACACCGCTGCAACTCGCACGCTTCAACACACACACACTCACGCGCACACGCATGCACGCACACACGCACACACACACACACACACAAATAAAAATGTAACTATACGCACTAGAGATGTCCCGATGCCACTTTTTTCATACCGATACCGATACCGATACCTTTCTTTCAGTAGTCACCCGATTCCCGATACCTATTACCGATACCAAGATTTTTTTTTAGTAACCACTTATTTTACTCCATTTTCCTCCAACTTGATTACAATGTCATAATTAAAGCTGCAAGCAGTGATTAACGGGCCCTCGATCGTGCAAGTGTCGGGCAAATATCGGCCAATCAGAAAAGGGGACGCGGCTAAGTCACAAGGAGCCAAAACATAGTCCAATGATACCACCATTATGTCTCTATGACATAGCATTGAGGAGTTATGGCAGGAAATAGTATCGACCAATCAGAAGAGGGGGCGGGGCTAAGTACACCAATCAACGTCAGGGACGGGTCAGGGACGCCATACCGAGTCCATTGCTACCACCCATATGTCTCTATGACATAGCATTGAGGAGTTATGGCAGGAAATAGTATCGACCAATCAGAGGAGGGGGTGGGGCTAAGTTACACCAATCAACGTCAGGGACGGGTGAGGGACGCCATACTGAGTCCTATGATGCCACCCATATGTCTCTATGCCATAGCATTGAGGAGTTATGGCAGGAAATAGTATCGACCAATCAGAAGAGGGGGCGGGGCTAAGTTACACCAATCAACGTAAGGGACGTGTCAGGGACTCATTACTAGTCCAATGATGTCACCCATATGTGATCGCGCCTGATGCTTTGGTCCTCAATTTGGCAAGACTAATTTCCCCTGGGAGCCACGAAAGTGTATTTTTTTTTATTTTTTACCCAAATTCACTTTTTAACATATTGATACAGTTCGAAATTTGATCTTACTATTCATCCGAACAGTTAGATGATTTGGAGAAGTTAAATATGTGTATTTATTTGCCAAAAACGCGACTTATAATCGCTACGTTTAGCGTCTTTGTGTGGGTGGGAGAGGGGCGACTCGGTGATTTGCATACGGTGATTGTGATTGGTCATCCACAGTACACTCGGTCTCTGAGAGGAACGATCTCTGGTTACAGCAGAGTCCCAGTGCATTACAAGACACCCCGCAGACCGCATCGATGTTGTTTTTAAGACATCCAAATAAATAATGTCACTTTCCCGATGTACTTCCGAAGTAGTTCGTCCTCCCTGCATGGTGTGTGCGTGTGCGTGCGACGCATGGCTGCATTGCATGAATGAGCGATGGACGGCTCGTTCCGTCGTATACTTTTAAAAGAGTGCGGAGAACAACCGTTCTCAACGTTGTTCTCCTGTTGCTAACAACGTTAGCAGGCTCTGTTGTCATAATCGCTCCAGTGTACACATCGATATTAAAGGAGGAATCCAACTCTGCCCATTTGCCTGTCTGTAAAACAACTGCCCCTGCCCAGGCCACGGCAAAATCAGCCCCATAAAACCCGTCCTGTTCCCGTCCATGCGGTGACGTAGCTAGTTAGCTTAGCCTACAGACAGAGATAAGTAAACTCCGTTCACTTCATGGGGCCAGTCTAATGGAGGATTTTCTGCATACGGCAACAGCCCAGCTTTAACGGTCTTAAGTTGCTTTATTTTAGATCGTTTTAGTAATAGTACAACATAAACACTATCGTACAGTAAAACGGCTACTGTACAATAACTGTACCATTGACATGTTGAAAACATCCATAAAACAGCTCGTATTTGTACCGCCTTCGATTAATTTCCAACTCCAGTTTGTCCCTATTTGATCTACATGAACAGCGCTTGAGCGCTCAGTTTCTGACCCCTCAATGTCGCAACTCTACTAGATACAACTGGCTACCCATCATGCATTTCACCCGGACAACAGAATGAGGCGAAGGCCAAAATATAATCTACCGTTCACTTCATGGGGCCAGTCTAATGGCGGAATTTCTGCATAGGTTTCTATTTAATGGGGACAACAAATAGGGACAACCGAAATGCATTGTCTATGGCTTGAGTGAGAACATGAACCACGTGACCAGGCTATTTTCCTCCCCCTCAAGGACGGGTGGTCTGGTGGTGGAAAACAATGTAGGCTATTTCTAACGTGTCCCTATCCAGGCTGAATGAACAACACTCGAGCACGAGACCCCACAAGATTTATATTATAACGTTGTTTGTCCCGATAAAGAGTAAACCTCCATGGCTTTTATAATGTGTTTAACATGACTTATTTTGATCATTGTTCTTACTGCCTGTAAATGTCTGATATAAAACCGCTATCAGCCGCTTTTCTTTTTCTTTTTTTGCCCGCAAAACGATCTATACTATAATGCAGGGGTTTTCAACAGGTCCCCGCAGTGGTCCCTGAGAGGAGCCAGATGTAACTCTTTGAGAGTGTAAACATGAAACCAAAATCCCTTGCGGGTCCATTTGGTTTCATGTTTACACTCTCAAGAGTTAAAATATTCATCATGTGAATTATCCCAAGTCTACAAAACTAGAGAATGTAGAAGATTAATGGTCATTTTGATCTGTATGTTGAACTGTTTTGTTTTCTCTGAAGTCATCCTAGCATTGTTGACAAAAGTAAAAGAAATCTTTAGCTTTGGGGTCTATCAAATAGTGGTCCGTCGCTCAAATTCTCAATAAATAGTGGGGCCCTGGTATGAAAAGGTTGAAAACCACTGATATACTGTATACAGTTAGCCTATACAGTTTGTGGGGGTGGTTAGGGTATTTAAATGAGGCATTATGGGTGGAGTGGATGACCGTTGTCACCTCCCATTGTTAACACCCACTTCTACTCTGCTGTAGGTGTGAACTTTTCTCAAACTTAAAATGCCTTTTTCTCAGTTTTCCTATTTTGGGACACCCAGATTTAAATGCTCACAACTCCTACAAAAATGCCCCAATTTCCTTGAGTGATGCATCAAATGAAAGCTTACATTGTATACTTTAATAATCTGTAAAAAACAGAAAATTGACCTAGGCCTCCTTGAGGCACAAAGCGTCAGATGCTGTCACATATGTCTCTATGACATAGCATTGAGGAGTTATGGCAGGAAATGGTATCGACCAATCAGGTGCAAGTACCACTTCCTGTTTGGGGCGAAGTTTTGCGCTCCACCACGGTCACGCCTTTTTACGAAAACTCACGATTTTAATAACTTATAACTACTACTTGTAAAGATAATGCAATGATTAATTACAATAACAGGAGTCAAGACTTGTGAATCATTGTCAAGTAGTACTGTAGTGTTTATTGTAGACACAGAAACAAACAGCTTCTTTAACTTTTTCTTCTGCCCCCCCCCCCCCCACAAAAAAAAAATAAATAATAATAATCTGCTTCTGAGATTTTATGTTCCTTCTTCTGCGTATTGTTCTGACTCCTTTCTGCTGCTTGCTTGGTCACGTTTTATTGCTGCTTGCAGCTATATTTTTACTATATTATTCTACTGGAGAATAATACATTCGAATGACATGCATTTGCATTATTGAATTCTTATAATCAAAGCAAAGTAGGCCTAGCCAATAAAAACAAACACCCCTGCCATGGGGTGGCATTATTATTAATGCCATGGGGTGGCATTATTATTAATTTGCATTGGGCTTATATGCTATAAAACCAATGCTATAGGCTCAGTTAATTCAATGCATAAGTAGCTATAATATGTTCTAGACACACAAAAGTAGGAACTAAGTTCCTAATCAGACAAGACAACTTCATTACAGTCACCACTTTGAGGCTATAAATCCCACGTGTGTTGTATGTCACATCATAAAGGTGACCTATAGAAACCTGCACCTTAGCACCACAAAAGGATAGTGGTAACAGTTTTTAACGGGTCACGGCTACTCATATAACCGCGGGACGCGACATTGTGTTTTGCAGCAGCAGAATGCAGACTTCTTTTAACTGTCTGCCAGTACAATGCAACGTGCAAGCTGGCAATATAGGCCTTCTAAATGCAAAGGATTACGGACCCACTTGTGGATTATACATTTTTGCTGTAGCCTTTGGCAGTAGCAAGCAACAAGTGGATATAATGACACTGTAAGGTAAGCAGTAACTTTGCGCTTGCTAGCTCTCTCTCTCTCTCTCTCTCTCTCTCTCTCTCTCTCTCTCTCTCTCTCTCTCTCTCTGTCTCCTCTGTCTCTGTCTCTGTCTCTCTCTCTCTCTGTCTCTCTGTCTCTGTCTCTCTGTCTCTCTCTCTCTCTCTCTCTCTCTCTCTCTCTCTTCTCTCTCTCTCTCTCCTCTCTCTCTCTCCTCTCGCTGCTGTTGTGCGCTGGTGTTCCATGACGTGTGTGTGTGCTGCAATAGCGTTTCGTTTCGTTTTGTTTAGGTTTTGTTTATTTGTACATCGGATTAATGATCGGACCCTTTTCCCGATGCCGAGTAGGGGGACTTTAGGCTAAAATCGGATGACTACCCGATCTTTGGTATCGGATCGGGACATGTCTAATACGCACATCATGCCACAAAGAGAGCACACAGCATACCATCGGCTGGCGCCAAAGATTAACATTCAGTCATAAAACACAAATAGGTAATCATAACAGGTTCTGGTAACTGTTTGTGATTCAGATGAAGAGAGATGAACCCTTGGTACAGTGTTTCATGATGTCAACAGAAACAACCATTTTTATACAACTATCATTATCATTAACTATTATCGCCATTTTCCTGTATGCCTTGCTTTGCCACAACTGATTTACCATGTTACAATATACATTAAAATGATTGTTCCTCTCCTCAAACCTCTTACATCATTGGTATGATTAGTTCATCATATTACCCACTCTTTGCATGATTTGGACTTCACATATTCAACGGGTAAGGTCCTAGTATAATTTAACTCTTGAGAGTGTAAAATGAAACCAAATGGACCTGTAAGGGTCCATTTGGTTTCTATAAGGGTCCAATTGCTGGGGGGACTGTCATGTGATCTACCTGCACGGCCTGCGTGATCTACTGGTAGATCACCATCTACCTTTTGGGCACCGCTGATCTAAGTCTTCTTAAATATACCATCTCAAAACCGAGGGTTGGCACTGTAGTGCTATATGGGCTGAGATGGAGTCTGAAGAGGTGTGTTTTCAGACTGTGGCAGGAGGATAGGGAGTGCACGGGCGCACGGAGAATTGGCCAGGCGTTTTTATTTTGGGGGGGGGGGGTATACTAACAGCTTCCTGGCGACGGCTGATCAGAGCACACGGGAGGCCTTGCAATATGCAGTGTTAGAATTAGTTCAGTATTTAGTATTGACGGTATTAATAATGGATTCCAAACTTGTTGTTCCAAGATGCTGTTTCAGACGGCGAGGCTCCTGAACGCACACCACATGCAACACGCACGCTTCATAACATCATTGTCTGGAGGCACACATGCAGGCATGGTAGTGAACTTGTTCTGAGAGGGGGGAGAGAGAGAGACAGAGAGAGACAGAGAGAGAGAGGGAGAGACAGAGAGAAGAGAGAGAGAGGGAGAGAGAGAGAAGAGAGAGAGAGAGAGAGAAGAAGAGAGAGAGAGAGGAGAGGGAGAGGGAGAGAGGGAGAGGGAGAGGGAGAGGGGAGAGAGAGAGAGAGAGAGAGGAGGGAGGGAGGGAGGGAGGGAAGGGGGGAGGGAGGGAAGGAGAGAGAGTATGAGCATTTCTGCTGTACAACCAACCTCTCTTCAGCAGGTGTAGAAATAGGGGTCCCCCAGGGGCG
>CM076984.1:2097229-2221819 GCA_039105355.1 Benthosema pterotum
AATGACCATCAATCTTTTAGTTGTCTAGACCTGGGCTAACTCAGATGATGGATATTTTAACTCTTGAGAGTGTAAAAATGAAACCAAATGGACCCGCAGGGTCCATTTGGTTTCATTTTTACACTCTCTGGTTAACCAACTTAGCTGGGGACCACCTGGAACCCTCTCAGGGACCACTAGTGGTCCCGGACCACCTGTTGAAAACCCCTGATTTAAACGACTTCAAGAAATAAAAAATGCATTTGTAGGCTATAACTCATTTAAGTGTTTTAATATATAGTGCACAGAACGTGTACTGTGCCGTGAACTGTATTGTTTTTCAGTCATACACGTGTAACATTTAACTGCACGTGCTGTATGTAATTAACGCTAGAGCCATAGACCAGGGACGGATCTAGGCATAGACATTGGGGGCAATGCCTCCTAAACGCCCTGACTGCCCCACCAAACATGACGAATGCAAACAACAAAAACTTCAAAGATATTTTAAATCAAAAGCTTATAGCGTTAGTTAAACATTGACTAACTACAATCGTGGCACCACTAAACCAACTGCCATTTTCGGCTGCCCCCACCGATTGAGAAATATTACATCCAGGCCTGGCCAGGACTGGCCTAGCCAGAGATACGCAAACTCCGATCACTTCATGAAACCAAATGAGCGCTTGCGGGTCCATTTGGTTCATGAAGTGAACGGAGTTTCACTTTTAGACTCTCAAAAAGTTACCGTAGCATAGGCCTACATCTGGTTAACCAACTGTCTATCATTTAGCTGGGGACACCAGAATCCTCTCATGCGTTCGACGAGGCGACATCATGTAAAGTGACTTTTATAGGCTTTTTTTTTCGCCGCGTCCTCCAGCGCTGCTGCTGCAGCCCAGCCTTCGAAACCCGTTCGTGATCGTGGATGTTTTGACACTTTTCCACGCAGTCAGGACCCACTGCCAACTTGAGAAAAAGTTGCTTTCGCTTTCCGCATGCGACCAGTTTTTGGTGAAAGATTTCTCGCCGCTAGCCATCCAAGCCTGTTTTTCAAAGTGGCGAAGTGCCGCTGTGAAAACACGGTTCACACTGCAGTGCAGGGGCTGCAGGTGCTTCGTTGTGCGCCCAGGAATCACGGCAGGAATCGAGCACGATTTCACAGAATCTGTTATATGGCCCTCATGCTGTCCAAAACGAGCTTTTTTTTTGGCACGTGTTTTTTTGGGCAGCGGCGGCGACGCATTTAGTAGTGTCTGTCTTTTCTATAGTGCGCCTCGCGTAAAAGAAAATGGTGACAGTCGCCTGGAGAAGATCGATCCACACATTTTTGAATCGATGTCGTGTTTTTGAGCGTGAATCGATATCGGATCGCTGGATCGATTTTTTAACCCAGCCCTAATTATTATAAACAAAAATATTTGATCTCAAAGTGCACCATGAAGGAATTTTAAAAGGGAATTCCACCCATTTTCAACACGCTAATATGTCATCAGTATACCCTAGAGGTGCTGGGTGGACATGATGTGAATCCAAGAAATGGAGGTCTGACGAAAACCACCACATGGCGAAACATCTTGATGGCATCATCAAGATGTATTTTCACCATGTTAATGGATTTCTTTAGACGCTTCTTTTTTCTGAGAGCGTACAAATGGAACCAAATGAGCCCGTAGGGTTCATTTGGTTGCATTTGTAAATGATGGTGAAATTCCCCTTTACTCTTTTTCAACCCCCCACCCCCCCCCCCCCCCAGCGCCATTGGAAAGGGGGGGGCCCATGTGGAAAAGCCAGAATTGCTAGCTACGCCCCTGTCTCTGCGCTATGAGTTTGTAGGTCTGATATTTGTCAATGCTAAAGCATGCATATATACAGTATATATATATAACAGTATATATATATATATATATATATATAATATATATATATATATATATATATATATATATATATATATATATATATATAATATATATATATATATATATATATATATAAATATATAGAAGGATACACTAAAATGAACACCAAATATCTACTGAATGGAGTAAGTTATAAACTGTCTGGTGTGTTCACATGAGACTGAGCCATAAAATGACCAAAAGTTGTTTTTTTTTTTCCTTTAAAACCAACAACACACTTTCCCTAAAAAATGTTGAGAATCACTGCCAGAGCCCTATAGATCCTCTCTTATGGGGGACATCATCAGGGTGATTCAACCTTTTTGACACCAGGCACCACCATTTATTCAGCATTTGAGCCACGGACCACCGTTTGACGGCATTTTAGCCCCAAAGACCTAAAACTAAATAATTATTTTGTTTTTTTTCATAATTCCAAGGCTGGATTTTCTCCAAACAAAACAGTGTCAACTTCTTAATTAAATAGTGCTAATTTCCGGTGATGAATATTTTAACTCTTGAGCGTGTGAAAAGAAACCAAATGGACCCGGAAGGGTCCATTTGGTTTCACATTTTTACATTCTCAAGAGTTACATCTGGTTAACCAACTTTCCATCATTTCGCCTGGGGACCACCTGGAACCCTCTCAGGGACCACTGGTGGTCCCCGGACCACCTGTTAAAAACCCCTGTGCTAAATTATCATCCAACTACAGGGCGTACAGCGCTTGAGAAATGTGCTGAGTCGCCCAGCTAAATGGAATCCTGGGTCGTGCTCCGCGCGGCGCACTAAAGAGGGCCATCGCTAAATTGTTTTTTTTCTTCTCCCTTCTTATCATTTCTAAATGCCATATTTTCAACCGGGGGCCTCTCTCAGGGTCTCAAATTACTAGTGCGAGTGCGTGCATGCGCGCGCGCTGTGTGTGTGGTGTGTGTGTGTGTGTGTGTGTGTGTTGTGTGTAAGAGAAAAGCATGCAGGGAGTGAAATTGAATTCCATTCACGGTCTGTCATCTCAGGAGTTTCAGAGAGAGAGAGAGAGATGGAGAGAGAGAGAGAGAGAGAGAGAGAGAGAGAGAGAGAGAGAGAGACAGAGAGAGAGACAGAGACAGAGAGACAGAGAGAGACAGAGAGAGAGAGAGAGAGAGAGAGAGACCATGAACTCGTAGCATTTTTTTGTTTTGTTGTGTCTGACATTCATGTATACACTACACTATAGATGCATTATACAGTTTGTTGTTGGGGTCCTCAGACGTTTTCATGCCAAGGACCCCATTCATTCAAGCCATGTAATAAATAAATATAATTATTATATAAGAGCTGTTAGTCGATTCAAATATTTAATCACGGTTAATCGCTTGACTGCCAATAGTTAAGCTTTGATTAATCACAATTTAATCACATATTTGTATTGGTTCTAAATGTACCTTAAATGAGTGTATCAGCATTATTTATTCTGCATTTGAGGCAGAGACCACCTAATGATTAAAAAAAATAACGCTAACTCATTTTTCTCAAAATGAGTAGAGTACCGTTTTACACCGTTTTATCATCACTTACTATATGTCCCATAAAAATGGGCGATGAAGCCGCCCCCATACCCCCCCCCCCCCCAAAGGGAAATATTACATCCAGGCCTGCATTCACAACACACTGGGGAAAGCATAATGACCAGTTTTGTTTTGTTTGGGGTTGTACGAAACAAATCAAAGTCTGTGCGTGTGTGTGTGTGTGCGTGTGCGTGCGGTCGTGCGTGCGTGTGCGTGCGCATGCGTGTGCGTGTGTCGTGCGTGTGCTCGTCCTCCTCCAGCTAACAAACGCTGCCTCCTCCACTGCCGCTCCAAGGAGACTCAGGACGTGGTCAACATGCAGAAGACGGTGCTGGACGGAACGCGCTGCTCCTACAAAGACCCCCACAGTGTGTGTGTGCAGGGACAGTGTGAGGTGAGTGCGTTGGACTTAGCCTGGGTTCAGCCCACAGACCCCATCCACTCCGTTGGGCCCCGCCCACTGTGCTGGCTCGTCCAATGAGCGAAAGAGTTGGAGGCGGGTCTAAAGAGGGCCGTTTCGACAGACGCTGAGGATCGTCTAACTGCCACAACGGAACAGTTGCCCATAAAAATAGCACACATCCATTCAGTTTCATAGTAACAAGAGTTTCATTGTAACTAGAGTTTCATTCTTTAAAGGTAGGGTAAGTGATTTGAAATTCATGGTGTAGTACCAGCCTGGTGCACTAGGGGCGTCCAACAGTAGCTACACTATGTGAACCTGCTGCTCGATCCTGATTGGAGGAAAATTCACACCACCACCTGGCGAACTTTTATTAGCTCCTCTGCTAACGTGGGGGAGGGGGAAACTCCATATATGGTTTCCACACCTTATAATAGAGCATTTTAACAGAAAAAAAAATTGTGGGTGATATCTGACAAAAGTGAAATCACTTCCCCTACCTTTAATACTGCATTTGGTTATAAATAGTGCAAATGTCCGACGCCAACTGCACTGCTAGTCAGTTAGTCACTGTGCTGATGACTTAAGGGACTGTTCGTAATTTACCGGGGGGGGGGCTGGGTGGTGTGTGCGTAGGGGGGGAGGGCCATGATAGAAAAAAAATGAGGTGGGGGGAGGCCATGGCAAAAACAATCGGAGTTAGGGGGAGGGCCATGGGAAAAAAGGAAGACGGAGCTTTAGAGTATACCTGAGTTACTTTACACATAGAAGCTAGTAGACCAATGGCGATTCTTCTACATTGACTTCAACTGCAGTTTGTCCCTATTCAGGCCATTTGAACAGCGGCGCTCAAGCGCGCTCAGTTTCTGACTCCTCAATGTCGTGACTCCGGGTGAACTGCCGCTTCCGTGTGCGTTAGAATATTGGGTAGGTGTGAAACGGTGATACATGAGAAAACGTTCCACTTCAATGGTGTGAATATTTTTCTGGGCTTACAGTAGTCTTTTTAATTCACAGCTAGACATTTCAGGGGACCCCAAGTTGAAGTCCTGGGGTCCCGACCCCAGGTTGAAAAACACAGCTATGCTCTACCAGAGACCTTTGCCATGACGTTGAAGTCTGCAGCTACTGTAGATTGCCCGCGCTGTCTTTCTTTCACTGTATTGCTAGTGCTACGGAGGAACATTGAGCATCATCGAGATAGATAGAAAATGCCCGTGAACAAATATCAAACTAGCTGAGGTGAACTATATGGGCTAAACAGTTGGGAAGTTTTGACAACGAATTGGATGGGCATTTCCAGAGAATTTTGGAGAGGTGTTGTAGTCAACTGGTGGTCACAGCCTCTGGTAAGTCATGATTTTATTTATTGGCACCGCCGTGTGCCATCTGTGTTCAATATAGGCTACGAATGTTTTTCCACCGAAGCAACTTGTTTAAGTTGTGCTACTAGAAGTGATTTTGTTGTACCCGCGTTGGATGTTGAAAAGTGCCGAGCTTCATCTGCCCCGTTGTTGAGGAATGGGTGGTAGCGGCTAGGTAGCATGTGTAGGGTCTGAACCATGTATACTTTCTGATTGATGGGCTGTGAGAGGCATGATTCCGCAAGATTGACCAAAATAGGCCATGTGCTGAAGGCTTAGAAATGAATTCCGTTCCCATGTCAGGGGACTACAAATGCAATGCATTTTTTGCATAGACCATATCCCTTCTGAACATTGGGTTAAAAGTTCTACTCATAATATCCCTGCAGTAATTTGTCAGGAGCCAGATATGTACAACAAGTCTGTAACTAAAAAACGAAAATCGTATGTTGCTCTTTTTGCTTGTAAAATGTGATCTATTGATTTTGGCAACCCAAAATCTTTCCCAAATGTCATAAATACATATACCTAACATCTAAAACTAATTATTGGTGCTATAGTTTACTCATATGTGAATTTAGATCATGAAATATAGCAAATTTTGTTAAAAAAAAAAAAAAAAAAAACACGCTTCACCTTAAGTGATTGTCATCCAGCACAATGTAACATGCACATAGTAAATTTAGCCAAAAACTTATGTTTTCATACATAAAAATTTTCTCAACTACTGTGTAATGAAATGCATTAAAGAACATCAACACATCCTACCGCAAAATGGATGATAATCTATAAAAATGTTACCACGCCCCTAAATTGGAATATGGCAAAAAATGCACATGACTACAAATGAATGCACTGAAAGTCAGAATTGGTGAGGGCTGTAATAACAGTGAACAAAGGCGTCTTGATGGCAAGCTGAAAGGTGTGACCTCCCAGCATTCCTACCTAAAACTTTCCCCCAAACTGCTGATAAAGAATTGAACCAACCAGCAGCTACAGTATGTATTTTATAGGTCTGTGTTCTGTAGTTTTAAACAGATAAAAACTTTTTTCCTGAATTGTAATAATACAGTATAATATAAATTCACTACACCACTACAGCCAGACAACGTCATACTCAAAGGAGGAGTGACAAACACAGTGTATCAAAGACCTATGATATGACGGAATTGTTTATAATAGCAGAATTATCATATACTAACAATACTACAATTTTATAATGGCGATGTATATTAACAATAAATATTTCACTTCAAAACGGGCATGCATATTTTGTTTACAACCTCTCACTTGGATCAGCGCCATCAATGCTCATGACTTACATAGTTGGCCATATTGATTATTGTTATTATTTGTCTCATAATGCGCGCCGCGTGGGTGTGCGTGTGTTGTGTGAGAGAGAGAGAGAGAGGGGGAGGGGCTTACCTGCAGACAGTGTTTCTGCTCGAGAAAGTTGACCTTCGTCCGTTTGCCTCCCATAGTAATATATTTGTCAACTTTTTTACAAAGTATGCAGATGGCTGGAAGCACAGGGCAGCAGCAGAGCCGGGAAGACCCGTCCGAGACCGAAGTTTTTTTCGGGGGTTTCAGAGTCAGAAAGTGGTTACGTCGGGGTGCTGCTCCGGCTGTGGGAGCGTGACGACCAGTTCGACTGCTTCTGGCTCTCCTCTCCTCCGTGTGCACGAGCGTTTCTCGGGCCAACCCGGACCCAATCGTCTTTTTGCAAAATAAACGCGGACGGACGGTAACAGCAAACCAGTGCAAAACTCGCATCCTCGGACACACTTTACATTAAACTCCACGTCCACGCAGTGTTTTAAAAGTTTTGGCGATAGCTTTCACTTTCGCCGTCCAGGACAAAGCCATTGTTTTGACGACGGACCTGTAAGTGTCCCACCCTGTTTTAGTAAAATCCTCAACGTCCTCATTCTGTACGGTCAAAAAGTGCATATAGCATCGTTTTGAGTCGCTTGAACTGCTTTTTACGTACTTTTTCTTCTTTGTTTTGGTTTGTTTTGCTCTGTTTCGCTACTCGAACTGCCCGTCGCCATTTTCTAAACTTATTATGGCCCAAGAATAAATCTAGTCCCCTATTGGTCCCCTGACCAAAACGCAGCACTCCCTCACTCTCCCTGCAGAGATACTCCTCCCGCGCAGAGTGCGCCTTGAAAAAAACAGTGCCGTCTTTGACGACCGATTATAAAAAAAACTGCAGGATAAAACGAGTAGAACTTTTTTATCTGCACTTTCTACCTATAGATCTATTTTATGAGGTGAAAATTATTTAGTCCGCCTGCCGTGGAAATGGAAAATTAAACGAAAATCCATATCACAATATGGTCTAAAGCGCTGTCAGAGACTACAGTTCATTATTTCCCTGCTATGGATATATGCCAAATAACAGAACCTTAATAGCCATTATGCCTCTCCTCAACACTCTCTTCTACAGTATAATGGCCCCTGTTCTATTAATTAAATGTTTTCCTTATTGGGCAAAGGTGATGCAAATGAACGGGCTAGGCATGAATACATTCCCCTTGATTTAATAGACAATATATATTCTTTATTCATTGGATAGGCTGTGTCTCGCCCATACACAGATGCATAAATTGCTAATTTCCTCAATGCAGCATAATATCGGAGAGTAAATTGTAAATTCAGTTAGGCCCTTACACAATGAATCCACACTTTTTCTTTTGATAGCCTTCCGTATCTTGTTTAATTTTCTGTCCTAGGAATTGTAGGTCTACTAATGAATCATCGGGTAAGAGGAGAGTGGTGTGGTGCTTGTAAATGGTGAAGAAATTGGAGACTGATAGACCATATTGTGATATGGATTTTCGTTTAATAACCCCATTTCCACGGCAGGCGGACTAAATAATTTTCACCATAAAATAGATCTATAGGTAGAAAGTGCAGATAAAAAAGTTCTACTCGTTTTTATCCTAGCAGTATTTTTATAATCGGTTGCCAAAGACGGCACTGTTTTTTTCAAGGCGCACTCTGCGCGGAGTAATCTCTCTCTGCGAGGGGAGTGCTGCGGTTTTGGTCACGGGGACCAATAGGGGACTAGATTTATTCTCTGGGCCATAATAAGTTTAGAAACATGGCGACGAGCAGTCGAGTAGCGAAACAGAGCAAAACAAACCAAAACAAAGAAGAAAAGTACGTAAAAAGCAGTCAAGCGACTCAAAACGATGCTTTATGCACTTTTTGACCGTACAGAAATGAGGACGTTGAGGATTTTACTAAAACAAGGTGGGACACACTTACAGGTCCGTCGTCAAACAATGGCTTTGTCTGGACGGCGAAAGTAAAGCTATCGCCAAAACATTTAAACACTGCGTGGACGTGGAGTTTTAATAATGTTCCCGAGGATGCTGGTTTTCACACTGCAATGTGTTACCTCGTCTTTTTATTTGCAAAAGACGATTGGGTTTGCCGAGAAACGCTGTGCACAGACGGAGGGGAGAGAAAGAGCCAGAAGCAGTCGCTGGTCCGCCCGAGAGCAGCACCCCCGACGTAACCACTTCTGAAACCCCCCGAAAAAAAAAACTTCGTCTCGGACGGTCTTCCCGTCCGCTCTGCTGGCCCTGTGCTTCCAGCCATCTGCATACTTTGTAAAAAAAGTCGACAAATATATTACTAGGAGGCAAACGGACGAAGGATCACTTTCTCGAGCAGAAACACTGTCTGCAGGTAAGAGCCCCCCTCCCCCCTTCTCTCTCTCTCTCTCACACACACACACACAACAGACACACCGCGCGCATTATGAGACAAAATAATAACAATAATTAATATGGCCAACTATGTAAGTCATGAGCATTGAATGGCGCTGATCCAAGTGAGAGGTTGTAAACAAAATATGCCATGCCCGTTTTGAAGTGAAATATTTATTGTTAATATACAATCGCCATTAAAAATTGTAGTATTGTTTTACTATATGATAATTCTGCTATTATATAACAAATTCCGTCATATCATAGGTCTTTGATACACTGTGTTTTGTCACTCCTCCTTGGAGTATGACGTTGTCTGGCTGTAGTGGTGTAGTGAATTATATTATACTGTATTTACTTACAATTCAGGAAAAAAAAGTTCTTATCTGTTTAAAACTACAGAACAGACCCCTAAAATACATACTGTACTGCTGGTTGGTTCAATTCTTTATCAGCATTTGGGGGAAAGTTTTAAGGTAGAATGCTGGGAGGTCACACCTTTCAGCTTGCCATCAAGACGCCTTTGTTCACTGTTATTTACATCCTCCACCAAATTCTGACTTCAGTGCATTCATTTGTAGTCATGTGCATTTTTTGCCATATTCCAATTTAGGAGCGTGGTAACATTTCATAGATTATCATCCATTTGGGGTAGGATGTGTTGATGTTTTTAAATGCATTTCATTACACAGTAGGTTGAGAACATTTTTATGTAATGAAACAAAAGTTTTTGGCTAAATTTACTATGTGCATTTACATTGTGCTGGATTACAATCACTTAAGGTGAAGCGTTTTTTTTTAACAAATTTGCTATATTTCATGATCTAAATTCACATATAGTAAACTATAGCACCAATAATTGTTTTAGATGTTTAGGTATATGTATTTATGACATTTGGGAAAGATTTTGGGTTGCCAAAATCAATAGATCACATTTTACAAGCAAAAAGAGCAACATACGATTTTCGTTTTTCTAGTTACAGACTTGTTGTACATATCTGGCTTCCTGACAAAATACTGCAGGATATTATGAGTAGAACTTTTAACCCAATGTTCAGAAGGGTATGGTCTATGCAAAAATGCTTGCATTTGTAGTCCCCCTGACATGGAACGGAATTCATTTTCTAAGCCTTAATCTGGAATCAGCATACGGCCTAAAAGGACCTGTCAGCGTTTTATTTGTTGGTTAAATGTCAGTGTGTACTGGGATGCTCACGACAGCTGCATGCTCATTGAACTGAAGAAAAAATCTCAAAGTAAATGGCGGGGCAATTTTGTACCTGTAGGGGAGGGCCATGGGAAAACAACATTGGAAGTGGGGGAGGGCCATGGGGAAAAAATTGAGGTGGGGGGGGGGCATGTTTTTTTTTTTTTTGACCGAGGACTTCCAGCGCATCCAGCCCCCCCCCCCCCCCCCCCCCCCCCCCCCGGTAAATAACGTACAGTCCCTAAGTGTTAACTGTTGTTGTCGACTGCAAACAACGTCACAGGAAGACAGATTCGCTGATCTCCAGTGATTGGTTGAGGGAAAATCAAGGGCCCGCCTCCTCGTAAATCGGTTTACAATGGGGCCAATGTCAGACTCTTGAGCCATGTGTTGTGTGTGTGTGTGTGGTGTGTGTGTGTTTCAGGCCAGTGTTGGTCAATATTACTTAGGAAAGTAACTTCTTTACTTTACTCATTACCCCTTAGACCTGGGGTTTTCAACCTTTTTGACTCCAGGGACCACCATTTATTCAGCATTTGAGCCACGGACCACCATTTATTACATTTTCACAACAAAGACCTAAAATTAAAGGATTCTTTTGGTTTTGTCCAAAATTCCAGGCTGGATTTTGCCAACAAAACAGTGTAACCTTCTTAATTAAGTGGTGCTAATTCAGATGATGAATATTTTAACTCTTGAGAGTGTGAAAATAAAACCAAATGGACCCGCAAGGGTCCATTTGTTTTCATTTTTTACATTTAGTCCGGTCTCTTAGTGAAATGTTTTTGCACTTGCGGATAAAAGCGCCAATTTTTTTTGTGAGGTTTCCTTAGGACATCCTAAACAATTTTAGCCTAGGAGCTAAACGCAATTATTGAAAATACCCCCCCAAAATCCAAGATGTCTGCCCAAAAATGTGGTTTTTCCTTCATAACTTGAAATGCATTGATTTTTCACCCCATAATTGTATTGAACGTTAATATAAAGTTGGGCATTACGGACAATTCGGTACCAAGTACATGTCTGTATCTCATACGGTTCTTGAGATACAGCATATAGGTACTTTCGCAGATTGAGGTGAGCAAGACATTTGTAACAGTCTCTTAGCGAAATGTTTGTGCACTTGCGATAAAGCGTAATTTTTTGCATGATGGTTCTTTAGGGTCAGTTCTTGGATTTTAGCCTAGGAGCCCATGTGAAATATCTATTTTACCTATGTATTCAACCATATGAATATTAACTGAAATATGTGAAAATCCGCCTAATATTTTTTAGACAATATGCATCATAAAATGATCACATTACTTCCAAAAAGTGATAAAAATAACTTATTTTGACTTTATTAATGTCACAGAACATATATCATCAATCACATCTGTCATTGTGTAAAACAAGTTATGCAAACAAATTATTCACAGCATACAGAATATAAAGAAATTGAAAATGAATTTGACCCTGCTAAGAACTTTCTCTTTTGACCACTGTGCCCAAATATCCAAAATGACTAAATATCCATGTAAAACAGGAGGTTGTTTTATTTATTAAGAATTAAATACATTATTAAGTTAAAGGAAGAACATCAGTGATAGACTCTTATTTACCCCATTTAAGAAGCTGAATCTGATTTTAATTTGTCCACTGATTATTAAACATCCAAAATGATGTGTAAAATAGAGCACCAAGACACCTGGTACCTCTATAAGCCCAATAAAGTACTATACAAAATAGGCAGATTTTTTTTTTTTTTTTTTTAAGTGTTATGTTCATGTAAAGAACTCTTTCTCCTGTTTTGTTTAAGATTCGAACATCAAGTTGTTCATATTCACAACTACTGTGACATACATACATTAGATGTACCAATTAGAGATTTACCTCCATGCCATAAACCAACATGATCACATTGCAGATGATCCTCACCCAGAGCTTCATTTATTAAGATTACATTACAGGTAAATAATATAATAGTTAGAACATTTCCTCCTGCTGCTGGTGGTAGGGGCTCTAGACTTAAATCATGCTGTAACCTGTTCCTAATGACAATTAACATCACCTGCACCTGATTGCTCTGGAGCCTATAAAAGGCACTTAGCACATTTGTATGAGAGAAGACAGAACTCTGCATGATCAGAAGATACTTTCACAGAGCTGCAACCAAACCAGGCCTATCCTACATAATCCAGGTAAAAAAGCACATTTCACATAATTCTTTAATGGTGAGCTGTATGTTGCTTAAATGAATGAAAGCTAAGTGGATGGCATTATCTTCCTTGGTTTTATGGCAGTCTGTGTTGCCAAAAAGTGACTCTGAATGCCAGAGCTCATCATGATCAGAAGGTACTTTCGCAGAGCTGCAACCAAACAAGATCTAGCCTATATCTTTCAGGTAATTCTTCAAAATGTAATCCATTTACATCGATCTGTATTTTGCTAAAAAGAGTGAATGTTAATTCCATTATCGCCATTAAATTGTTGTATTTGTATGACAGTCTTGTTTGGATCAGCAGCATCAGAATTACCTGAAAGATATAGGCTAGATCTTGTTTGGTTGCAGCTCTGCGAAAGTACCTTCTGATCATGATGAGCTCTGGCATTCAGAGTCACTTTTTGGCAACACATTCATTTAAGCAACATACAGCTCACCATTAAAGAATTATGTGAAATGTAGGATAGGCCTGGTTTGGTTGCAGCTCTGTGAAAGTATCTTCTGATCATGCAGAGTTCTGTCTTCTCTCATAGAAATGTGCTAAGTGCCTTTTATAGGCTCCAGAGCAATCAGGTGCAGGTGATGTTAATTGTCATTAGGAACAGGTTACAGCATGATTTAAGTCTAGAGCCCCTACCACCAGCAGCAGGAGGAAATGTTCTAACTATTATATTATTTACCTGTAATGTAATCTTAATAAATGAAGCTCTGGGTGAGGATCATCTGCAATGTGATCATGTTGGTTTATGGCATGGAGGTAAATCTCTAATTGGTACATCTAATGTATGTATGTCACAGTAGTTGTGAATATGAACAACTTGATGTTCGAATCTTAAACAAAACAGGAGAAAGAGTTCTTTACATGAACATAACACTTAAAAAAAAAAAAAAAAAAAAAAATCCGCCTATTTTGTATAGTACTTTATTGGGCTTATAGAGGTACCAGGTGTCTTGGTGCTCTATTTTACACATCATTTTGGATGTTTAATAATCAGTGGACAAATTAAAATCAGATTCAGCTTCTTAAATGGGGTAAATAAGAGTCTATCACTGATGTTCTTCCTTTAACTTAATAATGTATTTAATTCTTAATAAATAAAACAACCTTCCTGTTTTACATGGATATTTAGTCATTTGGATATTTGGGCACAGTGGTCAAAAGAAAAGTTCTTAGCAGGGTCAAATTCATTTTTCAATTTCTTTATATTCTGTATGCTGTGAATAATTTGTTTGCATAACTTGTTTTACACAATGACAGATGTGATTGATGATATATGTTCTGTGACATTAATAAAGTCAAAATAAGTTATTTTTATCACTTTTTGGAAGTAATGTGATCATTTTATGATGCATATTGTCTAAAAAATATTAGGCGGATTTTCACATATTTCAGTTAATATTCATATGGTTGAATACATAGGTAAAATAGATATTTCACATGGGCTCCTAGGCTAAAATCCAAGAACTGACCCTAAAGAACCATCATGCAAAAAAATACGCCTTTATCCGCAAGTGCACAAACATTTCGCTAAGAGACTGTTACAAATGTCTTGCTCACCTCAATCCGCGAAAGTACCTATATGCTGTATCTCAAGAACCGTAGGAGATACAGACATGTACTTGGTACCGAATTGTCCGTAATGCCCAACTTTATATTAACGTTCAATACAATTATGGGGTGAAAAATCAATGCATTTCAAGTTATGAAGGAAAAAACACATTTTTGGGCAGACATCTTGGATTTTGGGGGGGTATTTTCAATATTTGCGTTTAGCTCCTAGGCTAAAAGTGTTTAGGATGTCCTAAGGAAGCCTCACAAAAAAATTGGCGCTTTTATCCGCAAGTGCACAATCCACCTATAAAGTTGCGCTAAGAGACTGGACTAATTCTCAAGAGTTACATCTGGTTAACCAACTTTCCATCATTTAGCCTGGGGACCACCTGGAACCCTCTCAAGGACCACTGGTGGTACCCGGACCACCTGTTGAAAACCCCTGCCTTAGACAAAGTAATATCATTACTTTACTTATTACTGGAATGGAAGAGTAATATATTACATATTACGTTATTACTTTCCCAAGGTCTCAACTCCCAGTCTCTCCCACCTTTGAAAAAATAAAGATGTACAGCATAATCTGTTTAGCGAGCTCGTTTTAGAACTGAATCCAATTTATTGGAATAATAATAGTCTCTTTGTCATTTTAAACTTTTTTCACAATCGTTTTCAAAGACAGTTGAGGTCTTGTATTTAAAAATAAAATGCAAAATAAAGCAGCAAGCGATTTGTAGTGTACATAACTGTGCGCAGGATGCTGCGTGTGGACTGGATCTACAATCTAGTGCACATCTCTGTTGTTACAGTACCTGTCGATAGCTTGTAAATCTGTTCTATTTTTGCATGCGACAACAAGCTCATTTTAAACAAGTAACTTGGCGTTACTTGCAAAGTAATGCATTACTTATTATACCCATATACCCATATATCCAAATATCCTCAAATGGTGGTCCCGCTGGTCCGTGACTGAAGTCCTGAATAAATGGTGGTCCCTGGGATGAAAAAGGTTGAAAACCCTATAGTTCATTGTGAAATGGGAAAAGTCTGATAATAACGGTGGGTGTTGGTCCACAGAAAGTGGGCTGTGACGGCGTGGTAGGATCGTCCAAGGAGGGGGACAAGTGTGGCGTCTGCGGGGGAGACAACGCCAACTGTAAGACCTACAAGGACACCATCGTTCGCAACGCCAAGAAACAAGGTAGGAGCGCTATACTGTAGAGATGCGCAGTGACGTCACCGCCCCTGTTCCGGAAGTCTTTTCCCCATTCATTTTTCTCATAGACTTTTCGAAAATAATTTATATCAAGACGATTACGCCGCGGCCAAAGCCAACTCGGGTCGTGACAAATCATGACAACAAACACAATATCGTCATATCAATACTATAATTAAGGAGTTGTCTGTCTGAATGTCTGTCTGAATGTCTGAATGTCTGAATGTCTGAATGTCTGAATGTCTGAATGTCTGAAGCGAGCATAACTCATCACTGGCTGCACCGATCACTATGATTTTTCACACAGTCATTGACCATAACATTAGGAAGAGACTGAGGAAGCCCTTTTTTCAAATTAACAAATTGTTGATTAATAATGAATTTATTGGTGAATTAAATTTCCTCATTTGCTTAACATTGGCAATTCCCTTTGCGGCCACAGGGGGCAATGCAAATACCAAAACACACACACACACACACACACACACACACACACACACACACACACACACACACACACACACACACACACACACACACACACACACACACACACAAGCAATCCTTCATCAAATCCTTCATCACATAATGTGATGAAGGATTCACATTACCCACACAGTGAGTACATCATTTGGTGTTCATATATTCACAACGGGTAAGGCCCTAGTAATATATAATTAGGAAGAAGTAGAAAACGGCATGATACAAGACTTTTTGTTTCGTTTTTCATCTTAGAAATTATTTTATTGTCCCAAAAGTTTGTGTGTGTCATCATGATTCGTCACGACTCGAGTTGGCTTTGTCCGCGGCGTAATCGTCTTGATATAAATTATTTTCGAAAAGTCTATGAGAAAATTGAATTGGGAAAAGACTTCCGGAACCGGGGCGGTGACGTCACTGCGCATCTCTATAGCGTAGGTACACACACACACACACACACACACACACACACACACACACACACACACACACACACACACACACACACACACACACACACACACACTGATTTACTGTACCGCTGTCAACGATAAAAATTCAGTCACTCATGCAACACATGCACATGCCCACGTCCCTCCTTTCAACAGAAGATTAGAGCTGATTTATCAAGATCCTGACAAGATCTGAGTAGCAACGATATACTGATAGCTGAGAGAGGGAGACACAGATAAATGGAGATGTCTGGCCTCAAACTCTGTCTCACTGCCGGTGTTGGGGTTTTATTTTCAGCGAAACACCGCCCTCTAGAGGTGCAGAGGTGTACTTGCAGCTCTAACCTACAGGGCAAATACTGTTCTGTGTGACAGTGAGTCTATAACCCATACCTGGGCATCATGCGGCCCGGGGGCCAAATGCGACCCTTTGGCTGACTCTGACCGGCCCAGGGACCACCAGTGGTCCTTAGTTAAACATGGAAAATTGGTTAACTCTTTGGTAACTCTTTGAGTTGAGAGTGTATAAATGAAACCAAATGGACCCTTGCGGGTCCATTTGGTTTCATTTTTACAATATATTCATCATCTGAATTAGCCCAAAGTCTACACATTCAATCAGAGAATGTAAGAGAATGGTCATTTTTGTTATCCTCTTTTGTTTCCCCAAATCCAGCCTGGAATTGTGGACAAAAACAAAAGAAATATTGAAGAAAGTTTTGGGATCTGTGGGGCTAAAATATCCTCAAATGTTGGTCCTCTGTGGCTCAAATACTGAATAAATAGTGGGCCCTGGTGTCAAAATGGTTGGTCTCACTCTCACTTATATCTTGAAATTAAATTAATATTACACAGACCTTAGTTCAGCCTTTAGTCTTGGCCCTCCACAATATGTTATGTATCTCATTTGGCCCTTTGGGAAAGATAATAGCTTAACTACTGTAGTGTAGCTTAATACATTTGTTCTGGGAATAGCTTGTAGTGAAGCTACACTACTTGTTTCGAGTAACAAGGAGTGTAGCTTACTACATTTTCCCACACACATTTTCGAATTTCGCCCATTTTTAATGGGTAGAAAACCTCTAATATACATCCCAAAACTTAGACATGGCACCATCCTAGGTTCAAACCCACCCCTAAATTACTCTTATGATTTTTATTTATATTATTTTATTATTATGATTAATTAGAAAGTTGTACATTAAGTTGAGATATATACAGCATTTATATTCATGTAGTGTTGATGTAGCAAGCTACTTTGGTGGTGTAGCTTGTAGTGTAGCTTGCTACAATTTTCTGAGGATAGCTTGTAGTGTAGCTTAGCTACATTTTTTCGAGAGGGGGGGGGGGGGGAGGAGGAGAGGGGAGGAGAAAATAGTATGCACGCGCAAAAAAAATTCAGTGATGCCCCCCCATTTTTAGGTGGTCTGGTCTCCCCCTTATTGGTGCCCCTTTTAATCATAAGAACTTTAATTTGAAATATCTTTGAAGTGTGGGTTGTTTTGCATGCCATCGTGTTTGGTGGGGCCGACTGGGCATTTAGGGAAGCATTGAGCATGAATTTGTCGTGTTACATGTCTTAACTTCACACACTTGTGACTTAAAGGGAGATTCCACCCATTTTCCACGAAAAAAGTGGTTTGAAAGAAAAACCATTAACGTGGTGAAATACATCTTGTTGATGTCATCAGATATATTTCACCATGTTTTTTCAGACCTTCATTTTTATGGAAATACAGAATTGGGAGAAGCTTTTTATCATGTCCACACAACAACATCTCTAAGGTATATTAATGCTATATTAAATTGTTGAAAATGGGTGGAGTTCCCCTTTAACTCTACGAGTGCCATGTAGCGCCCCCTTGAGGTCCAGAGTGCCATTTATATGCATTAAGTAATTGATTGATTATCTCAAAAACAAAAAAACAAAATCACAAATAGCTGTTGCATACATTTTTTTTCCACACATATCTCAGAGATGTGTAACTAAAGGTTAACCCCCCCCCCCCCCCCCCCCCCCCCCCCCCCCCCCCCCACCACCCCCACCCCACCCCCTGCTGATCGCATCATTATTGGTCAAGGAAGCGTCACTAAAAAAACATTACACACCCACAGGAGAGATGTTAGGACGTTATTATGCCAAAATTAATCATATTGAAGTGAAAGTGAAAGTTAAGTGGCCATTGATTGCCACAATAGGCTCAGATATTATGGACCTAAATACACCCCCTGTCACCTAATTATGCACCCCCACGGGTGCACCCCCGCGGGGGTGGGTGATGGGTGCTGGGGGTCCCTTACGTTCCTGGCAACCTGTGCAAAGGTGGATTAATCTCGTCAATACGTTCCTGGCACTTAAAGTGTTTAAAATGGCGCCTTCATAACGGTGAACCTCCCCTTCCCTTAGGTTTCCTCAAAGTTCTTGAAATACCCAGAGGAGCCAGACATCTACTCATCCAAGAGCTGAAGGCGACCTCACACATTTTAGGTACAGTACTATATGTGTGTGCGTGTCTGTGTGTGTGTGATTATGCGTATGTATATGTATGAGTATGATGACAGGGTAATAATGGTGGACCCTTATTCATAGTTTATGTTGAGGTACCTGTGGTACATTTCAAGGTTGGTATCATGTGATGTCAACAACCGGTCTGAGGAATTCAGAACAACAGTTAACAGCATGCTTAACGCGTAAAGTCGAACACTCACCGATAGCCAGTGTTGCCAACTTGGCGCATTTGTCGCTATATATAGCTTTTTTTTTTCAGACCCCCCTAGCGCCAAAAATAGTGAAATCTAGTGCTTTTGGCTGGTTTGCACATGCTCAATGTAAACAGGAACTGCTATGGTGGAATGTTCCAGCAGAGGCACTAGATAGAAATCCCATAACTTGTGATGTGAATTTTACATACATTTTATATAATCCATCCACCGTTTAAATGAACAGTATCCATGTTTCTTTGTCAGTTCACAAAAATAAAAGACACATGTACTGTCTGTAATTAAAGCAAGCATCACGAACAAGGGAAATCTATAAAAGAACAATGTACAAAACATTTCCATTCAGTAAATGTAGGCTACTTGCCCTTGTCTTTCAGTTATAAACAGCTTTTTTCCTCCACACAGTAGTTAAATTGACATAATATTTAAACTAAAGACGGAAGCATTATAGTATTCTCTTTTTATATTACGTTTTTATTATTTCAGTTCAGGTTCGGTAACTCTATAGTACTATATTAATGGACAGCATTTCATACAACTCAAGTTAAAAAAAAATCTGGACTATCCCTTTAAGAGTTCTGATATATTGGCATAACAATTTCTTTGCTCACCCCTAATACATTTTTCCAGTTTGTTTTGTATTCTAGTCAGACTCTCTCTCCCTCTCCTCCTCTCCAGCGGTGAAGAACCTGGCGTCGGGCCTGTTCTTCCTGAACGGGGTGGACAGTGAGTACCCGGACTCGCGCTCGGTCATCGAGAAGGGCGTGGAGTGGGAGTACGAGAACGACCACGACAAGGAGACGCTGCAGACCATGGGGCCGCTCCGGCACGGAGTGCTCATCATGGTAAACCAGTGGTTTTCAACCTTTTTTGACACCAGGGACCACCATTTATTCAGCATTTGAGCCACGGACCACCAGTTGATGACATTTCAGCCCCAAAGACCTAAAACTAAAGCATTCTTTTGGTTTTGTGCACAAATTCAGGCTGGATTTTGCAAACAAAACAGTGTGGACTTCTTAATTAAATAGTGCTAATTCAGATGATGAATATTTTAACTCTTGAGAGTGTGAAAATGAAACCAAATGGACCCGCAAGGGTCCATTTGGTTTCATTTTTACATTCTCAAGAGTTACATCTGGTTAAAGGTAGGGGAAGTGATTTCACTTTTGTCAGATATCACCCAAAAATTATTTTTTTTCTGTTAAAATGCTCTATTATAAGGTGTGGAAACCACATATGGAGTTTCCCCCTCCCCCACGTTAGCAGAGGAGCTAATAAAAGTTCCCCAGGTCACCACAATTCTCCTCCAATCAGGAGAGAGCAGCAGGTTCACATAGTGTAGCTACTTTTGGGGGCCCCTAGTGCACCAGGCTGGTACTACACCATGAATTTCAAATCACTTCCCCTACCTTTAACCAACTTTCCATCATTTAGCCTGGGGACCACCTGGAACCCTCTCAAGGACCACTGGTGGTCCGGGGACCACCTGTTGAAAACCCCTGTGGTAAACGGATCAACAGATTCTACCGTTATCAGTAGATAAGATCGCAGTTATCAAGTTGTCATCAGTAGGAGTTTTTCGTCTCAGAATGGCCATGCTCTGCTTACTGCCATCGTTCCGAGACGTAAAACCCCCTAGACCCCTCCAACCGTAACTCTAATCCTAAATGCCCGACACTCAACCTGACGGTCTGTGAGGTGGTTGAGCTCATATGAGCTTGTAGATCAGATATTTTTGCAAATGGTGACCACGTGGCGCAAATCTTTGAATTGCTTTTAGTTCATAGCATAGATTATGCGTCGCATTCACACACCGATGAAGAGGAAACAATTATAGAGAGCCAGCGAAATCATTTTGCGACCGTTCAAAACAGCCGCGACCGTTTTTGAACGGTCGTGGCTGTTAAATATAGTTAAATATAGACACCCTCCCCCTCCCCCAATTGGGGGGATGTTGCATCCGCCCCTGACGTGTTGTCTCTTTCAACCCGTGTTAGGTCCAGTTGCACGGGGACGAGGACGTCAACCTGTCCTACAAGTACATGATGAACGTGGACAATGCACTAGGAGACAACAACATCCCGCCGGAGGACAGCGCCTACGAATGGGCCCCCAAGAAATGGTCCTACTGCTCCAAGCCCTGCGGGGGAGGTCAGTACGGTACAGGACACCCAACCAGGGCTTGAAAACCAAATTATTTATTCAGGAACGGTTCAGGAACGGTTCGGGTAGATCTAACTATATCTAACATTTTCGTTCTTGCAATCGTTCAAGCACCAAAATATCGTTCCTGAACCGGTTAAAAAAATATATATTGTTCGTTCCTATCGTTCCGGTAATGTTTGACTTTACCTTGGAATACATGTACCGTATTTTCCGGACTATAAGGCGCACCTAAAAGCCTTTAATTTTCTCAAAAATCCACACTGCGCCTTATAATCCAGCGCGCCTTATATATGGATTGTTTGACTGCAGTAGCTTCTATTCTATGTTAACTGTAGTAGCTTCTACTCTCTGCGCCTTATAATCCAGTGCGCCTTATATATGAAAACATTTCTAAAAGGTGCGCCTTATAATCCGGTGCGCCTTATAATCCGGTGCGCCTTATAATCCGGTGCGCCTTATAATCCGGTGCACCTTATAGTGCGGAAAATATGGTAGTCATTATTTGTGTGTGTGTGTGTGTGTGTGTGTGTGTGTGTGTGTGTGTGTGTGTGTGTGTGTGTGTGTGTGTGTGTGTGTGCGTGTGCGTCTGCGCATCTTGCTTGCACGTGTGTAGGCAAGCAGTATCTGCGCTACGGCTGCAGGCGAAAAGCAGACAGCAAGATGGTCTATAGGAGTTTCTGCAACAAGTCAAACATCAAGCCGCGAGGAGACACTCGGGACTGCAACCCTAACCCCTGTCCTCCACCCATGTACGTATATCTTCCAATGAATAGTTCAGGCGCCTGGCTAGATTTGGGTAAAACTATTAAAAATAAATGATTGTACCAATTTACAAAAATATCAGACCAGATGTCCCTCTTTGCGGGGGACCATTCTTAAAGATGGAGTGCCATGATTTTTTTCCAACTTAAATCATGATCATCAGGTATTATTGTTATATGAAGAGAAAGATTTTTCTCAAAAAGGTGTACAGTATTTGTTAAAATTATGTTTTTATGTGGACTCCCCCACCAGCTCATTAAGTATGCTTGGTTTGCCTGGTGGGTGATGATGGGTGGAGATCCTGAACTGAAGCCACACCCACAGCTTTAGTTGTATGGTAAAGGAGGAGGAGTTAGGGGAGGGGCTGATGATGTGATGTCACTACATTACAGCCTTTGTCATTGGTACATTTGACTGGAAAGGTTTTAGCCTCCAGGAAGAAACCCTAAATACAAAGGGAAGGCATCATTACTCATAAAGAACAGACCAAGGGTTCTAATGAAGTACCATCTTAAACATGTACAAAATTAATAAAAATACAAAAATCACGGCACCCCCCCTTTAACTGTTTGATTGCCATAGATGTTAAGACGAGATTTAAACCTACCTCGATTAAATATAAGCACTTTTATTTGAAATACCTGTGAAACCTGGGTTGTTTTGCATGCCATTGTGTTTGGTGGGGCAGTCGGGGTCATTGGGGTCCTGACCTCTCCCCCCTCTCCCCCCTACAGCTGGGTGACCGGCGAGTGGCAGAACTGCAGCAAGACGTGCGGCCGGACGGGGCAGCAGATCCGCTCGGTCAGCTGCGTGCAGCCGTCGGACGACAACACCATGCGCTCCATCCACAGCAAGCACTGCGACGACGACCGTCCCGACGCCCGCCGGCCCTGCAACCGCTTCCCATGCCCCGCCCACTGGAGGGTGGGGCCCTGGACGCAGGTAACAAACTAGGGGTGGGACTCGATTATTAATCTCAATTAATCGCATACCAAATATTTGACCCAAGAAGCATTTTCTTGTCAATTAAAACAGGCTGGTGAGTTTTTCTAAATCAAAACTGTCGACACTGCAAGTTGGTTAACCAGATCAAACATCAAAAGTTGGTTAACCAGATGTAACTCTTTGAGAGCGTAAACATAAAACCAAATGGACCCTTGCGGGTCCATTTGGTTTCATGTTTACACCCTCAAGAGTATTCACCATCTGAATTAGTCCAATTCTACGCAACTAGATAATGTAGAAGATTAATGGTCATTTTGATCTGTATGTTTGACTGTTTTGTTTCTGAAATCCAGCCTGGACTTGAATTCTGTTAATTGCGTTATTGTTTCCTGTGATTAATTAATCTCAATTAATCAGTTAAAGTCCCAGCCTCAGTAAAAACAAAACAAAACAAAACAAAACAAAACAAAACAAAACAAAACAAAACAAAACAAAACAAAACAAAACAAAACAAAACAAAACAAAACAAAACAAAACAAACAAACAAGGCAGGTTGAAAAATAGTGGTGGTGCCACAAAAATATAGGACTATTTCCGCCAAAAATGGAGATAAAAGAATGAAACAGTCCTATATATTTTTTTCTTTATTAGCATATTAGCATTACTTGGCATTACCTAGTGTTGTTAGCATTACTTAGCATTATTAGCATTATTGACAATACTTAGCATTAGCATTAATTAGCATTATTATCAATATTAACCGTACAGAGCATTAGCAGTACTTAGCATTATTAGCATTAGTTGGCATCATTGGCATTACTTTAGTTAGTGAAAGACATCAGACCTACAAGCTCATAACGTGCCACAGAGTGGTGTAAAAAAAATGTTTGTAGCTACTAAAATGCCCGCATTAGAATAAAGACAACCTGCGGCAATGCAAACTGCATTGGAGGGAGGGGGACCTTGAGGTGAAATGTAGAAAAGGGGACATCTATGACAGGAATCAAGGACATTATGTATTCTGTCACAGAAATCAAGATAGATGGACGACCAATGTGTTTTGGCGTAGAGCAGGGGTTTTCAACCTTTTTGACACCAGGGACCACCATTTATTCGGAATTTGAGCCACGGACCACCGTTTGATGACATTTTAGCCCCACAGACCCAAAACCCAAAGATTTCTTCTGCTTTTATCTACAATTCCAGGCTGGATTTCGGAAACATAGATCTCAAGTTGTAGCTAGATTTGGGCTAGTTCAGATGATGAATAATTTAACTCTTGAGAGCGTGAAAATGAAACCAAATGGACCCGCAAGGGTCCATTTGGTTTCATTTTTACGTTCTCAAGAGTTACATCTGGTTAAACAACTTAGCTGGGGACCACCTGGAATCCTCTCAGGGACCACTGGTGGTCCCCGGACCACCTGTTGAAAACCCCTGGCGTAGAGGAAAGGCAGACTGAGGTTTGACCTCAGAGGAGGCTGGGGCATTCCAACGTGCTCCAATCACCGTTAAGATGATTACATTCGAGTGCCCTCCAATCATACAGAGAAGTGGTCTTGTTAGGGACCAAGAAGGTTCCTGCGATCAAGTGTCCTTGAAGCAAACCCACTAAGACGTGAGTCTATAGCTGCTCTTGATGAGCAGGTTTGGTGGGTGCCATGCCTGGTGAATGTGTGCAGTATATTGTTTCTTTTAGCAATCCCACTTTTGGAAGCGGGGAAATGCTAGCTTTCACATTTCATCGGAAAACATCTAGTTTAATTAATGTTAACCAGACGTGGATGTAACATAGAAGTCCTGTAACCATTTTCGGTTACAGGACTTGTGTTAGGCAGGTCAGCATCTATAATAATAACATCAGTTGTTGTTGAAGTCATGCAACAGGCAGCATGCAGCATGTCTTTTAAATGTTCAATTATAGTTATAGGGGCAAAGTAATAATGTATTTATCCATATGAGGCTTATGTCTGGTGGTCGGCCGGTTTCCCCCCTCCCTCCTCCTCCTCATGGCGCTCTAGGTAACTGCCTAGTCTGCCTAATAATGGCAAAAACGCCCCTAGCTAATAGTTCCGGGGCACTTATGGTGTTAACATGTGAGACCAATAACGCCAGCCATGTGTTCTGTTTTTGCTTGTGTGCGCGTGTGCGCGTGTGTGTGTGTGTGTGTGCGTGCGTGCGTGCGTGCGTGCGTGCGTGCGTGCGCGTGTGCGTGTGCGTGTGCGTGTGCGCGTGCGCGTGCGCATGTGCGTGTGCGTGTGCGTGTGTGTGTGTGTGCGTGTGTGTGTGTGTAGTGCTCAGTGACGTGTGGTAACGGGACCCAGCAGAGACAGGCTGTTTGCCACCACACCAGAGACAACACCATCGGCCTCTGTCTGGACAGCAAACCTGACACCATCCGAGTGTGTAGAAATGACCCGTGTGCCAGTGAGTACCATGTATATACCCTCTGTAGACTGGAATCATGAACATGGTGAACTACATTTTGATGTCATAGATGCATTTCACCATGTTCATGGTTTTTTCAGACCTCCATTTTTAGGAAATACAGAATTGCGGGAACTTTTTATCATGTCCACATAACATCTCTAAGGTATGCTAATGACATATTAACACCTTGAGCGCCACCACTGGTTTCCCAAGGTACTACCTGGGGCCAAGATATTACTACTATTACTACATTTTCAAAAATACATAGAATATTCTCAGTTTGTGCTACATGCACATGGCATATATCAGATTAACCATCAGGATGCTTCAGCTTTTATGAGAAAAATAATGGAGTGGGTAAGATTTTCTTGTATGTAGTTGTGGTCAATCAACCCCACCCTGGAAAACACCCTTTCATGAACAAAGTTATGAGTTATGGACGTTTTTGTGAAACAAACTGTAAACTTTTTCTGTGGTAGGCCCATATAGCCATGGCATATCTCAAAATAACCCCTAAGATGTCCAGTTTACTTGACAAAAAACGTGTTTGTCAAATGTTCCATTGTGTAATTTTAATCATTTGAATGGGGCCAATGTTGGATGTCCTGGTCTGCATTTTGGGAGAAAAACTTTATTTTGATGGGTGATAACTTTGAAACGGTATAACGTATACACTCACTTTTTGTCAGAGATTGAAGAAGTGTTGTGTTCTGTCATTTGATGTCCATTCTGATTGTATGGGCCCAGCTGAAGATTTCCTGTGGACTACTATTGTTATTCCTGTGGAATAAGAATTGTTACTTTGACCAACGTTTTGCCAGTTATCTTTCCTAAATCTTTCCCAACGTTTTGCCAGTTATCTTTCCTAAATCTTTCCCTAATCTAAGTACCCTGTAAGGCTGATAAACCAAACAGAAAAGAATTAAATACCGGTATTCCTTCTCTCTCTCTCTCTCTCTCTCTCTCTCTCTCTCTCTCTCTCTCTCTCTCTCTCTCTCTCTGTCTCTCTCTCTGTCTCTCGTCCCACCCTCGCAGGGGGCCCGAACGACCTGAACAAGAACGGCAACATCCTGATCCAGTGGCTGTCGCGGCCCAACCCCAACTTCCCCATCCAGAAGATCTCGTCACGTAAACCCTCTCTCTATAGCTCGTCGCAGCCGGGCCTCCACGGCGGCGCCGGTGCATCCGTCCTGCGCTGGTGGTCCCTGCCCGTCTCTGTCCTCCTGTCTCTGCAAGGCCACCGGCCCCGGCTGGCCCCCTGACACCTCTCTTTCTGAAAAAAAAAACCCACTCCTCTTCTTTCTTCTTGCCCGCCCGTGCGAGCGGCTGAAAAAAAAAAAAGCTTTCGCTTTTAATATCTTTTCGGGGTGTTGGGGGATCTCTCTCTCTCTCTCTCTGTGTCTGAGGTGGATCTAACTGGTGGGGGGCGTCTATTGGCTTGCCCCCCGCCCCCGCCGCCCATGTTTGTGCTGGTTGGTTCTTCTCTCTCGCTCTCTCTGAGTCTCTCTCTCTCTTTCTCTCTCTCTGATCTCTCTCTCTCTCTCTCTCTCTCTTTCCTTTGTGGAGCATTGTGTTGTAACCGCTGGCCAGTCGAAAACTCAAAAAAGAAAAAAAGATTTAACATACAAACTTTTGACGAAGTGGGGCGAGACATAAAACGGCTGAGGTTTTTTGAGGAGCGGCAGTTGGCAGCGGCGGCTCCATTGCCACGGAGAGATGGCGGCGCTACGTCGTTTGTGGGGCGAAGCGGATCGACCCATCGGCTTCGGGAACGGCCGCGTTTTTCGCCAGGGTGGGGGCGCGAGCTTGTTATAGCTGCGTCGTTGTCATGGGGTTTACCTGCTACCCGAGATGCAGACGTGCTTTTTTTCCTCGCCCTCTTTCTCCTCCTCCACCGGCGCGCTGTCATTGTTGGGAGCGGAACAGGTAACAAACAGAAAAGGTATATAAATATCTATATATTTAAAAAGAGAAAAAAAAAAGAGAATATCAAAGAAATATATATGAAAGCTTTATTGTGAATGTGATCTCGTCACAATGAGGACATCTTTGCTAACACAGAAACAAAAAAGAAGAAAAGAAAACAATTGCTCATCCGTCATCCCAGTTCCATTCTGGAAATGAGAGAACAGTTGGTTGTTGAAACCTCATCCGGTGTTTCCTCATGCTCGAGAACCACTTTGTGCTCCCGTCGTGTTGCGGGTGTTGAGGGTCGTTTTTTTTTTGTTTGTTTTTTGTTTTTGCCGAAAAAGAACCGATCTGCGAGCCCCCAAGGGGGGTCGCGACACACCACTTCGGCACACCACTGCGGCTCCCGCAGCTGCTCACAGATCGTTTCCCGTTCGGCAAAAGCAACACTGTCATATCATCGGCGTACAAGCCAAGGCTTCACTCTAGTCAGGAAAGGGGAACTGTGCACAGGTATTACAGGAAGTGACATGAGAAAAACTTCTTTTTTGGGGGGGTGGGGGGGGTGGTGTGGTGGGTGGTGTGGGGGGGTTTGGGGAGGGGAGGGGGTCTGCGAGGTGAACAATCTCGTTGTGAAGGTTTAAACGGAAGAAAAAAGACAAACAACACAGGGTAGTAAGAACCACCTGACGTTGCTTCCCATCTTCACCACCATCGAACCATTTTCTCTTTGACTGTTACTACCGAAGTACAATAAAAATGCAGCTTATTTGTGCTTGCAGACTTTAAACGAATACACCTATGAATATATTTGTATTTATATATACCTATGAATCTAAATCTATATATGAGTAACAATAATATTATTAATAACAATGTTTTACCATGAATAAGCTGTAGCTTATTTGCCTAAAAACCTTTGGACTGCTATTGATCGCTTAGATCCTTGACTGTTATGTGTATTTTTTTATTGATTTTACATGAAATACAGATGAAAAATAAAAATAATAAGGGTAAAAAAAGTGTTTTGGGGGGGAAGTGGCGGGGGGAAGATGTTCTATTATGCAGGATTTGATCAGTTAGTTGCCTCTCCATTCTCTCAGATGGATCAATGGTTTACCGTGTTTTCTTTAGCGATATAGAATCACGTTTTTGTCATGCACATCTTTTGCATCCTGCGACTGCTGCGTGCGTGTGTATTGTGTGTTTGATGAGGTCGAGGTTGAATGTGTGAGGAAGAAGTAACACTCGCGGAAGAGAGGTAGGTACTGTGTGTGTGTGTGTGTGTGTGTGTGTGTGTGTGTGTGTGTGTGTGTGTGTGTGTGTGTGTGTGTGTGTGTGTGCGTGCGTGCATGTGTGTGTGCTCATTCATTCAGGCTTCTAGACATATAGCGATCCGATACAGAAATACCTCATAAACCTTGATTTGAAAGCGTCCGTCCGTCCGACTTTCTTTGGTTTCGTTTTGTTCTCGTTTCGTTTTACTTTTGTGTGACAGACATTAACCACATGAACAATGCCTTATCTCAGATTGAATGTAACGGCATTTATCTGCTTTATTACTCATCGGAGAAAAAAAAAAGTTATCACATGGAATAGAGGCAGCTTCAAAACTCACACACACACACACGCGCGCGCCAAAACCCGACCCATCATCATCATCAAAGCGATCCGACGTCGGCGCAACGTTGACATGAAACGCGCGTCGTCGGCGACGTTCTATATTTTCCCGACTGCTGAGAAAAGGGTTTACACAACAACAACAAAAAAAGGGTTCTAGGGTATATTGAGACACGTGGCATCTTAAGAAAAAAACAAGAACAAACAAAAGAAAAATAAAAAACAGAAAAAACAAACCAAAAAAACAAACAAACAAAAAAAAACAAGAAACACTTCAGACTTTTGTCATTGTTATTGTGATCACATGAATTTTTCCGTTGTGACGACGATGTAGCGATCGCTATCAAAAAAGGTTTTTTCCTTACGCGGGGAGAGGGGGGAAAAAAAAGGCGGACCGGTTTTAACCATAGCAGTGCGATACTGTATATATACCATTGGTGTTGACTGTATTTAATAACGTTCATGACTGTTATCTTCTTACTTATGAAAAAGAGAAAAACGTGAAAAGAATCTATAATATTCTATATACTTTGGGTAACTGTTTTCGTGGCTTCACTAGCCTGCTGCGTTTTGGGGTGGGCGGGGCGTGGGGGGAGGGGGGGGTGCTGACGTTATGTCGGCTAACGCCGGGTGGTGGGGTATATTCAGATGGACTACGTGCACTGCGTCTATATGCACTTTGATTTATCAGGGAAAAATTTTATTAATGTTTTTGTAAATGTTTCATATGACACTTAAACGTGCCATTCCAACTTTTTACATCATCATCGTCATCGTCATCATGGAAATCACCCTGTGTTTTTGGTTTAAAAAAATGCAGCAAAACTATATTATTATCATTTAACGTATATACCTTCTTCATTTTTGAATTCCTCGATTGATAAAGACCTGACCTGACTGATTGATTTCCAAGTAAATGAAGTGTTTTACCAAAGTGACTGTGAACTTGTACCTTTCGATACAGTTGAATTATTTTTCTTAAGAAAAAGAATATATCTCTATATATATAAATATATATATACAGTATATATATATAATTGAGGTGGGGGGGGGGTTCGGGGCGTGTACATCTCATTGTTTCAGTTCCTGTCATTCTCAACAGCAAAGGTTGTATCAATAAAAATGTTTTAAAAAGTGCGACGTTTTCCGCTTGAGGATTTTAACTGCATTTTTGCGTCCGGACTAAGGGATGGAGCTTGTATTGATAACGATCGCCTTATCGATTAGGATTATGGAGCCAGGTCCCAAACGTGCATCCTGCCCACCCAATGAAAGGTACTATCAGTGGTTTTCAACCAATGGTCCAGGGACAACCAGTGGTCCTTGAGAGAGTTCCAGGTGGTCCCCAGCTAAATGGTGGGAAGTTGGTTAACCAGATGTAACTATTTGAGAGTGTAAAAATGTACCCAAATGGACCCTTGTGGGTCCATTTGGTTTCATGTTTATACTCTCAAGAGTTAAAATATTCATCTGAATTAGCCCAAGTCTACACAATTAGAGAATGTAATGGTCATTTTGATCTGTATGTTTGCCTGTTTTGTTTCCCAAATCCAGCCTGGAATTGTGGACAAAACCAAAATAAATCTTTAGTTTTGGTGCCTGTGGGGCTAAAATGTCCTCAAATAAATAGTGGGCCCTGGTGTCAACAAGGTTGAAAAACACTGCTTCACATGAAAACTTTGGAGTTGCCCACCCTGCCATTCTTCCAGCCCATCTTAGTAGGGCTGGCTAAATCCGGCCCTGATTGGATCATATTGAAAAACGAACTGTTAACTAGTTAATTTGTGTTCCATCACTTTCAAAAAGTGTTGTTTCAAAATGTTGTTTCTCTGGACAGCGCTGTTTGCCACACTTTTTGACTGTGACGTTTGTGCCAGCTTGGATGATTGGATTTTTTTTTTTAATTTTAAACATAATCTCATGGGCCGCTACGGATTTTATTGCGTATCGTTATCGAGCTCTATCCTTAGTCCCGACTGACTGGGTGTGGGAGCTGTGGTGCAGCCAAGGTACAGAACAAAGCAACACGAGGAAAAAACAAATCAAAACAACCTCCTCCGGCCACAGAACTCAACACGTCTCCACAACAGCAGCTCTGCAGGCCTCTATCTATCCTCCTCCTTTGATTCCTGTTACTCTGAACTAACCTAATGGCTGCTATACTATAGAGATACGCAGTGACATCACCAGCCCTGTTCCACTAGTGGATTCCTCATTCATTTTCCTCATAGACTTTTCGAAAATGGTTAATAAAAACACGATTGCGCCGCGGCCAAAGCCAACTCGGGTCGTGACAATTCATGACAACAAACACAATATCGTCATATAATATATAATTAAGAAGAAGTAGAAAACGGCATGATACTTTTTGTTTCGTTTTTTATTTTATTATTTATTATTTTATTGTCCCAAAAGTTTGTGTGTGTCATCATGATTCGTCACGACTCGAGTTGGCTTTGTCCGCGGCGTAATCGTCTTGATATAAATTATTTTCGAAAAGTCTATGAGAAAAATGAATGGGGAATCCACTAGTGGAACAGGGGCGGTGACGTCACTGCGCATCTCTATAGATCAGTGGTTTCCAACCGGTGCTTCCGGGTACCACCACCACCACCACCAGTGATCCTTGAGAGAGTTCCAGGCGGTCGACAGCTAAATGTAACCCTTGAGAGCGCAAAACTATTTTTGTTGGCCAAATCCAACCTGGAATTGTGGTTGTTGAATGTTTAGTTTTGGGGGGTCTGTGGGGATAAATTGTCATCAAATGGTGGTCCGTGGCTCAAATGCTGAATACAGTAAAATGGTGGGCCCTTGTATCAAAATGGTTGAAACCCACTGCTATAGATGCATTTGGATTTTTTCTGCTAAAGGTGCGGCTTTACAACTGCTGCTACATGACTGTACACAGTGTGGACACACATACACACACACAGACACACACACACACACACACACACACACACACACACACACACACACACACACACACACACACACACACACACACACACACACACACACACACACACATACACCTGCAGACAGAACACTGGCAAACGGCGGTGATATTTATTTATTTATTTACTTAAAGTATTTCCAATGTTCTTTGGTCACTTCTACTCCACTATATGCACCTCAGAGGCAAATATCAGGAGGTGGCGAGATCAGGACCGGATCTAGGCATGGGCGTGAATGGGCCTAAATGCTCTGACTGTCCCACCAAACACGATCGAATCATGTAAACAACCACAATATCAAAGATATTTCAAATTAAAGTGCTTCTAATTAAAATGATTTGGGACACTATTCTACTAAACACATACAATTGTCGTACCACCGAATCGACGCCATTCCAACATTCGAAACATTCCCAACATTGAAAAACCCTTCAGCTTTCTGCATGCTGCGTGTCTGTTTCCAACTTCAACAACAACCGATGTTATTATTGAGGCTTTACTTGCATAAAAGTCCGGTTCGCGTCAGAGTCGATGAAGTCGCCCCCATACCATTTCTCTCTCTCAAATATTGCACTTTTGCGACACTTATTTCAAAACCTTAGTTAGTATTTACTTTGCAGACCTTGGTTATTAACCTATTGTCCTGAATATAAGAAAGTGTTTTTTCCCCAATGGAAATATCCTAAAACAGGGACTTGTCTTATATTTGGGGACTAAATTGTTTGACATTCAATGTTCTTTTTACGCAAAGGAGTATTGCAAAATGGAGGTCGTCTTATAACCAGGGAGGTCTTATATTCAGGACAATACGGTATTATTATTTTTCCAAAACATACTGTACATTTACCACTTCAACACTAGTATATACTTTACATTTCGGCTAATTGAAAATAGCCGATTTACAAACTCACTTAGTTTCCCTCCGGCTGAGAACCGGTTCAGTTCAGTACCTGTTTTTAGTCCATGAGCCAGACCTCCAAAACCGGAAAGTTAAATAGCCTATGAATTGAGCGTGCAAAGAAAATCCTACATTAAATTGATCATACGGTCAATTTAGGTCAATTAACACTCCCAGTGCCAGCCCTTTTTCATATTTTTTGAGGTAGCCAGTGCCAGCGATTTTTATCTAAAAGTCATATTTCATATTTCGGTCCATGTTTCCCGTCGGACAAGTTAGTTGGCGACACACTTCCGGTTCCGGGTTGGTCCGTCCCTTATTTTGGTCCGTTCTGACTGGAATATGCGGTCGCTGCTCGCTGCTGTTATCATTGGGATCGTCTCAAACCAGCGACGTAGAGAGACGTAGATCAACCTAAGAGGCATCGGTCATAACTATTATTCATAATGATAACGCGCGACGTAGCTCTAGTGCAAGGGCACGAAAACTGTTAATATCTACAATTTCCATTAAATCAGTGGCGCCCGTGATCGCTTTCATCTGGACCTAAGTTTCAGATGCCTGTGACGTCGCCGGGCTTCGTCTTAGAGGCAGCTAAGAATAGCCAAAACAGAGAACCAACAATGGGGAACAACGGGGAGGTAATATACTTCTTACCGCGACTAACGACGGTGCCGCTATGGGCCGTCAAAAACTGAGTTATTAGCAAGATTTATCTAAACGTAAGTTATCATAGGGGCCGGAGGACTTTTGGATGACGGACCTAATTTATGGCAAGACTGACGCAAACCAGACGACAACATACAGTAGCCTCCCGGAGATCTGATTTGGATAGTGTACTGAGCGCGTGTACTGAACGCGTTTTGGTGTTCTAAGCATTATGTTTTAACCACCGAGTGGCGCGCTATGAGCTTGTATCTTTGCTATTTTTGAAAAATCGTGAAAAACGTGGTGCAAATCTTTGAATATTATGTTATTCAGAAACTAGAAATCTAGACAGGACACAATGGGTTAAACGGAGCTTAAAGTGATAATGTTCCACTTTTGGGGGGCCAAGCTCATGGGCTAAGAACCAAGAGGAACTGAAGCAGTTCAACCTTAATGGTGGAAAAGAGGCCAGTGTTTCACAATATGAGGCATTCTGAAATTGTAAATTGTAGACAAAAATGAACAAAAAAAACTAAAAGGTTCTTCAACCACTGCTGGCAAACAGCACATACACACACGTACGTACACACACATGAGCAGTGTTGTAGTGGGACTTTTAGAAGTGGGGGGGGACGCCTCGGGGAATTCCACCCATTTTCATTTTTTTTGGAACCAAATGGAACCAAATGAACCCTAGCGGGTCCATTTGGTTCACATTTGTACACTCTCAGAAAAAAGAAAAACTCATTAACTTTTACCATGTCCACACAACATCTCTAAGGTATATTAATGACATAGTAAAATATTGAAAATAAGCGGAAAGATTTGTTTACAATGCTCAATTGTGTCCATGAAAGTAAATGACAAGACAAAAAACATAGGCCTACTTTTGCCCAAAAGATATTCTCGATGTGAGAAGTGGTGGGTGGGGACGCCGCCCCCCCGCGTCCCCCCTCCACTACACCCCTGCACATGAGCCCTCCCTGCCCTCCCTCCCTCCTGCCGCGCCCGTGTCTTAGCTCTCTCTGTTGTCTCCCTACCTTCCCCCTCCCCCATACAGGCCAGCGTTGTCATGGAGACCGCTCCGTCTTCTGTAGCATGGAGGTGCTGAAGCGCTACTGCCACCTGCCGGGCTACCAGCGCATGTGCTGCAAGTCCTGCAGCAACGTCACCATGACCACCACCACCAATGCAGGCCCTGTCACCACCCTCATCGCAGAGCCTGTCACCACCGTCACCACAGAACCTCTCACCACCCTAGTTCCAGAACCCGTCACCACCCTCACCGCAGAACCCATCACCCCAGAACCTGTCACCACTCTCATTGAAGATCCTGTCAACACCATCACCACAGAACCTCTCACCACCCTAGTTCCAGAATCCGTCACCACCCTCACCGCAGAACCCATCACCCCGGAACCTGTCACCACTCTCATTGAAGATCCTGTCAACACCATCACCACAGAACCTCTCACCACCCTAGTTCCAGAATCCGTCACCACCCTCACCGCAGAACCCATCACCCCGGAACCTGTCACCACTCTCATTGAAGATCCTGTCAGCACCACCATCATCCCAGAAACTGTCACCACCCTCATCGAAGATCCTGTCACCACCACCATCATCCCAGAAACTGTCGCCACCCTCATTGAACACCCTGTCACCACCACCATTATCCCAGAACCTCTCACCACCCTCATTGAACACCCTGTCACCACCACCATTATCCCAGAACCTCTCACCACCCTCATTGAAGATCCTTTCACCACCATCATCCCAGAACCTCTCACCACCCTCATCGAAGATCCTTTCACCACCACCATCATCCCAGAACCTCTCACCACCCTCATTGAAGATCCTGTCACCACCACCATTATCCCAGAAACTGTCACCACCATGATCCCAGAACCCGACACCACTGTCTTCACAGATGGCCCTGTCGCCACCCTCGTCTCAGAGCCCGTCACCACCCCCATCACAGACCCCATCACCATCATCACAGACCAGGTCACTGCCACCTCTCATCCTTATTATTATCCCTATTCTAGCCTTCCGGCCACCGATCCTCCACCCGCCCCAACTGGTGTTGGTTCCTCTGCAGCCGACCCTACTCCTACCTTCCCTACAACCCCCGGCGTGGTCACTTTTCCAACTTTCCCGGTTACCGACCTTGCTCGTACCACCACTTCCAGCCTTCCTACTACCCCTACGGCAACTTTCACAGTTACCATCGCCACTAGTCCCAGCACCACTCCTTACCCTCTGCCTCTGCCCCCTCCGGACACCACAGATGATAACGCACACCTGAACCCACAGCCATACACTACAGATGCTCCTCCACTGTTAGGTCCCAAGTACACCCAGAAAAAGACGATCCCTGCAAAGCCGAAGCCCAATCCTCCCAAAAAGAATGTTCCACCAAAGGATAAGAACAAAAAGGCGATTCCAACGAAGACGCAATCGAAAAAGAATACGCCAACGAAAAATACTACCAAAATAGCTAAGAACAAAAAAGATATTCCAGCCAATACCATTCCCAAAAATACTTCCGCAAAACCTGCCCCCAAAAAGATTATTCCAACAAAGTCTATACCTAAAAAGAATATTCCAGCGAAGCCTAATCCCAAAAAGAATATTCCAACAAAGCCTGTGCCCAAAAAGAATATCCCACACAAATCTAATCCCAAAAAGAATATCCCAGCAAAGCCTGTGCCCAAAAAGAATATCCCAGCAAAGGCTGTGCCCAAAAAGAACATGGCAGACAAATCTAATCCCAAAAAGAATATCCCAGCAAAGACTGTGCCCAAAAAGAATATCCCCGACAAATCTAATCCCAAAAAGAATATCCCAGATAAATCTAATCCCAAAAACAATACTCCGGCCAAGCCTAACCCCAAAAAGAATATTCCACCCAAATCTAATTCCCAAAAGAATATTCCACCGAAACCTAATGCCAAAAAGAATATTCCACCCAAATCTAATCCCAAACACGATATTCCAGTCAAATCTAATCCCCAAATAATTATTCCAGCAAAGACGACCCCCAAAAAGGATTTTCCACAGACGTCTATCCCCCAAAGTGATATTCCAGAAAAACCTGTCCCCAAAAAGAAGTCAATAATGGAAGCAATTCTGGAGGCAAAAAAGGTCATGCCTCCAAGACCCAATAAAAACAAAAACATCGGTCAGAGCCCGCTAAAGACAACCCCCTCCGACTACACACCACACGCCCCCTTAACAAGCCCAGAACCCTGGTGGCAGTATTCCTCTTTCACGCCGCCCCCCAGCACCAGTTCCCTTGTTACAGCTCCAAGCATGCCTGTCCCACCGTGGACTAGTGGCGACTCAGAAACCGCAAACCAAACTCCACCGTGGCTCTACTACGTCCACACGTCCGACGAGGGAACGACGACGCCCAGCGCGTTCACGTTCGACGACGTCATAACATCGCCCGGCGACGGCACCACTTTCTTCGAGGATGCCAGCGTGTCCGGCGGCGGCGCCGACGACGTCGGTCTGAGCAGCAGCAGCGGCGAGGGTCACGTGATCATCACCCGCGGCGAGGGCGTTCTCAGCGGCGATCACAGCACGATGCCGTACGCCGACCCCGCCGCGATGACGAGCGGAACGGTGGTGATGGACGACGACGGCCTGGTGATTCCTACCATCGACGGCGCGGGGGACCTGCACGTCCGACCTTATTGGTCGGACCTGCCCGAGTACATCCCCGTGAGCGTCACGACCTCTGACCTGATCACTGCCCCTCCTACTCCTACTCCTCCTCCTCCCCGGACCACCACTGCGGAGCGACTCGTCCACACGACGACAGCCTGGGGAGAGGAAGAGGAGATCGGCGAGAACAACTCCCTCGACCACCACATCCCGTACGGCGGCGGCGACGGCAGAGTCTTCGGCGGCACGGACGACGACATCATCTCCCAGAGTAACCTGATTGCCAGGCGTCGGATCAACCTACGCGAGAGGACGAGGAACAAGCGCATCCAGGAGCTCCTGGCAGAGAAGCGGAACTTTCTGCTGAGGATGAAGCGAGCCAGGCCGGCGTGACGAAAAACAACACGAAAAGAGAGCCCTCCCCGCCCTTCTCGTTTTCTCTTATAGAGATGAACGTCTCCATAAGTGAGACCGGTTTGTTTTTAAAGCCCTTCTGAGCTCCCGTCAATTAAGTGTCTCTGTAAGACGTGCCCGCCGTGCCCTTACTTGCAGAAACGCTAAAAAAATACTGACCGTCTCTTTGACTGAATGGACCCTTTGAGAGAAACACAAACCATGACCAGATGTTTACACATTTGTTTTGAATAGAGAACGTCCTTTTAGATTATATAGATAATGTAAAACAGGTGCCGATTTGAAGCAAAGGGCCTTGTCTGTGTAACTAACCACAATAGTACACAACAGATTTGATGAAAAACCACTACATGCCACTTGTCCGTGACTTTACATTTTTTGGGATCCAGACAAATATCACACTGCCTATTTGTTTGAAGATTTGGCACATATAAAGTAGTACCACCAAGACCATAAACGCTTGCATCCCTGCAATCCAGAACTTTGGAAACAACAAAAGCTAGACTCAAAAATGTAAAATGACACGCCATTTTGCGCCCAGGACTGCAGGAACATAATCCAACGCACTAAAAACGGTGGTTTTCGAAAGATGGTCCGGTGACCATCAGAGGTCCTTGAGTGAGTAACAGCCAAATGGAGAGCCGGTAAAGCAATGTGACCCTTATGAATCTTTAGATCTTAAGAGTGTAATATAACCCTTAAAGATGATTTACTTGAATGCCATGTTTTTATTCCACCCTAAAACATGATCATCAGGTTATTAAGATATTTGAGGAAGATTTTGTTTTTCCAAAAACATGTACAGTATTTGTCAAAATGCCGTTTTGACGTGGGTATGCCTGGTGATGGGTGGAGATCCACCTGAACTGAAGCCACACCCACAGCTGTAGATGTGTGTTATGGGAGGAGGAGTTGGGGGAGGGGCTGATAATGTGACGTCACTCTATTACAGTTTTTTCATTGGCACGTTTGACTGGAAAGGTTAAACCTTTTCCAGATAGAAACCATAAAATACAAAGGGAAGACATCATTGCACATAAAAAACACACCAAAGACTCTAATGAAGTACTGTCACTTCTTACACAAGTACGGAATTGCAAAAAATACAAAATCACGGCACTCCAACTTTGAAATAATTTTATTAGAGAATCTAAGATATATTTTTTTTATAGTGTGCCTGTCCTTACATGGTGCGGCCCATGTGGCGTCACATCAATGCAGAATGGCATTATGAACCGAAGCTGATCCAACAATAACCAAATATTTTTGTTTTGCATCCTTCATTTCCTCACAAATGATGAAGTGCTCAGTGCTCAAGGTTCTGGTTAAAAAAAAGCCAACGTTTCGGTCAGAAAACCTTCGTCAGTGCTTATCTTCATGAGCACTGTCGAATGTCTTCAGACCGAAACATCTTAAGTCTTAAGTCATAAGTCTTGTCTACATCTAGACAAGACTTAAGACGAGACTTAAGACGTTTCGGTCTTGAAACGCATAGATTATTATATAGATTTTATACAGCGAGTGAGTCTTTTTCAGTCAGGTTTCTCTTTGTTTTCGAATGACTGTTCCACTGTCCAAAACAAACCAACCAAAAACCCTTCATATGTACGGTACGTACTGTCTCAGGAAGCTAACAAGAGATCTGGACTATTGAGGCCAAACGTTATGACCCACTAGTGTTGTATTGTGTGTGTTTTTTTCCTTCGTGTGTCGCCCTGTGTGTATGTTTCTGTCCTCAATGTGGTGTGTGTGTGTGTGTGTGTGTGTGTGTGTGTGTGTGTGTGTGTGTGTGTGTGTGTGTGTGTGTGTGTGTGTGTGTGTGTGTGTGTGTGTGTGTGTTGTCCCGGCAACACACAGGAAAAAAAATGCATAATATGACCCTACTGTCATAACGATAACATAATATATGAAGATATATTTTAATATCTCAATTCAAGAGTCGTCAAAAAGCATTTATTAAAGAAATAGTTTTGATATATTGATATTTTTCATATAGATTTTTTTTTACAAAAGGGTCAGTACGGTGTGGTAATTGTGTTGTTGTTGTTGAGGTTCTTAAAGACTTTGAGTCATTGTGCTTTCAGTTGTGTATAATTCTCAATAGGCAAATGACAGAAGAAGAAAAAAAAAGAAGCTTATTCATATCTACTGCGTTACAATACAAGCTTTGAGGGCCAGTTTGTGTCGTTGTGTTTACCGAAACATGATATTATTTACTGGTACATTTTCTGCCTTGCAGCTGCTGCGGAAGCACATACGTCTCTGTACGATATCTGTACATATGAAACAGAAAGTTAAAGTTTTTAATATTTATTAAAGTTCACTTGCCTGTGGTATTTTGCAAATTTTATCGTGTCTGAAATCTTTTACCTTTTGTTATTTAAACCACTCTGTCTGTATTTTTGGTGTTTCAACTTTCATTGAAAAATAGCACACGTTCATGGCTATCCATAGCCGCGAACACCTGCTATTTTTTGGGGGGAAATTGTGAGAATGCAGCACTTTTTTTTTAATATGTTCTTTCAGAGCGAACGTTTAGTAGAATCTGGAATGCCTGGTCAAAACGGTTTAACTGAACTTGTTGAATTGAGCGTCTCTGGCGGGAATGAGATAGCACTTGATGTTGTCGCACGGGTCACTCTTCTTATATGGGTTTGTTTGTGCTCTTACTGTAATTTTTTTAAATGAAATGCTCAGAACTGCAGCCCAATATCAATATCTCTATTGGAGATCATGTGTGATTTGGAATTGGAACTGTGATCATAATGCTCTTTATTCAATCTATACCTATACTCTATACACATTCTTCTTCATTATCTGATTGGTCTAAATGAGTCATGTGTCCATTTAAAGCAACCTGATTTCCGATCTTGAAGTGGCACAGATCTGATTCAGGCTAAGGCCTCGGCCACACGAGGAAAATATCCGTTCTTTTCCTCCCCCGTTGAAAAAAAAAATCCTGTCCACACGACAAAGATATCCATGTCCACACGTAAACCCAAAACGGACATTTGGGGCTCCAACACGTATGCCAAGCCAGTAGGTGGCGATAAGAAATATTTGGCACAACACAGAAATGGCTGGTGTTAGCTGGTTTCCATGGTTACCCAAATACAAATTTCACGTAACCTGGTAGTAGTAAGGGACTATGTTATTGGAGTTATTGAATTGAAGTGAATTGAATATTGGAGGAAATGTGAACTGTATACAGTTCACATTAATTAATGCACAGGAGGGGTATACCCTTCCTGTGAATTAAAAAAACAACAAAGGTCCGCAGCCGCTCCACAATTCCTACCATGATGCGCTATGGGGACTGATAAAAGTCTGGGATTCCGGGAGGCGGGAATGTCGTAACTCTTCTACTGGATGTTACATTAAAGTAGTCATCCAGTAGAAGAGTTACGACATAGAGGGGTCAGAAACTGAGTGCTCGCGCTGTTCAATGCAGCCTGAATAGGGACACCTCGGAAGTTGTTTGGTCACGTCATGAGCTGATAAGTATGAGACGTCATCGTTTTCGTTTCATGTGTCTACACGGCTCCGCTGCTCCGGATATTTTCGAATATCTTCACTTATTTCTCCGTTTGCAGAAAGCTCCGTTTGAGTGACGTAAAACGCCGTTTGCGTGTAGTAGAATGGCCCAAACGCAGGAATATTTCTGCGTTTGGCAAAAGATCCGGAGTCGTGTGGCCGGGGCCTAAGATTTGGCTGCCACTGTAAATCAATCAGGCCTTAGTCGACTACCAATCTATTTTTACTTTTCTATTCTTTTGCATGGTTTGAGATTGTTATATAATTTAACAAATAGTTAATAATTATAATAACTACTGTGGTGCCCAGTTAGGCTCGGGTACCTTTGAGCATATTGAGAGAAACGGCGAGATCCTTTTGCGACCTGTAGAATGGTCACAACGGTTGCTATAGGTTGGCGACCACAGCTTTTTTTCCCTCCCAAACCGGCAAAGTCGCGACCGTTTGTGAACTGTCACAACCTTTTTTTATTGGTCGCTACTAAAAGGCATGTACAAAGAAGCTGATCTCTAACTGAAGCAACACTGCATTTGTTTCACTGTAAAAAAAAAAAAAAAAAAAAAGTTTGTACCGATGGCTGAGGCTCAAATATGCACAACTTAATCTTTGAGACGAGCATTATGCTACTGGCAGAATGAATCCGTTACTGTAAGTTTCTGACGTTTATAGTTAGAAAATAAAAACAAAAGATATGGAAGAAAGTACCAACCTAGATGATATGATGATTGTTGGGTTATGGGATGCCGTCGTGTCATGTCTGTGATTTTAAATAGTTCTTGGAGAATAAACACAGAATCATGACGTAATCTCAACTCTACACATGCACACACATACGATAGTAAGCCACGTGAAGTCATGGAAGGACATAATTGTTAGGTTGACTTGACATGAGACTGGAATATTTCTTCATTATGTGGCATGACAAGCATGTCGTATGTTATATGTACTCAGTGATGGGCAGTAGCTTGTTACAAGTAGCTAAGCTACATAGCTTAACTACATTTTCCCGTAGCTTACTATAATTGTTCTGGGAATAGCTTGTAGTGAAGCTACACTACTTGTTTCGAGTAGCTTGTAGTGGAGCTACACTACTTATTTTGAGTAACAAGGAAAGTAGCTTACTACATTTTCCCACACACATTTTCAAATTCCACCCATTTTTAATGGGTAGAAAACCTCTAATATACATCCCTGAACTTAGACATGGCACCATCCTAGGTTATTATGATTATTTTATTATGATTATTATTTAGATGGTTGTACATTAAGTTGAGATATATATTTATATATGTGTAGTGTTGATGTAGCAAGCTACTTTTGTCGTGTAGCTTGTAGTGTAGCTTGCTACAATTTTCTGGGGATAGCTTGTAGTGTAGCTTAGCTACATTTTTTGAGAGTAATAAGTGGTGTAGCTTACTACATTTTCCCAGTAACTTGCCCATCACTGTATGTACTTTTGTGTGTTCTTTTGATATATGTTCATATACTGTATGTTGCTACAGTATATGTCCATATAGTGCAAATTTTACATGTTCACATGTAAAATTCACATGTAATATGTATGTTGTCTTATCTGCATGGCGCATGTTTAGATGTTGCCATATGTCCATATGATGTCATATTGTATGCTTCTTGCCATATGTTCCTCTGTTGACATATGTGTTGAAATGTTCATATGTTTCACATGTTCGGCTGTATTCATATGATATATACAGTATGTCCACATATTGTCATATCTCATATGTTACCATATGCATACGTTCACATGCTATCATTATGTTCATGCGTGTTATTATCATATGTTCATATGTGGTCATATTCCATATGCTCTATGGCAGGGGTTTTCAACAGGTGGTCCGGGGACCACCAGTGGTCCCTGAGAGGGTTCCAGGTGGTCTCCAGCTAAGTTGTTTAACCAGATGTAACTCTTGAGAACGTAAAAATGAAACCAAATGGACCCTTGCGGATCCATTTGGTTTCATTTTTACACTCTCAAGAGTTAAAATATTCATCATCTGAATTAGCCCAAATCTACACAACTAAAGATCTATGTTTGCCTCTTATGTTTCCGAAATCCAGCCTGGAATTGTAGATAAAAACAGAAGAAATCTTTGGTTTTGGGGTCTATGGGGCTAAAATTCTGAAGAAATGGTGGTCCCTGGTGTCAAAAAGGTTGAAGACCCCTGCGCTATAGGTTCATATGATTGGGACGTCCCAATTTTCAATCTGTAGCATTATATTAGACTGGATATTCAGTCTGTGATTTGCAAGGGGGCAAAAAGAAGAATCAATCAAATGATCAGAATCGAATGGGCAGAAAACAGACGTCATTGGGACATCCTAGTTATCATATGTTCATGTCATATGTTAATATGTCGTCCTTCCTTGCCCTTGTGTTTATATGCTGTTATGATGATCATCCATGGCCACGGGAAGGTATTGACAGTAGGGGGTGCTGGATGATCACTATGGGGTCCTGCAAGATGCGCACACATGCAAAATGTGTGTGAATGCGCATTGTGCATGCACATTTTCATGCATTTACACACGGAAAAGTGGCTTTTACCTTCCCTCTCCACATGCATAAGCTAACTGACACAGGTACCTTACCTTATCTGATACAACGATAGAGCATATGCATAAGCCCTATTAACAGGAATCTGTTTTGATTAAAATCACTAGTATTTTCCTCCTCCTGTCCAAGGGGGGCTGTGTCTGAAAAAAAGGGGTGCTCAAGCCCCCCCCAGCACCCCTACTTCCCTCAGCCATGTGATCATCTGTAATCATTTGTCCATATGCTTACATGATGTCTTTTTGGTTTGTAAGTCATCATACAGTATGACCATACATTTCATGTTCCGTCTGGTACGACTGGGACATGAACATCGAGAGCAAAGCCATGGCACCTGCGGGGCCAAACTTTAAAAATAATAAATTGCTACTGAATGTTTTTAAAAGATGTCACAACACAATGTTTTATGTGTTCGATTGAAAGGACCATGAGATGAAATGTATAGGCTTTGGTACAAATTGAGAGTGGCGGCAAAATCAGTTTACGACCGTGGCATACAGTAGGTCGCAGTGGTGGCCAAACGGTCGTGGCGCGACCATTATACATCAGTTGCGACCAGGGCCGGATCTAGGCATGGGCATTGGGGGGGCAATGCCCCCCTAAATGCCCTGACCCCCCCACCAAACTTGATGGCATGCAAACAACCCAAATTTCAAAGATATTTCAAATTAAATTGCGTACAGTATATATTTAAAATGACTTGAAACACTACTACTGACGGCCGACTGTTTCAATACCAGTTGTGACTGTTTTCGCAGAATTCGGAAAATAACAAATAGTGACATTACAGTACATCGTAACAGGTAGCTGTTTTGATGCCAAGTAAAAATTCTTAAAAGGATCCCTGTCTAATAAGATAAACATTGCTTAAAACATTATACTTTCCCTATATAACTAAAATAAGCAAATAAAAACACCATTAGCATCTTATTTCTTTCATAAATAGAGAATATTTCACTCTACAGGAACTGCTCTTGGCACAGGATGATGATGTCACGTGTGATCTAGCTCTATGGAATACATGGATGAGCAAATGAGCATGCTCTGTGTGACATCATCCTGCGACCGGAGCACCTCCTATTGAGTGAAAGATTCTCTATTTATGAAAGAAATAAAGTATTGAAGGTGTTTTATCTGCATATTTTAGTTATAGAAGGCAAGAATAGTGTTTTAAGGCATATTTGTCTTATTAGCCAGGGATCCTTTTAACACAGACCTTACTTGCAACACTGTTGTATTGTAATTATGGTTAGGTCTATTGCAAGTTTTACATATAAGAGTATGAGTACTTTATTCCGCCTATCTGTCTCTAATGAACTTCCATTTCATCAGGCCTGTGTGTGTGTGTGTGTGTGTGTGTGTGTGTGTGTGTGTGTGTGTGTGTGTGTGTGTGTGTGTGTGTGTGTGTGTGTGTGTGTGTGTGTGTGTATTGGTCAAACCTTTGCGTCCGTAAACACAGCAAGGTACTTTGCCACTTTTGTGTGTGTGTGGGTGTACTCCATAAAAAGTGAATGGATCTTCTTATAGCCGTGATCTAGAAATACACTGACCTTTGCTCACTGGCTAGCATATATAGCATGACCTGGTTATCTGCGCGCGAGCGAGCGTGTGTGTGAGTGTGCCTATGTTTGTTCGTTCAGGCAATTCCCGGCCTATATTTATGTTCTGGGCGAGTGCGACAAAGCTGAACAGTCAGAAAAGAAACAATATGTTTATTTTTTCCCCTATCTGTTGCCGTGTGTATATCTCTATACACCACCACACACACTGTTATTGTTAGACAGGTGACTACGCAATGTTTACAGAGCGTTAGCCGTTGGGGCAAACAGACCGTGACCTATATGGGTATAGCAAACACTCGGCTAGCCAACAACACCACCAGCAGCAGCGGCCGTTCAATGAATGGAAATGTGCATGTCTTGTTTCGCACGTCATGCATTTGACAACATACATTGCACATGCCGTAGTTGCCCCATTCTTTTTGCTGAGACGGTGAGTGCAACAACTCGGCAACGGAGTGCCTTATTCTCTTGTCGAGACACAAAAAGGCACGTTTGTCAAGCTTGCTTGTAACTATATTAACTCTCAGGATTAAATTATACCTCGCCCCCCACTCCCTCAATATCAATTCCTTTGCCATCGACTATATTTATTTCATCCTACTATCTCTCTCCCTATCCCTCCTCTCTTACTCCCCCCTCCTCTTCTCTAAGTCTCTCTCTTCCTCTCCATCAATGCGGTCGGCCAATGACAGTGCTCAGGGTAAGGAAATGGATGGTAAGTCTATTTTTAGAAGCAGGGAAGGAGGGAGAACTGAGACCGAGCTACAGGGAGGGAGGGGGAGAGAGAGAGAGAGAAAGAGAGAGAGAGAGAGAGAGAGGAGGGAGGAGCAGATATACTATATCTCCATTCTCCTGTCTGGGGACAGAGAAAGGCAGGTTGGATCCTGGAGATGAGCATCCTCTTCGCCCCATGCTGAAGGCACAGCACAATGATATACTGTCCATAACCTGCACACACAGAAACAGAAAGACTGGCACCGTTCACTGCATTCGGAGAGAAGGAAGGGAACGAGCCAGAAAAGAGAAAAGGAAGGAGAGAGAGAGAGACACTTTGTCTCGGACAACAAACAAACAAACAGCAAGCGGAATAGGAAACAGGTGAGTGTGACGAACACACGCCGGCCGGCCGCGCAGAACAGCCCTATAGAATCGTTCATGTTTTGAAAGTGCATTTTAGTGCAAGATGTGACGTTGAAAAAGATGGTTAAATCAAACTTTGCCTTCGAGTCTCAGAGGAGCATGCAAATGGCTCCTAGGATATAAAGTCGTTGCTTCTATATTTAGCCGACTGGCAACACAAACTTGAAGAAAATCTTCTGGGATAGAGCCGACGGCAACACCTTGAAGAAAATCGGGGGAAGAGGGAGGGAGGGAGGGTTGGATTTTTTTGGTTTGGGCACAGGCTATTTTGGGGGTGGGGGGTGGAGGTGGAGTCTGCTGCTGCCAGACATTCTGGGAGGACATTGTGGATCTAGGCATGGGCAGGGGGGGGGGGCCCAGTCTGCCCCACCAAACATGATGGCATGCAAAACAAACAAAGATATTTCAAATGAACGTGCCTATATTTACAGTAAAATGATTTGAAATACTACTTTTATTAACTAACTACAGCTGTAGCACTAAACCGCATTTCATCATTGAAACCAGAAAACTCTCTAAGTCAGACCTTTAGCTTTATGCATGGTGTGTGTCTGTTGCAACTTTAACAACTGATGTTATTATTGATGCTTTACTTGCCTAATATAAGTTCTGTAACCGAAAATGGTATGGGTGCGGCTTCATCGCCGCGCCCATACCATACCAGCGATGAAGCCACCCCCATGCCATTTTCTCCCGCCCCTCCAATTGGGGAATGTTACATCCGCCCCTGCTGTGGGCTGCTGTAACAATAATGGGTTGCTTGAGAAAATATAGGCTTTGCAGACAGTCGCTCGGTGTGCATGCACGCATGGTTGGGGAAAGACGAAGTTAAAATATAGCCTGGCTGGCTATTTCTGTTCCTTAATGGCGTGCTTCAGTGTGTTTGTATTTTAGTCCGGGGTGTTTGCACACTGCTCCTCCAAAGTAAACACAGAGGAGGAATTACGAGGATGATTGGGGTTGACCTTGGGGTTACACCAATCCACCATGCCTTAATGGACCCTTAAGGAGCTCTTATTTTGGAGTTTAATGATTTTACCATGTAATGTTGTAGACAGATTATCAGACAGGTCTCTTAATAATATGATGGACAATGTTAATTATTAATATAAAAAACAGATATACTTTTTTAAAAAGAAAACAAAACAAAAGATTAACTTTATCACATAACGTAACAGTTATTTTTTCTGAAAAGCATAAGGCTTATATTGCCCACCTCTTTAACAAAGGTAATACATATATAAGACAGAAAGAAATCACCAGAGCATTCTCTCAAGTGCACAAGTAAAATAATAATTTATCAAATGTCTTCGTGTTTGCGAACAAAAACATATATTTTTCCCCATATCTTCATAATGTCTTTCATACACATTATTTCTCACATACATTGGTTACTACGGCAGTGTACGGTTTTATAATGCTAAGAAAAAAATATATAAAAATAATATTTTATATATATATATATATATATATATATATATATATATATATATATATATATATATATATATTAAGGCTGTCCGAGTTAACTAGTTAATCGCGAGTTAACTCAGCCATGAGTTAACTCGATTAATTTTTTTAGTGCGAGATTAACTCACAGTAAAACCAAAGGCCGAGTGGGTCCATTTGGTTCAATTTCGCCAAATGCAGGTGAATAATTTTTAAATATCTGCATCAGTTAAGTTATTTTAAAATAAGTCTACACAATTAGAGAATGTAGAGAACTTTCTACAAAATGTGCATGTTCGTTCCGAATGATATCGTTGACAAATTCTTTAATTTAGGTCTGGAAGTCTAAATAAATGTCATCAAATGGTGGTCTGTGGCTCAAATGCAGAATAAATAATTGACCTTGATATGAATATTCTTGAAAAACACTCATTTAAGGTATATTTAGAACTCATGAAAATATGCGATTAATTTGCGATTAATCGAAGATTAACTATGGGACATCATGCGATTAATCGCGATTAAATATTTTAATCGACTGACAGCTCTAATATATATATATATATATATATATATATATATATATATATATACAGTATCTATATATATATATATATATACAGTATGTCACAAAAGTAAGTACACCCCTTGCATTTTTTCAAATATTTATTGATATATATTCCTGGGAAAACTTTGACGAAATGACACTTCAGTACAATATAAAGTAGCCACTGTACAGCTTGGAAAATGCTGTAAATTTCATTTTTTCATCAAAATAACTGAAACACAGCCATTAATGTCTAAACTGATGGCAACAAAAGTAAGTACACCCTTCAGTGAAAGTGTCCAAATTGGGCCTAAGTCGCCCAAGTAGACATTTTTCCTCCCCAGTTCCATGTGACTTGTTAATGTTAACACAGTCTCAGGTGTGAGAGGTGAGCAGGTGTGTTAAATTTGGTAATATCGCCCCCTACATCTCATAATGGTCACTGGAAGTTCAACATGGCACCTCATGGCAAAAAAACTCTCCGAGGATCCGAAAAAATGATTGTTGCTCTAGATAACATGGGCCTCGGCTATAAGAACATTGCCATCATCCTGAATTTAAGCTGCAGCACCATGGCCAAGGGCATACAGCAGTTTAAGAGGACAGGATCCACTCAGAACAGGCTTCAAGATGGTTGACCAAAGAAGTTGAGTGCACATTCTCAGCATCAAATCCACAGGGAGACGTCCGGAAATGGTCGTAGAAGTTCTGTAAGCATTGCTACAGAGGTTGGAAGGGTGGGGGGTGACCCCGTCAGGGCTCAGACAATACGCCATATGCTGCATCAACTTGGCCTCAATGTCTGTCACCCCAGAAGAAAGGCTCTTCTCATAATGATGCACAAGAAAGCCCTCAAACAGTTTGCTGAGGACAAGGAGACTAAGCATATGGATTACTGGAACCAAGTCCTGTGGTCTGATGAGGCTAACAAATATTTTGATGGCTTTCTTGTGCATCATCATGAGAAGAGGCTTTCTTCTGGGATGACAGCCATAGAGGCCAAGTTGATGCAGCATGTGGCGTATTGCCTGAGTACTGACAGGGTGACCCCCCGCGGCCCCGCCCTTCCAGCCTCTGTAGCAATGCTCACAGAACTTCGACGACTATTTCCCTACGTCTCCCTGTGGATTTGATGCTGAGAATGTGCACTCAACTTCTTTGGTCAACCATCTTGAAGCCTGTTCTGAGTGGACCCTGTCCTCTTAAACTGCTGTATGCCCTTGGCCATGGTGCTGCAGCTTAAATTCAGGATGATGGCAATGTTCTTATAGCCGAGGCCCATGTTATCTAGAGCAACAATCATTTTTTCGGATCCTCAGAGAGTTTTTTTGCCATGACGTTGCATGTTGAACTTCCAGTGACCATTATGAGATGTAGGGGGCGATATTACCAAATTTAACACACCTGCTCACCTCTCACACCTGTTATACATTAATGGCTGTGTTTCAGTTATTTTGATGAAAAAATGAAATTTACAGCATTTTCCAAGCTGTACAGTGGCTACTTTATATTGTACTGAAGTGTCATTTCGTCAAAGTTTTCCCAGGAATATATATCAATAAATATTTGAAAAAATGCAAGGGGTGTACTTACTTTTGTGACATACTGTATATATATTATATATATATATATATATATATATATATATATATATATATATATATGTCAATGTACATTTGACATTTCTGACTGAATACCTCCGTCATCAACATCAGCTTTGTCTTCTGGATCGCATGTGAATGTTACAATGACGTGTCATTGAAATGTCATGTTTGATTTAACTCCACATTTAACTCCAGTGACCGGTCTTTGGGGTGAAAATAAGATTTTTTTTTCTTCTTTTTTTATCGTAAAATGTGCCAGATCAACTGAACCATGAAGGGTCAGTGCTGTCTCCCATTGGCCCACAAATGACCAGTGCTGTCTCCCATTGGCCCACAAATGACCGCATTGTACAGTAACTGGAGTGTGCTTTCCAATAATTGGAGGAGTAAAATCGCCATTTGAGCGTAATAAATGACACACCTCCAAGTTTTGACTTAAGACTTAAGACCTGATACTTAAAAAATGTGCTGTTGCCCCTTTGCAACAGCAAAAGTGCACATACACCAAGGCCCACCCCCACTTGATTCGGATTGGAGGAACGCCCCTCTCCTCCTCATTGGGTGAAAGGACTTTCTCCCAAAGCCCAAACTGAAAATAGTTGTTGTTTTTGTGTTTTTACCCCAGGGACTTATTGGGTCACAAATAGGGGATTAGCCGAAGTAATGCATTATTGGCATAACTTAGCATTATTTGCATTTTCACAATACTTAGCACTACTTAGCATCAATAGCATTGTTAAGAATACTTACCATTATTAACAATACTTAGCATTGGCATTACTTAGCATTAGTGAGCATCTTCACAATGATACTTAGCATTACTGAGCATTATTAGCATTACTAACAATACTTAAGGGGAATTTTCCCGAGAGGATACAAATGTGAACCAAATGGACCCTAGCGGGTCCATTTGTACCCTTCACAGGAAAATTTTGAAAATGGGACTGAAAAAGGGGTCTGAAAGAAAAATCATTAACATGGTGAAATGCATCTTGATGATGTCATCAGATGCATTTCACCATGTTAATAATTTTTTTCAGACCTACATCTTTAGGAAATACAGAATTGGGGGAACTTTTTGTATCATGTCCACACAACATCTCTAAGGTATATTAATGACATATGAAAATGTTGAAAATGGGTGGATGGATTCCCCTTTAGCATTAGCATTAATTACCATTAGTTAGCATTATTAGCATTACTTACCAGGGGCGTAGCTAGCAATTCTGGGCCCCCTGTAAAGCTTTTCCACATGGGGCCCCCTTTCCCAGTGGTGTTAAAAGGGAATTTCACCCATTTTCAACATTTTTTTTCTGAGAGCGTACAAATGAAACCATTTGTTCCATTTGTACGCTCTCAGAAAAAAAATGTTGAAAATGGGTGAAATTCCCTTTTAACACCATTACAAATAAAGGTTTTATTTGTAATAATCAATACAAATAAAACCTTATTAATGCAAGCTTTTAGTGCCCCCCCCCCCCCCCGTCTTTGGGCACCCCTAAAATTGTCTAACTTTTCCCCATCTGTCAACGCCACTGTTACTTACCATTATTGCCACCCCCCCCCCCCCCCTCCCAGTTGCAGGCATGCGGACTCGCTCCAGACTGCTGTCGAAGAGGCGGAGCCTGCAGCTCCCCACCATCAGAGAAGGCGCGGAGGAGGTGCCGAGGGACGCCGCCGCCGCCACCGCCGTCGTCACGGACTCCAGCGGACTCCACCGCCGCCCGGCGTCTCCGGACGACTACCTCCTCTCCATCTGTCACCTGGCCTCTCCTACGTTCCCCACCGCCGCTGCTGCTACTGCCCCTAGTCCTGACGCCGTGGATGCCACCGCTGCAGCCGCCCGCCTGACGGAACGCCCGTTCCTGCGCCAGAGGCTGTGCTTCCTGCGGCACAGCGGCGGTGGGAACAAGCCGCCGCCGCCTCCTCCGGCGCCGCCGGTAACCCTGCTGGACGTTCGCCTCCACAGGGAGAAGGAGGAGGAGGAGCGCGTCGGACATTTGCAACAGGGACAAGGAGAGAGGAAAGACTGGGATTCGTCTGACCCTCTGGAGTGTCTCTACGGACGCCAGAGCTAGTAGTAGGGACGCTTCCCGCAGCCTCTACTGGTCAAAACATACCCATAGGACTCGAATGGAAAAGTCTGATAAGATTTCGTAACAAATTCCTAGAAGAATCCTATACGGTTTCGTAAGATCTTATATAGGCAGGGGTGCACATAAGCGGTGCTCAGGAGCACCAAAAATAATGAGCTGTCAATCCAGGGGTGGAAAGCTCCTTTGAGCACCATACAGCTGGGGCTCATAATGACTGGCCGACTGGGCCAGTAAAAAAAAGCCTTGAAAATGAAATAATTTTAACTAAAGTCTAAAATACTACTAGTATTTTAATGGATGTAGAATGCAGGTAGTAGTACTACTACTAGGCTAGCCGCTATTGCAACGGCCAAACTATCGCCCTGTACTGTAATACTGTACATTGATCGGGCTGTGTGGAGTGGAAAAAAGGGGTACCAGGACCCGGCGATTCGAGTCGCCGCATTTTAGGAGCACCAAGTAACATCCCCAGGTGCTCCTCTGAGTACTGGACCAAAATAGCTATGTGCACCCCTGCTTATAGGAACCTTCTAAGAATCCTATAGGATTTTGTTTTTATAGGATTCCTATAGGAATCCTATAGGAATCCGTTCCAAAAAGGAGGAATCCTTCAGGATTTTTAAACTAAAACACTGGTTCACAATCCGATTAGGGTCAATTTAGGGGTCATTGACATGAAAACATTTAGGAACCAGTCCACTGCCTGTAAATAAGCTAAGAGAGACCCTACGGCTGTGCCGTTGAAACAAGCTTGTAAATATCTGTTTGTTTTTGTACTTTTTCATTGGTTAAAAGCGCTCAAACCTTCTCTCCCTCAACCCCTCCCTTATTCCCTGTTTTTTTGCTTTCTTGGACAAAATGACGTGATGGGAACTACAGTACTATGCACAACGTTTTCTTTCACCCACTTTTTTTTACTTGTAAAACTGTGATGTGACAACAATGAATGACACTGATTCTGATTACTCCTCCCCTCTGGCGGTGCTCGCTCTCCACTCTGCTGCCGAATACACAAAGGCTCGGCCCAAATAACACTCGCACCAGCTGAAATGTTGCGACGTTGAGGGGTCAGAAAACTGAGCTCTCGGGAGGGCTGTTGCCGCCTGAAAGAGGGACAAAAGAAGGACATTTTTTTTCTGAGAGTGTACCAAATGTCCATTGGGTTCCATTTGTACACTCTCAGAAAAAGGTCCTCAAAGAAAAATCATTAACAAAGTGAAACACAACTCGATGATAGAGCCCATGAAGCAAGTTAACGACAGCGTCAATACTCAGGGCCAAGTTTTATTTGGGCCGAGCCTTCCTGTTACCCTGCTGCCCACCATGAAACGTTCGTCCCTCACAAAAGGCAAGAAACCCCAGGTGCGTACCTACCGTACCAACACTGGGGCGAGACCTATTCGTGGAAGTTGCAGGATTGTATACCGCCAAGTCCCAGGGGAAAATACATCTGACGGATGTTCACTTCCACAGACTCTCTGCCTTAGATTATGCCCAGAGCCTTCTAGTGGGAGAGTTAGGAAATTCGTGTACCCGGAAGCAGAGCCCGGAAGCAGGGCTATACAACGCTCATAATAAGTATATGATAACGCTCACTACGCCTGCAGTATACCGTATCGCGAGACCTTGCTGGTCCCTATTAAATCCCATTCATTTCATCGACTTCCGGCTTGAGAGTGGACTCACAGGACTCCTCCATGCTCCTGGTGCATAGGAGTGAACGGGAATATCCTAACTCTACCACTAGAAGGCTCTGATTATGCCCAGGCTTGTCTCCTGGTAAATGAGTCATGGCGGCTGAGGCAAGGCGTACCATCCATCCATCCATCCATCCATCCATCCATCCAGCCATTGTTGAGCTGTAAAGCAGCTGCAGAGCAGTCAACTGTAGCAGACAGTTTGTGTGTTTAGACTGATCAGTGCTTGCACACAGGCGTTGACACTAATAGACCGTTCAGTAAGCCCCTCCCCAAACTGCTATGCTCCAATCACAGCTAAGCACAACATGTCATAGACAAACCTCTCCACCAATAGCTTTCATATATGATAAAACATTGTTTTTTTTTTGTTTTTTTTTTTTTTTTTTAAATGTCACACACATTTTTCCACCGCATAGGGCATACCTGGGCATTATGCGGCCCGGGGGCCAAATGTGGCCCTTTGGCTGACTCTGACCGGCCCGTGAAAGGATTTTAAACCACAGAGTTCCAGAGAGTTCCAGTTAAATATGGAAAGTTGGTTAATCAGATGTAACTCTTTGAGAGCTCAAAAGTTAAAATATTCTTCATGTGAATTAGCCCAAGTATTCACAACTAGAGAATGTAGAAGATTAATGGTCATTTTGAGCTGTATGTTTGACTGCTTTGTTTCCCAAATCCAGCCTGGTACTGTGGACAAAATCAAAAGAGATCTTTAGTTTTGGGGTCTTTGGGACTAAAATCTCATCAAATGGTGGTCCTCTGCATGTGGCTCAAATTCTGAATAAATGGGTGTCAAAATGGTTGGTCTTAGCTTACTTTTATCTTGAAATTAAATTAACATTACGCAGACTATGGTTCAGCCTTTAGTCTTGGCCCCCCACTATATTTCATGTATCTCATTTGGCCCCTTGCGAAAAATAATTGCCCACCCCTGGCATATAGGGCATGCCTTGTTGATGGCTTTGGAGGAGATTTTGAAGGTCTGGTTCCAAAAATGAACCAGTATTTATTGTGTAATGTCCATGATATTTACATCTGAAACCATAGTTAGTATTCGTAGCTATGTATGCACAGTATGTGTAAGTAGCTGACGTACAAATTGACTCTTGAGCAGTGTTGGGTATCGTTACTTTATAAACTAACGACGTTAGGTTATTGGACTACTGCCCCCTAAAACTAATCTCGTTAAGTTACAAGTTACTTTCTATAAAAAGTAACGTAATAGATTATTTTCCGTTATTTTCCGTTCCTGAACACAATTAAAATACTCCTTTTCTCTTTGTTTTTAACATATGCACAATTTAGTTGCATTGTATTACCAGTACATGATGAGTCGCACTCCACGTTGCGCACATGGAAACCACCAGCACCAATAACAGCGACAACAACAACTGTACAGACACCATGTCACCTACTATGAACTAGGTTGCTACAAAGTAGGCTATGCATCTCAGATGCACAGTAAGCCTACAGACAATATTATGTTGTACGCGGTACAACCAGTCCTCTCCACACTGCGCGATGACAACACAACCAGCTCTGCAGGTCAGGCTGCAGACCTGCAGGCTTCTCAATCTCTTCCCATCGTAACCCAGCCTATGAACAAGACAGTTGTAGTGGCTGAAAATGACTTCCAATAAGTCACTCATGCCGGCAGGCTAAGCCTGGGAGTTATACAAGCTATATGACGCGCAACATCATACATTGGCTCAGTGATAAGAATGATTCATACAAGGAAATACGTTTATGCTTGTGTTTACTGTATCAGTGCACCAAATATTACAATTATTCAATTCAATAAATAAATCGCAATAAATATGTGCAAATCTACAAAAACAGTGAGTAAATACAAATAAGAATCAAACAACCAAAGTGCCAAGTGCTATAAAGTGCGGTCAACAAATTATGTAGCCTCCCAGCTCACCCTGCCTCCAAGAATCCAAACCAGCCTTGGAGTGAGCTGGGAATGACCGTGCACTTGTAGCCTACGGTGGCCACCCACAGCGGCACTTCGACCAATGAACGAAGCCCGATGCGGAGCGCACCTCACCAACCCAGTGACACATAAGCTATCTGTCATTTTGGCTCCTACATTCCGGCCCCTAATTATGCCTGGGCATTAATTACAACTATTATTAATATGTAGGAGCTCAAATTATCCTTAGCAAAATACAAGAAATAGAAAAATAGAAAATTCAATGCAATTCTATGCAAATTAGTCAATCATAATGCATCATTATTTCTTCATCAATAGGATCTCCCTTCATCCGTATTCTCCTCTCCATCTGCAAAACAGAGAAATAAAGAGAGCGGGAGAGAGAGAGAGTTCAAAGAGCTCAACAGCTCCAAACGAGAAAGAATCCATAGAGCATGAGCTCTCCATGTGAGACTTCACGGCCCCTCTGCTTCCTGAAGTCAAGCCAATCTGCGTCTCCTCTCTGCACACAGAATCTTCAGTGATCTGCATGCTCCCATGTAGTTCCTCTTCATCAAGATCTGGCTGCGCAAGAAGCCTCCTGCTCTGAGCCAGGTCCAACATCTTCCTGACCACTTCTCCCAACCAGAACCAAGGTGGAATGCAACTGGCAAACAGCACATTTTTCTCATCGGCATGAACTGCCCTCACGGACACGTCTTCAGGAGAGACCTGCACAGAACGAGCGGATAGGTCTCGAGACTCCATTTCAGCTTGCGCCCAAGTATTGGACGACAAGGGTTTCACACCGGCTTCACTGTCTGCCAAGCTCCTGCACACACAGAACTCTTCAGAGAGATGAGGCTTGTAGAGCCAGGCTACCCATTGCTGGGCAGCAGTTATAGGCAACGCCTCACCTCTGCATGTCTGATCTTCACTGAGATGAAGTTCCTGGTGCCGGGCTGCCCATTGCTGGACAGCACTTATCGACAAAACCTCACCCCAGCCCGGCTTAGCTCTGCGTATGCCTTGCAGATGTCTCTCAGTGCCCAGCACCACAGGTCCAATAAATCCTGTGCCATCTTCCTCGAGATGAAGCTCTAAGCGCCGGGCTGTCCATTGCTGGACAGCACTTATCGGCAACGCCTCATCCCGGCCTAACTGATGTACGCACTGTGTTTTCTTGACACTGCACAACGCAGGTGCGGTGAAACATGTGGGATGTCCAGCCACCTTCTTGTTCTGTTTACGGACACCAACCAGCTGAACAGACTTTGTGACAGACCCTGTGCTGCCTTCTGTCGTCGATCCAAGTTGCTCATCCTTCGTGCATTCAGGGACGCCTGCCTTCGCCTGCTGCTCCCACAGCTGGTCAACTTTGGCAACTGCAATCCGGTTCACAGTGACGGGATTCACACCTGTGATTCCCATGCTGCCACACTTTCCAAGGGGACCATTCACGGTCCAGCCCAACATTGTTCTGACCGCGTAAGGACCACCACCAACACTCCTAACCACCTCCCATGGCTCTAGAGCCTCAGGAACATTGGTGCCAATAAGAAGATCCACCCCCGAGTCGATCTCTGTGATCTTGAGGTGCTCAAGATGCGGCCATTTCCGCAAGTCTTCCTGCCTCGGGATGTTACCTTGATCTACAGGCATGCTCTCCTGCGTGTAGACTGCAGGTAGCTCACAGAAAACATCTGTGTCCAGCCCAGCTACCTCCAAATCCAACACAACCCTGCTACTGACCACCTTCTCCTGACCCATTGTCCTTAGGAGGATGTCAGTCTTCTTTCCTGAGAGGTTCAGCCTGTCCATGAGCCGCTCCGTGCAGAATGAAGCAGAGCTCCCAGGATCAAGAAAAGCATAGGTCACCAACGTCTGACCTTTCTTAGACTTCACCCGAACGGGAAGTATGGCAAGAGTGCAGTCAGTCTCTCCGGCCCCAGTAAGACCACCGGACTGCACTGTGATCGAATTGTTCTCCTCTGTCGTCTCCAATTCTTCTGGCGCTTGCACTGGACTCTCCTCCTCAGGGTAGACATGCAACATGGTGGGATGTCTCTTACCGCACACTTTGCACACCAGACGTGCATTGCATTCACGGCTTCTGTGCCCAATGCACATACATCCAAAGCACAATCTTTTCTCCCTCAAGAAGGACATCTTCTCATCATGTGTCTTCCTTTCCAATAGACGACATGTGTCCAAGGAATGCCCAGCTCCACAAAGCAAGCATGTCTTGACGACAGATAAGCCAAGCTCTTTCTTCGGTCCAGTGTCAACCCTTTTGTCGACTGTAGCGACAGTAGTCGCAAAGCTACTTCTGTTTACTTCTGCAAAGTACTGAGGTTTAGCAGGCTTCACTTCTTTCTTCGACACTGTAGGGGTAGAATCCTGGATATCCCCAAACAGTGGGTCGCTCGCAATCTTCACCTGCCATTCAATGAATTCAACGATATCACCAAACGTGGCTCTGCGATGGTTCGTCTCCTGCAAGCTACAAGCGACATCTCTCCACTTCTCCCTGAGTTTGTAGGGCAACTTCTTGACAACAGCCTGCAAGTTAGCAGGAACATCCAACTCGTATGTAGATTCAAACTCCCCAAGAGCATTGAAGCAGGACCGCAGCAAGAAGCTGTAAGACTGAAGCGCATCGACATCCTCTGCCTTTATCACTGGCCACAAGAACACCTTGTTCATGTACGCAGAGGTGATCTTCAATGAGTTGCCGAAATGCTCTTGCAGCAAGGATTTGGCTGCGGCATAGCCAGTTTCAGAGGACATATGAAGACAACTACGAACCATGTCTCTGGGCTTCCCTTTCGTGTACTGCTCGAGAAAGTATAAGCAATCCTTGGCACTGTGAGTCTTCTCCTCGATGCAGTGTTCAAAGGCTCTCATAAAGGTTTGGTACTCCAAAGGATCACCATCAAAGGTTTGCATGTCACGTCGTGGAAGAAAGAACAAAGACTGTTGTTGAGCGAGTAAAGAGGTTATCTTGTTCTGCTCTTTTAAGACAGAGATCAACTGATCATTATTGTAGTTGTTCTGGACTAAAGGTGAAGGTTGTTGTGACTGCAACTGCGACTGAGGACGAACTTGAGGATCGGGCCATCCACTTTGCCACACTGTAGCTGCCTCAGGCCTTGGCTGCGATTGCAACCCTAGAGAAGTCACCTTAGGCCGAGCATCCAAAGAGGGAGGACGTGTCTGCTCAGGTTGAGCATCCAGGAACTGTGAACATGGCTGCTGTTCACCTGACATGTACTGAGATGGCTGCCATACTCGCTGCTGCCTCGTGTTCTTCACCAACATAGCTCGAGAATCAAGCAAAGATGGACGTGCGGCTGACTGCTTATGCCGTGCATCAAGTAGATGTGAACGTGACTGTGGCTCACCCATTACAACATGCTGAGAAGAGTGCCCCCCTGACGGAGGAACAAAGGTTTCAGCATCAGGATCCAATGGTTGAGAAAACTTTTCTCTCCCTTTCTCAACATAGGAATTCATCCCATCTGACCTACTGGCTGAAGAACCAGACACCTGAGAGAAGGAGGCCTTCAAGACGTTGAGCTTAGCTGCTGATGCCTCTATCTCTGCTTCCAACTCTAGCTGTTCTTTCCTTCTTTTTAGTTGTGCCTCTTGCTCTTCACGAGCTCTTCTGGACTGTGCCTCTTGCTCTTCACGAGCTCTTCTGAGCTGTGCCTCTTGCTCTTCTAGAGCCCTTCTGGACTGTGCCTCTTGCTCTTCACGAGCTCTTCTGAGCTGTGCCTCTTGCTCTTCTAGAGCCTGTCTCTCTTTGAGCTTCTTCTGGCGAGCGAGAAGAGCTGCCATGTCTGCTTCTATCAGGCGTGCGGATGCAGCAGAAGAAATAGTGGACCTACACTTACTACCTGCAGTGCTTCTTTTCTTTGAAGGCTCAACTGACACATTAGAGATACTATCATCTGGGTTAACATCATCAATGACTGAAGCTGCCACCACACCCCCACGGTCATCTGGAACACAGGAAGCATTTGGGTTATTCACTGCATTAGATGTTTCAACAAGATGTGGGGGTACATACAAAGGTATAATAGCCTCTTCCTGTAACTGTGCTGTACTTTGAATGGAAAGATTTTGAGAGAGCCATTTGTTTGCATTTTCAGTAAAATTAACTTTGCGTTTTTGTATGTCTGAAAACCAATTGTTTTGTCTCTCTTGTTCCTCTGGGGGAAGCAATGGAATGACCGAATCATGGAGAAGGCTTGCTTCATCGTACAGAGCAGATACATTGAAAAGATTGAACTGAACAGCCTTTGCGTTTTCAGAGCTTTGCATAAGGCCATTAATTGCTTTTACAAGTTGTTCAATCCTTTTAACCTTAGCTTTGCGTTCGTTTTGAAGTTGTTCAATTTTGTTTGATAGTGCTTTTGCAGTGAGCATTGATTGCCGTTTTGGCTCGTTTGCACTGGCAGTAGAACCTGGCCTTGATGAACTAGACATTTTGAATTTGCATTAAAATGAATCAAAGTCGAAATCATTTGCATCCAAATCGAAGCCCAAAATACACCGCAACAGCCCTAGTAGAATGTGCGTGTATGTGTGTGAATGCGTGGCTATTGTTCCCCACTAAACTGCCTAACGACCCGTAAACTACCGATTGCAGACCCTGTGTCTTCAGCATGTAACGATAGGTACTTATGTGCCTATATATCTCTATAAGAGACGGCACTCCTGGGCCACCCGTTCCACGGGTTTTAGAATGCGGGCCGAACCCGTTCATGCACATGAAAAACAACAAACAATAGCCCACAGCCAAAGCTATAGGCTAAAGCCACTTCGCCTATAGGGGAACAATAGAGTGTGCGTGTGCGTGCAACAAGTGTGTGTTTGGGGCGGGCCGCTATGCGATGCATCGAACATAACGTGGACTCGAAAAGCAAATGGATTAAACAATAGCTGAGTGCAACCTTAATGCCGCGGTGCACGTATGTGCGCGATTCATTGTTTAAACGCCGCGGGGAACCAGGTAGGTTAAACACCCAACACCAATAGCGATCCAGAATGATACAATTTGTTGACAATGTAGTGGCTGAAAATGACTTCCAATAAGTCACTCATGCCGGCAGGCTAAGCCTGGGAGTTATACAAGCTATATGACGCGCAACATCATACATTGGCTCAGTGATAAGAATGATTCATACAAGGAAATACGTTTATGCTTGTGTTTACTGTATCAGTGCACCAAATATTACAATTATTCAATTCAATAAATAAATCGCAATAAATATGTGCAAATCTACAAAAACAGTGAGTAAATACAAATAAGAATCAAACAACCAAAGTGCCAAGTGCTATAAAGTGCGGTCAACAAATTATGTAGCCTCCCAGCTCACCCTGCCTCCAAGAATCCAAACCAGCCTTGGAGTGAGCTGGGAATGACCGTGCACTTGTAGCCTACGGTGGCCACCCACAGCGGCACTTCGACCAATGAACGAAGCCCGATGCGGAGCGCACCTCACCAACCCAGTGACACATAAGCTATCTGTCATTTTGGCTCCTACAACAGTAGTATAAGACAAGGCACGGCGGCCAAACAATGAATTAAACATTACTCACCTAATAATGCAGCCAGAGTTTATAGCCGATTCCCAATCGAGAGTGCGCGTGTTAATCCAAAAGTTAATCCAAAGCGTACAGCGTCATTGTTTACAAGACTTTTAGCAAGTCGCGCCTAGAGTAGCTGTGTCACTATGCAAGCAGCCAGCGGACTTCCTCTTCCTCTTCCTTTCAAAATAAAAGATTCATACTAGAGTATAACTAGACACTAGCTAGACAGTAGGTTTACTTTTATTTCTTAGGCGGATTTACAGGATGTGCAGACAGAAAATGTAAACTACGCACATCACTCACAGAAGGATGAAGCCACAACGCGCAGTCGGCTTATTCTACTCTAACAGAAGGAGGAATATAGGGCACGATTTTCATTCCCCCCCTTGTCCCTAACGTTACCCGATACCCGCAGCGAATTCCCTTATTGCTATTTTGGTCACCTTTTCTCTTCCCTTAGCCACTATTCTTTATGCCGACACCGTTATTTGTGGCTGGAGGTGTGGTCATGGGCGTGTTTGTTGCGCAGTCCCTTAAGTTGCTAATTTCGTCAGATAGATTAGGGAACTAGATAACGCCATCAGAGACCACCCCTTAACCCAGGGGTAGGCAACCTTTTCGACATGAAGTGCCATGATTTTTTTCGTTGACCCTCCGAGTGCCACAGTAAAATTTACAATAAATTAAATAAATAAAAAATATGCCTAGAGTCAGTAAATGGAGCATTTTCACGGTTTTTACATATTTAATGTCCATTTTCTGCAGTTATATGTCATGCTTAGGCCATATTAGACTTAGGGTGACCAAAACTCTTCATTTGAGGACAAGTAGGCCTATTACTTGTGAGGGTAAAGTCGGACAGTTAATTGCGGGTAGCAATATATTACTTAAGTTGGTATTAAAAATGCCTCTTGCCATATTTGTCCACACATAGTCCTAATAGTGCCCATCATTTTGTTATTTCTTCATGTTGGTCTGTATTTCTCCTGTTATTTTAACAGGCTTAAAACGCATCTAGCAAAAAAGAGACAGTGAGAGAAAACAGAAATGGGACTATTAGGGCAATTGACCACTGTAGTCTGTCAGTCACAATGTGGGACAGGGTGTCAATTTGTGGGATGACTGAAAAGTAAAATGAGTGACTGTCCCACATAAAGAGGGACCTCTGGTCACCCTGAGACTGTCCCACAGAAACAGGGACATCTGGTCACCCTCAAACAACAAGCCGTTTTTCTGCTCCGACAGAAACACACACACACACACACACACACGCACGCACGCACACGCACGCAGGCGACGCAGCCTTTGCAATGCGCAAGGATAGCTCTGCTACAAGCTAGCCATGCTAACAATATTCACACACCAGCCAAAACGCAATAATTTCAGCGTTGTCTGGTTAGGCTGACATGACGGCAGGTCCGCGGGTTCTGCAGGGCAGACACAGACGCCATGCCAAGGAGGAGATTACTTTTTACTGGTGTTGGAGGAAAGTTGGACACGGGGCTCCACGTGCGTGCACGCCCTTATGATTGATCAGAGCGCAGCAAGTGTCAACACTGGATGTCTGGATCAGACTCGCTCCGGTTGAATATTAATTAAATTAATTAATAATCGCGGCCGTTGCAATTTGCTAATCAAATCGCAATTTCGGTTTGAAGCCTTAGCGAAATAGTAGGCCTGTAATCTTTTATTTTACAACGTGCACATTCAATAGGAATAGGAATTATTACTGAGATGAGATAAAAAAAAAAAAAAACTTCCCCCAGAATCTGGCCGCGTGCCAGCTGATACCACCCGGCGTGCCATCGTTGGCACGCGTGCCTAGGGTTGCCGACCCCTGCCTTAACCGATAAGAGAAGGCAGAGCCACGTGCGCACAGTGCGTGCGTCTGTGCGCCTTTGGAGATGTCCACGACTCCACGTGGAAACTCTGGAATTCGCGGCAAAAAGTCGTTTTTTTGATCATTGATTTCTCGGTCAATTCTGGACCATTTTTTACATTTCAAAGTGCAGCGTGACGGCAAAAACCTCCTCTCTCGGATGCTGTATAGTATATGTGGGTAGGTCTTCTCTACGATCCCGCATCGAGCAAAATGTAAGTGTCGGGGATTTGGTGGACCGTTTCCACCAAAATTCCGACACTTACATTTTGCTAGATCCCGCATCGTAGAGAAGACCTACCCACATATACTATACAGCATCTGAGAGAGGAGGTCTTTGCCGTCACGCTGCACTTTGAAATGTAAAAAATGGTCCAGAATTGACCGAGAAATCAATGATTAAAAAAAACGTTTTCTGCCGCGAATTGCCGACTTTTTTTTGCAATTTACTTTATAACATTTCGCAGACTTGGGATAAATGCACGCCACATAGGCCTACAGCAAAAAAACATGGAACATGTTTTTTCAACATAACATGTTGAATGGTAAGAAATGATTGAGAATTGACCGAGCAATTGTTTGAAAATGAGAGCATGATCTTTGAGAATAGGCGTCTGTCCTAAGCCCGCAGCCAGGCTGCGTGCTTCGGAGGGTCAGACATAGCAGTAGGGATAAGGGAGATAGATAAGGGATGAATTAAAGGGAATGGCAAGACCAACACGGATTGGATGAAAGCTAAAAACGCCCAAACCACACCTATGCATAATTTAACGGGTAAAGGAGGTATTTAAGGGAGATGGCATGGTACGAAATTAGCGACTTTAGTGGGGGAACGCCTCTTCCCCAATGCTATGTGCGTTAATTGCGCATAAGGGCTAATGTAACCAAAATCGGGCCCATAGACTACAACACCGGGCAATCTCAAGAAAATGAATTGCGACGAACTATAGTAACGAGTTACTTTTTTGGAAATGTAACTAAGTAACTAACTACTAAATTGCAAAAATAACTCGTTAGGTTACTCCGTTACTAATAAAAGTAATCTGATTAGGTAACGTCGTTATTGATAACGGCGTTATCCCCATCACTGCTCTTGAGGTATGGCACGTTTTAGCGCACAGAGCCCAGAAACTAAGAAAAATACATTTCAATTTGTATTTGTCATTTTATAATGGACTTTACTTCACGGTTCATGCAAGTGAACCATTCTGGCAAGTTTAACATGACCTGACGGCACTTGCCAAATGGGCAAGTGACTCCGAGACCATATATAGTGTCAACCCCTGAGTGCAACACTGACATTGGCGCATGTTGAAGTGATGTAACACAAGCAGACGCTGTAACATTACATTGCCAATGCTGTGTCAAGCCAAATGAGTAATGCTGTTATAAAATTGCCTAGGCCTATATACAATAGAATACTCGCTGTTGTTGCATGTGCACTTTTGCTTGTGACATATTTATGCTACCGATGCTGTATATAGGCCTACATTTGGGTGGATGTTGGTGGTGACCATAAAGAGCAAAACTGGTTATGAATAAACAAAGATTTTTATACTTTCCATCAAGTGTGTGTGTGTGTGTGTGTGTGTGTGTGTGTGTGTGTGTGTGCGTGTGCGTGTGCGTGTGTGTGTGTGTGCGCGTGTCTTCCTGAATGCCGCCCCCGGCTTGATGAAGCCGCCCCCATGAGAGAGAGAGAGAGAGAGAGAGAGAGAGAGAGAGAGAGAGAGAGAGAGAGAGAGAGAGAGAGAGAGAGACAGAGACAGAGACAGAGAGGGACAGAGAGGGAGAGAGAGAGAGAGAGAGAGAGAGAGAGAGACAGAGACAGAGACAGAGACAGAGACAGAGACAGAGAGGGACAGAGAGGGAGAGAGAGAGAGAGAGAGAGAGAGAGAGAGACAGAGACAGAGACAGAGAGGGACAGAGAGGGAGAGAGAGAGAGAGAGAGAGAGAGAGAGAGAGAGAGAGACAGAGACAGAGACAGAGACAGAGACAGAGACAGAGAGGGACAGAGAGGGAGAGAGAGAGAGAGAGAGAGAGAGAGAGAGAGAGACAGAGAGAGACAGAGACAGAGAGGGACAGAGACAGAGACAGAGACAGAGACAGAGAGGGACAGAGAGGGAGAGAGAGAGAGAGAGAGAGAGAGAGAGAGAGAGAGAGAGAGAGAGAGAGAGAGAGAGAGAGAGAGACAGAGAGAGACAGAGACAGAGAGGGACAGAGACAGAGACAGAGACAGAGACAGAGACAGAGAGGGACAGAGAGGGAGAGAGAGAGAGAGAGAGAGAGAGAGAGAGAGAGAGAGAGAGAGAGAGAGAGAGAGAGAGAGAGAGAGAGAGAGAGAGAGAGAGAGAGAGGGCGATTAGGCTGTGTCAGGCAGGCTCACGGGCTGAAGAGAGGGAGAAGTGAGGTGCGACTCGCTTACCGCCAGTGTACAGCCGACCGTGGTGAGAGGCGCCCAGACCCGGCCGCTCTGCATCTCTCTCTGCCCGCCTCTCAACAGACCAGGGGCTCCTACCTGGCTGGCGGTCCCCCAGCGAGACGCCACAGTTTCTAATGGAACCTATAATAACATGCACTAAAAGATTGAAATTTAACTCCTGTGAAGGCAAAATATGCACAATAATACAAATGGATATTAGGGGTGTGCTGAAATATCGTTTATCGTGATAATATCGTATATACATCCTCCCGTAATATATATCGTATATTCCTCAATAAATATTGTGATATTGGCAGAGGAATAATTCCGGGAGGAAAAACGGTCGCAGAACTAAAATGTTAAATGACTCCTATAGCTGCTTCATTTCCAAAAAAACAAACACAAGATAAAAACAAAAAGCCCAGTATGAGAATCCGTTGAGACAAATAAAAGCTGAGATTAATAACTGAGGACATACATTTTAGTTTTTTATTCATTAATTTATTTATTTTTTAGTTTTTGTTTTTCAGCTGCAGTTACAGTATCATGATATGTCGTTGATGAATTTCATGCAATATATTGATATATCACAAATATCGCAATACATATCATGATGTATTCATTATCGAAGGACTAATATCACCACCTTTATCGTATTGTGAGGGACCAATATCGTCCCAGCCCTAATGGATAGGCCTATACGTCTAATCATACAGCTTGCATGTTGTCAGTGAGTTCTATAGAACTATTGCATATTTCTACAGATCTTGTCAAAAGACTTTCCAACTCTTTTCCCTGTATGCTATATGGATTATCAGCTAAACTGGTAGAACTGTTTGTTCCAGTAGCCTTTACCGAATACCAAATCTATTTCTTCACACAGACAGGCAAACATTTCCTTATATAACCTTAATTCAGTATTGTGTCCATGGCTTGTATATTCTAATTCCTTCTGTGTTTAAGTGTGTTGTAGGTTTGTAGAGCTTTTAAATCGTGTATTTTCAGCAAGTAACACTTAATGAGGCAAAAGGACGGAACCCTGCTAGAAAAAAAAACAGCATGATTTCCATGCTGGTCTTTGCTGGTCTAAGCTGGTTTAGCTGGTGGTTTAAGCTGGTCTTTGCTGGTCTAGCCGGTGGACCATGCTGGTAGACCAGCATGAGTTTAGCTGGTGATACTGGTCTAGCTGGTGGACCAGCATCACCAGCTACAAAACACAACATATGCGAACTGCATATATTGGGGAACCCATTTATTGGTACTTGGTCCTTGATATGATTCAAGGTGGCGTAGTCCAGTGGTTTTCAACCTTTTTCATCCCAGGGCCCACCATTTATTCAGCATTTGAGCAACGGACCACCATTTGAGGATATTTTTAGACCCACAGACCCCAAAACTAAAGATTTCTTTTGCTGTCCATGACCAATCTTCCAGTTGTGTAGATTTTGACCAATTCGCATGATGGATATTTTAGAGCGTAAAAATGAAACCAAATGGACCCGCCATTTTTACGCTCTCAGGAGTTACATTTGGTTAAAAGAACTTAGCTGGGGACCATCTGGAACCCTCTCAAGGACCACTGGTGGTCCCCGGACCACCGGTTGAAAACCTCTGGCGTAGTCAACTACTATAAATTCCTTATCACTTGGTTACACTGGTTTATGCTGGTCATGCAGGCTGTTTTTCTTTTTCTTTTTTCAGCAGGGAAACCTTTGAGTCAAACTGGCTTGGATGTATACTGTAGGTATTTACTGTTCCTTTGGGATGTTGATCAGTGTGTCTGCTATACGCATAAGAACCACAAGAGGGCACACTTAAACAACCTTTTATATTAGCTGCATTGAGAGTAGTAATGAGTGTGACCCTCTATGGCAGGTGTCTCCAACGTTTTTTTTTTTTTTTTTTTTTTTTTTTTTTTTCCATTTTAGAGCTACTTTGAAAAAATCTGAGGGGCCGAGAGCTACTTCACTTTTAGCTTTTTTTTTTTTTTTTTTTTTTTTTCCAAAAGTGCATTCACATTTTGCATTCTCCTCTAATGAGATGCCTGGCACTGCATGGCCTCCGCAAGACACTTGAACGCTGGGGTGTATCCATTCAGGTTCACTCTTATAGAGTCATTCAAATGATCATCAGTCAACCTAGTTCTGAATTTGGAGTTGATCACATTCATATCAGAGAATGCAGATTCACAGATAAGTAGAGCCAAATAAAGCACTCACTTTCAATGTTGTGAATTCTGTTGTGCTTTTACCTGCACATCATTTTGGAGATTAATAATCTCCATTTCCATTTCAAATGCATTGACATTGAACATGTCAGCCATCTGCCCTGATATTACACTCACATCTACCTCCATTAAAGGGTTAGCAATGAATGCCACACAGGGCTCCAGTTCACCAAGATCTTTGAACCTGTCCTCAAATTCCTGCCCAAGCTTGGACAGTAGGTCACAATATTTATCTACATCCAACACATCAACTGCCTCTGCATTGTTTTCCAACACCTTCCTCATTGAAGGAAAATGCTGCAGTCTCTTGTTTTTTACCTGTTGCATGTACATAATTGAGACTTTTGCTTTGAAGGCCTTCACAGCACTGATCATGTCACTGACAGATTTGTCTTTGCCTTGATTGGATTTGATTTGACCTATGTTTATATACATACTATATACTATATACTATGTTTTTCTACTCAGTCTGTGTCTCACAGGAGGGCTGTGGGCAGTTCAGAAACTTCTTCCAATGACATCATCAATGGTGGAATCCAAGCTAATAGAAACTGCAGGCTTTATATTCCTGAAAAGTTGCAATGCAAAAATGGCAGCCATCGTTCTCCTGATAATAAAAACATGAATGTATTTTTCAAAAACACATTGTTTAAAAAAAAAAAGAAGTGGACCGAGTAGAAAAAATAGTGATATTTTATCATATACAGTATGTACATTAGTAAGCACCTATTATTAAGATACATTGAAAAGTGGTGAAGTGAAAACCACATGTGCTATGGGCCAATTTTGTGTGCCAGTTTGTGCCTGAATGGCACTGACCTCATATACTTACTGATAATGTGTTGCCATGCTCTGATCTTCCTTCGAATCTTATCTTTATTACAAGTTACAAAAGGGCTTGGTTCAAGCATGGGGAGAGGGCCGACCTGGGAGTCTGGGACTTGAACCTGGAATCTCCCCGACACCTGAGTCCAGTGTTGCCAACCGCCAACCGCCAAAATCCAAAATGCACTAGTGGCACTTCCAAAATGCACTAGAATGCGCTAGATGCTCGCCTGGAAGGGAATATGACCATTAAATGACCATTAATCTTCTACATTCTCTTTTGTGTAGACTTGGGCTAATTCACATGATGAATTTTTAACTCTTGAGAGCGTAAAAATGAAACCAAATGAACCCGCAAGGGTCCATTTGGTTTCATTTTTACGCTCTCAAAGAGTTACATCTGGTTAACCAACTATCCATCATTTAGCCTGGGGACCACTGGTTGAAAACCACTGTCATAGGAGGAGAAATGGTGAAAAATGAGGGTTTTATCTCTGGCGCCTGTCAATCAATTTCACCCCAACTCACCAGTAAAAAAAAGCACTAGATTTTCCGCCAGGAGTTTTTCACTAATTTTGGCGCTAGGGGGGGTCTGAAAAAAAGCTAAATATAGCGACAAATGCGCCAAGTTGGCAACACTGCCTGAGTCACTACGGCTCAACTCAACTCAACGCTCCTCACCAGTTCATCTTGTGCTTCTTTTTCTACTGCAAATCTGCATCGAGATCCTCCTTGTACAGGTAAAAAGTGTTTGCATGTAATATCTCATCATATTAGATCAGGGGTTTTCAACCTTTTTCACGCCAGGGCCCACCGCTTATTCCGAATTTGAGCCACGGACCACCATTTGATGACATTTTAGAACCACAGACGCCCCAAACTAAAGATTTCCTTTGCTTCTGTCGATGACCATTAATCTTCTAGTTATGCAGACTAGGACTAATTCACATGATGAATATTTTAACCCTTGAGAGTGTGAAAATGAAACCAAATGGTCCCGCCAGGGTCCATTTGGTTTGGGGTCCAGGGTCCGACTCCAACTAGAAAATGTAGAAGATTAATGGTCATTTTAATATGTATGTTTGAGTGTTTTGTTTGTGAAAATCTGCCTTGTGGACAAAAAGTAAAGCCTAAATCTTTAGTTTTGGGGTCTGTGGGGCTAAAATGTCATCAAATGGTGGTCAAATGTGGCTCAAATACTGAAGAAATTGAGGGCCCTGGTGTCAAATGGTTGGTCTTACTCTTACCTCTATCTTGAAATTAAATTAATATTACACAGACTTTACTTCATCCTTTAGTCTTGGCACTCCACAATATTTTATGTATTTGACCCCTTTGGAATAATAATTGCCTACCGCTGGTATAGCTGGTGTAAAGATTTGCTGTTCATGCAGTGGGACATGTGCACTACATAACTTAATATATTACATAATATATTACCAAAATGCAGTAACTTGTAATATAAATATATTACTTAACAAAAACAATCTAACATATTATACTTTTCTTTCTGCATCACTGCATTAATATTACTTTCTGCCAATCTGTCTCGTTGAAAATGTTCTTCTGAAATTATCTTGACAACTGCAGAAGTTAAATAAATTACTTATTTTCTATCATTTGTCATCAAATTATTTATTCAGCAGTGACGTTTTTGTTTGTTTGTTTGTTTGTTTTTTTTTTCAAGTTGATTTCATATGGATTTGGCCAGATAGCAAGTGCGCTTGCTTTATTGTAGGTATGCCGACCCACTGGTATAGCCTACGCAACATTTGATTAATAGTGACACTCAATATTTAATCATCTATTTTGTAAAAAGTTTTTTTTTTTTTTTCAAAGTAATATCAGATGTAATAGTAATATTAATATATTACACTTGCTCAGACAGTAATATTGTGATATAATATATTCCTTTAAAATGAAGGTAATAATTAATAAGTAGCCTGTTGAAAATATAATGGAAAATAATACTTAAAAACAGTGCAAAGATGTTGGAGAAGGAAGCAAGCAGGAGCAGCATTCTATTTCGAATGTTCCATGTTTATTGTCATCTTGGTCACAGAAGCCACCACCAGCCTCACGGCTGATGGGGCACACACACAACACTCTCTCAACTCAACTGGCAGTACATACAGTTAAAGACTTTATAGTTTCAAGTAACAGTTGTCATGCTCCAACCCCCAAAGGTTAGAGGTGTCAAGAATCCCAAATTAGGCATTGTTTCACTGAGGAAGCTATAGTAGATGTTCTCACTCACAAGTCCTATGACCATAGTGGCCAGGTGGCACAAAGGTTTATTTCTGTAGAATGACAGCTGCAGGACTCCTTACTGTCCCAAGTAAGCTGTCAGCATTTTAGTGAAACAGCCAATTGTAATTATAGCCAATATTGTACTGTTGCAATGTGCAATGTACAATAATGTATAATGTGGTTTCATAAATACACAACATTTCCTCCCTCTTTGAGGTATCCATAATACCTCAAACAAAGACGAAATGAACCACATTATCACCAGTCCTCCCTCTGTCCCTTATGACTAGTCGAACATCAAAAACATGACACTTAAAAAAAAATCAAACATTTACAGTAGAATGCAAAATAAACTTAAAACAAGGTTTTCGAATCACATAAATTGGTAATCAGTGTTCTTCAATACATTACATTTAAATCATCAAAATGTTTCTCAAAGCTATTCATGTGTTACTTTAAATTTCAAGCTCTAACGTTTAATTAAAACATACAACATACACTTCAGAATCACTGACAAATTCTGGGAACTCCTCGTGCGCCAGCCTTTGCTGCCACGGAAACAAACACAGAAAAAAAATACGTTCTAGCTGAAAACCACAATAAAAACTCCTTTTACACCTTAATAACTCCTTTGTGACGTAATTAATCTCACTTTTAACAATTACATAACCTCAACCGATGTAAAGATTGGCATGAATGAATAGTATACACATCTCTGACACTTAACATCACACTGTCGTGTTTACGGTAAATTTATCACGTGCAATAACATATTTGTTATATACTGCATTAAATCTAAATTCTGCTCTCTCAGAGTTAGGTAGGCCTACACAGAACATAGAAAAGAATAACTTTAAAAGGCCAGAATTTAGGAAATTAAAACAATATTGACCAATATTCTCTTCACGTCATGGGGAAAATATTCATCTTTGATTTATGTAATTAGGCTTAAATCAACATATCTAATTTATGACAGAACATTACATCCAACATAGTGCCTATAATATGTTGAACTAGACAAACTTTTGACATCACAATTGAACTCAAATGAAACTGATATTCATCTGATATATAGTAATTCTCCTGCAAGTTCTCTTTTCTTTCATCTCACCTTTGACTGTTCAGTATAGCCATCACAGGCCATTATGAAGAAGCTTGTTGCACACGCAGTTCCTGTGCGCACCACTGGATGCGCAGAGGCCAAAGCACGGCCTTTGTTTGTCGTAGAGTCAGTTGTTTCCTTTGTCCCACTTCGATTTTTTTTCTTCTTCTTTTTTCTCAACGTGTACACACTTCATCACATTCCTCCATCCAGTCATATTGGCCAGATATGACTGAAAAACAGGAATGCAACTGTGTCATCACAGCAGCTCACAGCCACTGCAAGGCAGATTTCTTCTTCAAAAATAAAACTCACATCTCCTCCCTCACATCCATGAGCAAATCATGGATGTAAAAGAGCGTCTTCACAGGAGCCGTAGCCCGTGAGGCAAAACTCATGGTGTGCATGTAGTGAAGTTGTAGATCAGCCGTGCGCCGAGGACTCTCATAGCAGCCCCTTGCTGCCTGCATGCCGCTGCACCGGGCCGTCCGGGAACACGGTCGTTGAAGACCAGGGAGAAGAGACTTCACCTCCCTCGGACCGCAGACAAGCCGGGATGATGCTGACGTGACGATTACTGTAGTGTGTAGACTGCTAGTGTGCGCTGCTCCATTCCTCTTCCTTGTTGTTCCAACATCTCCGCGCCGGTGTGGTGTTGATGCGTCGGGGTGCTGCGTAATGGACACGCTGCTCGGAACGTAGACACGGGGCCTGCTGGTGGTGTCGACTGCCACCGCCGGCTCCCTCTCCGTCGCGCTGGTGATGAACGCCGCCGACGATCCACTCCTCTCCACAGGCGAATAAGGCTGCTGCCGGCGCAGGCCGCTCCGCCGCATCTTGGAGTAGGACATCATCTTAGGGTAGATGGATCTTCGAGTGCCGCTGCATAGCGCCGACTTGCGCATTGCCGTTGTTGATGAATAAACATACCGCCGAAAAAATACGTCGCCAAAAAAGAAACAGATCGCCACCGAAAAATCAGACTGAAATACTGAAAGTCCATGAATTCCTTTCAATGGCTGGAATCCCCAACCAACTGAACCGGAATGTTTCGGCACCAAAAAATGTTGAAAATATAGTGGGAAATAATACTTAAAAACCGTGCAAAGATGTTGGAGAAGGAAGCAACCAGGAGCAGCAGCATTATTTCGAATGTTCCATGTTTATTGTCATCTTGGTCACAGAAGCCACCACCAGCCTCACGGCTGATGGGGCACACACACAACACTCTCTCAACTCAACTGGCAGTACATACAGTTAAAGACTTTATAGTTTCATGTAACAGTTGTCATGTCCCAACCCACTAAGATTAGAGGTGTCAAGAATCCCAAATTAGGCATTGTTTCACTGAGGAAGCTATAGTAGATGTTCTCACTCACAAGTCCTATGACCATAGTGGCCAGGTGGCCCTATTTCTGTAGAATGACAGCTGCAGGACTCCTTACTGTCCCAAGTAAGCTGTCAGCATTTTAGTGAAACAGCCAATTGTAATTATACCCAATATTGTACTGTGCAATGTGCAATGTACAATAATGTATAATGTGGTTCATAAATACACAACAAGCCTAATATATTAACAAGGTAAAGTAATATTCCCAACACACTGTTCATTTCACATTTGAATGACACGTTGACAGCACACAGAGTCACTGTCTCCCCCCCACTCTCCACTGGGGGTCATTCTTGGTTCTCTATCTATAAATTTCCGTGCCGTCAGATTCCAAAAGTCATTATGGATGAGATTGAGAGAGAGAGAGAGAGAGAGAGAGAGAGAGAGAGAGAGAGAGAGAGAGAGAGAGAGAGAGAGAGAGAGAGAGAGAGAGAGAGAGAGAGAGAGAGAGAGAGAGAGAGAGAGAGAGAGAGAGAGAGAGAGAGAGAGAGAGAGAGAGAGAGAGAGAGAGACGACCGGTGTAGGATCTAAAACAACACAACCAGCCTGGAGGGATCAACATTAGCTGCAAAACATAACTGCAAGCAGATCGCATTAAGTTGATGCAGGGCTCTCCTGTTTCACACTGTGGTAAGTCGATTAGTCGATTTATATCACGCGAACCTTTCATGTAATCGCGCATGTAATCATGTTCACGATCTAAAAAGAGAGCTGTGCTCATGAAACATTTGTTACTTTTAATAACTCGCGCATTAATAGCGACCGATTTGAAAATATAAATGTTCAAGGAGCTAATTCCGGTTTAGGATGTACACCAGAGGAGAAGATGAATGATCAGACAACGGGTTTATTAGTGGCTTTCTGATGCCGCTTAAAATGGCTGCATTGTTACTTTCGCACGTCAGATTATTAATTTTTTATTAGTTTTGTTTTTTTGCAACGTCACTGTCTGTCACAGTGAGCAGCACGCAGCCTGGAGTCCTGACGCACATATAGACCCAGTCCTGCTGCTGCTGCTGCTGCTGCTGAAACAGCTAACTATCAATTATTAAAGGGGAATTTCAAACATTTTACCATGTCATTAAAGGGGAACTCCAACCATTTTCAACATTTTAATATGTCATTAATATACCTTTAGAGATGTTGTGTGGACATGATAAAAAGTCCCCCCAATTATTTATTTCCTAAAAATGGAGGTCTGAAAAAATCATTAAAATGGTAACATGGTGAAATACATCTGATGACATCATCCAGATGTATTTGTATTTCACCATGTTAATGACTTTTGTTTCAGACCCCTTTTTCCTGAGAGGGTTCACATTTGTACCCTCTCAGGAAAATGTTGAAAATGGGTGGAATTCCCCTTTAATATACCTTAGAGATGTTGTGTGGGGAAAATGAAAAAAAAAAAAAAAAACGTTCATATCGTTCTCCTGACAATATAAATATATATCATTTTATTTTGATATTGTTGAAATCTGCCGAATGGTGATGTCACTGGAAGGATATGGTTTCTGAACTGCCCACAGCCCTCCTGTGAGACACGGACTTGGTCTAAGTCGAAAACAATGGTGCCATTTTAGCATAACGTTTAGTAGGCTATATATTATAGGCCTATAAAGACAGGTTGAAAAGTGGTGAAATTGTCCTCTAACATTGTGAAGTACATCTTGATGATGTAGTAATTAATCCACACAACAACTCTAAGGTATAGATTAATGACAAATGCTGAAAATGGTTTAAAGTCTAACTAAAGCCTATACTGTAATTCTAGAGGCTGTTAACAATTCCAATCAATCCTCCCCTTTAATGAAGGTGTTCTATGATGGTTCCATATGCACTCATAGCTTTACTATAAAGATTGGAGTCCCATTGATAGAAGTGTCATTAAACTTGGGTCTGCAGAATAACATGTATGACTGGCATGTTGAACTGGGGTTCCTTAAAGGGGTTAAGCATTGCTACTAGAGCTGTAGGAATCTTCTCTTATGGGTGTCTGGCATTATCTTTTCAAATGGAGGTCCACAGGCCAATTACTGTCAATTTGGGGGTCCTTGTCAAGTTGAAAAGGTTTGGAGAGATTAGGAGACGCAGATAGGCTACTACTCGGACATAGCAGATAGGCGAGTAGCCTAGAAAGCTGAGTGTGTCATGCATCTTGGAAAGTAGACAATAACAATTGTCATACTCACTGACCTGCTCATAACACCATACACTACAGACTACACACTAGGGCTCCTGAGCCGCATGCGGCTCTAGAACACTGCCCTAGTGGCTGTCACATTATTACATAGACACACTGGGGTGATCCACACCAAAATAATATAAACATTTCAGTCACCCAAAACGCGTTGCACTGTCTGACAGTTGCCAGTTAAAGTAGCACTTGGCCATGTCAAAAAAGCCCAGCAGTTATCAGAGGTGGAGCTTTCAATCTGAACCACCCATTTTCAAAGGTTTACTCAGTTTACTATGTCATTAATATACCTTAGAGATGTTGTGTGGACTAGAAATGGAGTTCTGTAAAACTCTATTTTTTTTAGAAACTCCATTTCTGAAGAAAGGTTGTGTTTCAACATGTTAATGATTTTTCTTTGAGGACCTTTTTTTCTGAGAGTGTGCAAATGGAACCAAACGGACCCGCCAGGCTCCATTTGGTTCAGTTCACATTTGCACACTCTCAGGAAAAAAATAATAATAAAATGCGGCTCCAGACAGATTTTGAATTTAATTTTGGGTCGAAAATGGCTCTTTCAACATCTTGGGTTGCCGACCCCTGCACTAGGGTAGTGGACTGCACTGAGTTGAGTTGAGATGAGCTTTCTGCAGTTCCCCTCTCCAATGGAAATATGCCCTCAGATGGCATGCCCTCAGATGGCATGCTGCTTGAGTGTGAATAATAGGCTACCAGAGAACAGCTTTTGGGGGAGAAGTACTGAACTATCTTTGGGGAGAACTGCATGGATTGGAATGCCAATTGCAACCCATTTTCTTAACTCTTAAGGCATGAACAATGAGTTGCATGATTAGCATTCACCACAACATTTAGTTGCATTTCACCGCCAGCATGAATCCAGCTGAATGATTTCTAAAACTGACAACATCGTTCATGAGATAGACAGACACAGTGGTGTCGATGCCCCCCCCCCCCCCCCCCCCCCCCTAAAAACTTGCATTAATAAGGTTTTATTTTTATTGATTATTATACAAAAAATGATCTCAAAGTGCACCAGATTGTAGCATTTTAAAGTGGAATTCCACCCATTGTCAACATTCTAATATGTCCATATACCTTAGAGGTGCTGGGTAGACATGACCAAAACATTTCACCATGTTGATTGATTTCTTTAGACGCTTCTTTTTTTCTGAGAGCGTACAAATGGAACCAAATGATCCCGTTAGGGTTCATTTGGTTGCATTTGTACACTCTCAGAAAAAACAGGCAGACCAGGGTTTTCACGATTTGAATGTCACAGTTTTCCCCTGTATCCCTGTGCAGACATGTAGCTGAACAGTCACATTTCCTGACTGATCCCACTCTTCTCTCGTGCCACCTCTACCTGCTCCGAAAAATACACACACTCTTCCAAGGTATAGCACAGATTTCCCTACTGCGCAGAATATTTTTGATGAACAGTGTGCCCACCTTTTTCCTGTTACTATTTAAAGTGCTTATAGGCTATGTTTGGAGTGAGCAGCAGCCTGTACAGATAAAGTTACAACCATCCCAGGGAGCATAATCAGACAGGGCGGATCTAGGCATGGGCATGGAGGGGGGGGGGGGGGGGGGGGGGGGGTAAATGCCCAGTCTGCCCCCCCAAACACGATGACATGCAAAACAGCCCAAGATATTTCTGATTAAAGTGCTTATATTTGAAATGATTTGAAACACTACTACTGCTACTAACTAACTACAGCTGTGTCACGACTAAACCAACAGCATTTCATCATTGAAAACAGAAAACTCAGTCAGACCTTTAGCTTCATGCATGCTGCGTGTCTGTTGCAACAACTTCAACAACTGATGTTGTTATTAAGTCATGTAGCCAGTTCGTGACACGGGCGATGAAGCCGCCTCTTTACCATCTCCAGCCCCCCCCCCCCCCCCCCCCCCCTTGACAACCAAGCTGTGCAGCTGAGAATTGAACAGACTTTTCAGGCAAAGCACAGAATAGGGAAGACAGACTGTCTCTGTGATGATCAGACAGGAAATGAAACAGGAAACTAAAATCAATGTGGAACTCTCAACAATTGCCTTCTCTGAATAATGACCTATAGGCTCTGTCATCTAGGCCTGTGCCAAGGTACAAAAAGTTCTATCTGTTTGTTTGTGACGTGGGAGCTCAATGATCATGCATGTGCGTGTGTGTGCGTGTGTGTGTGTGTGTGTGTGTGTGTGTGTGTGTGTGTGTGTGTGTGTGTGTGTGTGTGTGTGTGTGTGTGTGTGTGTGTTTGTTCTCATGTGGTGATCCCAAGTCGATCTACATGCTCAATTTGCAATGGACTGTATATACTAGCACAAGTACTAAAACACAAACTTCCCTGTTGTGCAATAACATGTTCTCTCTCTCTTCTCGCTCTCTCTCTGTCTCTCTGTCTCTCTGTCTCTCTCTCTCTCTCTCTCTCTCTCTCTCTCTCTCTCTCTCTCTCTCTCTCTCTCTCTCTCCCCACTAATGTCTGACGTCCAGTAAAGTGGCTCTCTAGGCATCTACATGACTCGGCCTGGGTCTATTTCAGAAGCGGTCTGCAGGAGCTCGGAGCATGCAGCGCTGTCACAGCATTACGCAAACAGAACCTTTGCTGCTGCTGCTGCTGCTGCTGCTGTGTTTACCCATTGCAGACAGCGTGAGGCGCGTGACGTCGTATTTAGCCTTGCCGTTTAGGCCTATCGTCTTTCCTACGCGGTTGGGGCAGGGCAGGAATCATGACATTGTTTGTGTGTATTTGGTCAACAGGAATATATGCTTTTTGGGAGGAGGGGTTCACGGCTGATGAGTGAGAGAAGACCTTGAACATTAGTCACCACTACCAGTGCCTGATCTGACTGCGAAATGGCCTCCGGAAAGGCAGACATGCCAGGTAACTCATTTTGTATATTCTAATTTCGTCCTGACATTGTAGATCCTACGAACAATTGGCTCTGAAAGAACATACTGAAAGATTTTGTGCTGCACTCCCACATTCTCCCCCAAAAATAGCAGGCGTTCGTGGCTCATAGCGCCACAGAGTCGCGCGTTTAAGTCACATTCTGGATGGTGGTTGTAATCGAGGACCGATCTGACGACAAATGTTGGTGTCCAAATGCGGAAGTGCTGTATTTGGTGTCCAATGCAGAAGTCGATGGTACTTCCGGCAGCCTTCCGGGTGCTTCAAAGCGCCACTGAGCAAACTTGTGTTGAAATGAACGGCAAGGGGGCGGGGCTATCGCTCCCGTTCACTCTCTATATTTTATTACTCTATGGTGACATTGTGTTCCATGGGAGACAGTACCCCCCCCTCCTTGTCACCTTTACATAGAAAACACATTTACAACAGGCTTTGGGTATCAAATTTAAAAATTGTTTTAATGAAAAGGTTGACCTTGTATAGTACCTGTTTGTTTTGGTGGCGTTTTATAGGCATAGGGGGACAGAGTTGTCTGACTGACTGAACTGTGCACATACTGTACATGGTGGTGTCTTCTTCTCGACAACATTTTTTACATTTCCCTACCTGCTCTACTGCTATTACCACCAGTGTTGGGCAGTAACTAATTTTAGATTACATATTACTGTAATATTACTACTTTTGCTCCAAAAAGTAAAGTAACGAGATTACTCTGCAAAAATGGGTGATAAGTAATGCATTACTTTGCAAGTAACGCCAAGTTACTTTTTTAAAATGAGCTTGATGTTGCATGCAAAAGTAGAACAGATTTACAGGTCTGTTTTGTGATTCAAGGTTAAAATGCTTCTCTCTGCTCCTTTTTTTAATTTTTGTTATCTAAGAAAGACATTTACACTGTTGGATTTTGTTGGCTTTGTTTTCAGGTGCAGTTTGTGGGATTGGAGACTATTATTATTCCAATAAATTGGATTCAGTTCTAAAAAGAGCTCGCTAAACAGATTATGTTGTACACCTCCATTTTTTCAAAGGTGGGAGTTGAGAACTTGGGAAAGTAATAACGTAATATGTAATATATTACTCTTCAATTCCAGTTATAAGTAAATTAATGATATTACTTTGTCTGAGGGATAACGAGTAAAGTAAAGAAGTCACTTTCCTAAGTAATATTGACCAACACTGATTGCCACTACCCAGGGCTGGAGTCTGGCATGTCGTCTGTGCTCCTCTCATCTCCGGTCGGAATGAGGCGCACGTTCAGCTACGACGACCACCTGAACGCCCCCATGAACTCACCGCCGTTGGACATGAGCGTCAATCACATGTGGACGTGGAAGAATCCAGTGAAACCCCACCACAGGTTCACCCTACCGAGTACACAGGTATTAGACACCACAACTCCATACTTCATACGCCTGGGGTTGATGGTGTGTGGCAAACACCACCAAAATGTTTTAAATCAGTGGTTTTCGACCTTTTTTTTAGATCCCAGGGCCCACCGTTTATTCAGCATTTGAGCCACGGACCACCATTTGATGTCATTTTAGCCCAGAGACTCCCAAAAATTAAACATTTATTTTGGTTTTGTCCCACAATTCCAGGCTGGATTTGGGAAACAGTCAAATATAGTCAAACATAGACCGAAATGACAGTCAAACATACAGACCAAAATGACCATTAATCTTCTAGTTGTGTGGACTTGAAGCTAATTCAGATGGTGAATATTTTAACTCTTGAGAGTGTAAAAATGAAACCAAATGGACCCTTGACAAGGGTACATTTGGTTTCATTTTTACGCGCATCACTACTTGTTTTACAACAAGTCTACCTGTTATCTCTTCTAACGGTGCCCCATCAATGCAGCATGGAATTGTTTGTGAAACTAGTTTAGTTTTGGCTCTGCGAAACCAAATCTCCTCAAACGGTCGTCCGTGGCTCAAATGCTGTATGGATATTGGTCCTCTTGGAATGAAAACAATGGAAAAATCACCAAACTACTGTGATAATGAATTCTCTCGTGTGGAATTCTTGCAGGAAGAGAGCGGCGCTGGGAAGGTGACGGTCGAGACGAAACCGGCGGCTAACTCGCAACCTCCGGTGGTGAAAGCTAAAGCCACCTCTCTGATGAACACGCTCATGATCAGTAAGTCACCCTAGACCAGGGGTTTTGCAACCTTTTTCATCCCAGGGACCACCATTTATTTAGGATTTGAGCCACGGACCACCATTTAAGGATATTTTAGCCCCACGGACCCCAAATCTAAAGATTTATTTTGCTTTTGTCCACAATTCCAGGCTGGATTTGGGAAACAAAACAAGCAAAACATACATTCCAAAATGGCTAATTCAGATGATGAATATTTTAACTCTTGGGAGTGTAAAAATGAAACCAAATGTTCTCAAGAGTTACAACTTAGCTGGGGACCACCTGGAACCCTCTCAAGGACCACTGGTGGTCCCCGGACCACCTGTTGAAAACCCCTGCCCTAGACCATTGATTTGGTTTTATTTATTAGCTAGATCCCCTTTAGCTTACTGTGAGACACACACACACACACACACACACACACACACACACACACACACACACACACACACACACACACACACACACACACACACACACACACACACACACATCCACATGCAACACCCATGCAACACATCAATACAAAACAAAACAAAATACCAAGGCGTGATCCGTCTACTACAGTGGTTTTCAACCAGTGGACCCTGAGAGGATTCCAGGTGGTCCCCCAGCTAAATGATGGACAGTTGGTATAACCAAATGACATCTTATAGATCTGTAACTCTTGAGAGCGTCAGATGAAACCAAATGGACCCATAAGGGCTTTATAGTTTTGGGTTCAAGAGACTAAGCTCAACATCCCATGGTGGTCCGTGTCTAAAATGCAGAAGAAATAGTGGACCCTGGTATGAAAGAGGTTGAAAACCACTGTTCTATATAGATTATACATTGTAATGGTGTATATCAGGGGTTTTCAACAGGTGGTCCAGGGACCACCAGTGGTCCCTGAGAGGGTTCCAGGTGGTCCCCAGGCTAAGTTGGTTAACCAGATGTAACTCTTGAGAACGTAAAAATGAAACCAAATGGACCCTTGCGGGTCCATTTGGTTTCATTTTTACGCTCTCAAGAGTTAAAATATGTATCATCTGAATTAGCCCAATTAAGTCTACACAACTAGAAGATGGACAAAAGCTTTGGGGTCTGTCGGGCTAAAATGTCCTCAAGTGGTGGTCCGTTGCTCAAATTCAGAAAAAATGGTGGTCCCTGGCATCAAAAAGGTTGAAAACCCCTGGTGTATATACTGTAGCTCACATGTACTGTACCTCCTTCACAATTTCCGCTTCTTCTTTGAACTCATATTGCACAGATGAGAACACATACGGAGACATATGGGTGTAACGTTATAGTATCTGTATGGAAATATTGATTTTAATTTCAAAATTATATCGTTATGTTAACAGAAATTATATATTGTTTTACTTTGTATCATATTGATTCGCATTGGAAATAATCACCATCGAATCAATTCAGAATTTAAACATTCGACATTCTATATAGGTGCAATCTACATAAATGTTACATAAATTATTTGTGTATTATATTAAAGGTATAATAAGTGATTTCGCTTAATTCAAATATTGATATTTTTCCTTCTTTTTTTGGCCAATAGAGTTGACTGTAGAGTGTGCTGACCATATCAGGAGGTCCCCGTCCCCAGTGAACCCCAGGGGTAAAAAGACAAGCAAAAACAAAACAAAAACGTAGTTTGCGCTTTTGGGAGAGACGCCTTTCGTCCAATCAGGAATGAGAGGAGGCCTTCCTCCAATCAGGATCGAGTGGGGGGTGGGCATTGGACGCATGTGCTGTTGGCCTGTTGCACTACCCCCCCCCCCCACTGTTGAGTGTGTGCATGTGCGTGTGTAACGCCCGGGATTCGAACCCGGGTTTCCCGCATGAAAGTCCAACATCTTAACCACTAGACCAAAGGGACATCCTCTTTCTCCAAGGGCAGATACTAGACTTTGGAGGCCATCACCACAGAGGCTGTAGCCAGCTACTACACTCACTTCCCTTTTGACCTCCTTCCACGGGGAAACCCAATCTGGGTCACAGCACCACTGTAACGCCCGGGATTCGAACCCGGGTTTCCCGCATGAACGTCCAACATCTTAACCACTAGACCAAAGGGACATCTCCTTGGTCCAGGGGTAGATACTAGACTTTGGAGGCTGTAGCCACCTGCTACACGTGTTACCGGAGGGGGACCAGAGGGTTTTCCAAAACACCCAAACGTTTGGTCATTTTATCAACCTTTTTTCAACCTTTTTCACGCCAGGGCCCACCGATTTATTCCGAATTTGAGCCACGGACCACCATTTGATGACATTTTTGAACCACAGACGCCCCAAACTAAATATTTCCTTTGCTTTCTGTCCATGACCATTAATCTTCTAGTTCTGTAGATTAGGACTAATTCACATGATGAATATTTTAACTCTTGAGAGTGTAAAAATGAAACCAAATGGACCCTGGCGGGTCCATTTGGTTTCATTTTTACACTCTCAAGAGTTACATCTGGTTAAACAACTTAGCTGGGGACCACCTGGAACCCTCTCAAGGACCACTGGTGGTCCCCGGACCACCTGTTGAAAACCCCTGGTCTACTCAGCCTCATTTGAACACAGTTACTACATTCAGTATTTAGATATTTGATGTTCATTTTAGCGTATCCGCCTCCGTCCTATACAAACCCATTATAACTTAAAAGTCCATTTAACCATGATAGATTAATTGAAAACAAACAATCTTTTTTTTCTGGTGACTGACTGATATTGTTCTCCTAATACGTGAGAGGGCCGTGGAATTTAATTTACAGTTTTCATTTATTTTTAAAATATCATTTTTGTAACCAGGGTGGGCATGCTGAAATATGGAGGCAGCTACATTTTCTAAAACAATATTTAAAAAAATAATAATAATAATGAAACTGTAAATGAAATTTACAGTCTCACGTATTAGGAGGACAATATCAGTCACCAGAAAAAATGATGGGTTGTTCTTGAATAATCTGTCACGGTTAAAATGGAGGTTTAAGTTATAATGAGTCTATATAGGAAGGAGGCGGTTACGCCTTCAAATATCTAAATAGTGATTGTAGTAACTTATAAACTGTCTGGGGTGTTCACATGAGACTGAGTAGACCATAAAATGACCGAAGGTTTTTTTTGCAAGTGAAATATCCGTTTAAACCATTCTGTACCATACTTGTGGTGTTTTGACTTTCATTGAAAAATAGCAGGCGTTCACGGCTCATAGTGCCACAGAGTGGCGTGCTATGAGCCGTTTTATATAGAATGTTTTATATTAAATATTCCTCCAGTAAAAACTACTAACAAGAGCGTATTTCTAAATAATAGCTACGCTGGATCCATTTGAACAGGGGTTATTTTTTCTTTTCCATTTCCTGAAAGGTTTTATATGTAAAAGGTTTCTGCTTGTCGGCAACGATCAGTTTGAATGTTTTATACTGTACATATGCAACTGAACGGTTTGTTTGTTGCTTTCAAGCTATATAATGTGTAATGTGTACAGTATGTATCAGTATGTATTGTAAGGCTTCTTGCTCTATGCTGATGCATGGTTGCCTCCACAATATTCTAAGATGGCTAATTTCCAGTTCTGGTAAGCCATTTTATAGGGGAATTCCACCTCACAAGGCCCTTTTACCTTTATTTGCAGTTGATTTATTTCGGTACCCCTGTAATAATCCTGAGTTAGGCTGTCGCAAACTCCGTTCACTTTATGGGATCACTCCAATGGCTCTGTCGTCAAGTTTCACCTTGTTAATGATTGCTCTTTTAGGACCTATTAGGGTCCATTTGGTTCCATTTATACACTCAGGAAAATTTTGGAAATTTCCCTCTTTTTGTCCCTCTTCCAGGCTGCAACAGCCCTTTGAGAACTCAGTTTTCTAATCCCTCAATGTCGCCACATTGCGGCTGGTCTGAGTATTATTTGGGCCGGGCCTTCATGTATTTTAGTTCAAATTCACCTATTCCCATGATCCCATCGTTCCAAAATGCATGCTTTTGCTATACATTGTCGCTCCACCATGCCAATATAAATAGTCACTTGGTTCGTGAAAGTGAAAGTGTGAGTGTCAACACTATTGGCATGTTGGAGATACAATGCATAGGAAAAAATGGAGTAGTGGGAATAGTTGCATTTGAACGGTAACAGGAAGGCCCGGCGCAAATAATACTCAGTCCTGGGTATAGACAAAGTTACGTGGTCGCAAACTCTGTTCACTTCATGGGATCAGTCCAATGGCGGCTATATCATCAAGCTGTGTTTCACAATGTTAATGGTTGTGTTCTGAGAGTGTACAAATGGAACCAAATGGACCATAGCAGGTTTTTACACTCAGGAAAAAAAATGGAAATGTCCCTCTTTTGTCCCTCTTTCAGGCCACAACAGCCCTCACGAAACCTCAGTTTTCTGACCCCTCAATGTCGCATCTTTTCGTCTGGTCCGGGTATTATTCGGGCCGAGCCTTGTGTATTCATGTACACAAGGCTCGTGTATTCATTTGAACAACGTCCCATAGCTCCATTCTAAGCTCATGGTGGGGTAGGGGGAAAGAGCCAGTAAGGAGGTTTTATTTCCCTCCACAAAATAACAATTAACTGCTGCAACTACTTCTTTGGGGGAAATAAATCAACTGCAAATAAAGCTAAGGATAGCCTTCTGGGGCTCGAATTCTCCTTGAAGTTTGGTGTTGTATATACAGTAGCTCCACCATCGCTGATTTGAACCCTAGCTGTGTTGCATCATGCGTGCCGTGGGTTGTTGATTTCAGATTCCGAGCCGTTCTTTAGGGCAAAGCAACATCATGTTATGGGGTATGAGTGAAGCGTAACGCTATAAGCTATAACCCATTTCTTATGCCTGTTTGCCTCAGAGCACACCCATGAGAGCCTGCAGAAGTTTGAGCACCAGGCCAGGCTGACAGAGGCTTCGTACTCCCCCCACAAAGGCCTCTCTGCTGAGGAGGTTGACTTCCATCGGCTGCCTGATGGCACACCGGTGAGTATGACGAGCTGTCGCCACCTTAAAAACCAAATGGTATGCTCAATATAATCAGTACAGCGTAACGAAATCTTACCGGGCCGCCGGTAGTCTGCCTCTCTCTGTCTCTTTAAAGCAGTGGTTTTCAACCTTTTTGACACCAGGGACCACCATTTGTTCAGCATTTGAGCCACGGACCACCATTTGATGACATTTTAGCCCCAAAGACCGAAAACTAAAGCATTCTTTTGGTTTTGTTGACAATTCCAGGCTGGATTTTGCAAACAAAACAGTGTAGACTTAATGAAATAGTGCTAATTCAGATGTATATTTTAACTCTTAAGAGTGTGAAAATGGAACCTAATGGACCCGTAAGGGTCCATATGTTTTCATTTTCACACTCTCAAGAGTTACATCTGGTTAACCAACTTTCCATCATTTAGCCTGGGGACCACCAGGAACCATCTCAAGGACCACTGGTGGTCCCTGGACCACCTGTTGAAAACCCGTCCTTTAAAGGGCTTTCCTGACGGCAACAATAAACGGCCGCATTTTCATGGTGATTCTCGAGTGCCGACATAAAGAGAATCGCCCGTCGATTAACGCCAGGCGTTTTACGCCGGGTAACCATGGCAACGGTGCACAAGACAACCGTAAAATCACTGACATCACGATCGAGACAAGACAGATTATTACCTCAAATTGTATGTTAAGGGACCACTTCGTCATTTTTCTTTTTCTTTTAAGAGAAAGTTAAGCCGGTGTTGAAACACAGACCGGTATCCTCGGCCCTCGAATTTTACCAAATTTTCTATTTTGGCCCACTCTGTATTTGGGTTTAACACCCCTGATGTATGGTATGGTATGGTTGTGCTCCCTCTGTTATTTGGTCCATCTCTCCTGCCCACACTGTCCCAGCCCCCTCCAGGACCAATGGGACAGTGTTGTCATTGAGTGCTGGCATTGGAGCTTTTTTTTGTTTGTCCTTTTTGTTTAGTTTAGTTCAGGTTGTGATGGATTGCCTAACGTGCAAATCGTCATGTTGATCCAACTCGTCAACCCCTCGTGTCCTCATTTTGGACATGTCAATATGCAGTAGGTGGAATTAGGCCAGAAAATAGTGTGTAAAGACGATCAAGGATGATTCTGAATAACGATCGTCTTTTGTTGCCAGAAACAACACATACAGTACCAGGAATTTGAACCTGCAGTTTGTGCATTACACTCAAATATCACAATATAAACTTTAATAGTATTTAAAGTAGGCCTAACTACATTTATGTATACTATGTCAGAAGATTATAACGTCACCTTCTTAAAATAATCGCCTAAGTAATTTTTTGGCCATTTTTTGCGATTATACAGTATACAGTATTATACTGTATAATATACAGTATATCGCAAAAAAATGGCCAAAAAATGACGTAGGCGATTATTTTAAGAAGGTGACGAAATTATCAATAGTTAGAAAGAAAATATATACAATATGTATGTATATTTTAAATAGGCTACATTTGAAAACTTGAAATGGGACATTCTGCATAATGAGTGCTTTCTACGGTACTTTCGGTATATATTTTGATGCCAATACAGTATATTAGTTTTGCACGTGCATAATTTTACAAGTGCATTTTGAATTCTGGACCGTTAGAGTACTTCTACACCGAAGTACTGATACTTTGCTTTCTTAATTAAAACAATTACCCCCACCAAAGGACGGTATACAGTAGTTACCGTCCATTGGCGGCAAAAGCACTCAATTACTAGTACTGCATTGTGAAATGTTTATGGTATTAAGCTATAGTGCCAGTAAGACGTGCAGCTGTTCGCTTCCCATTTACACTCTCCATATTTGGATATACAAATATGGAGTGTGACAGACAGACAGACAGACAGACAGACAGACAGACAGACAGACAGACAGACAGACAGACAGACAGACAGACAGACAGACAGACAGACAGACCGTTCTGCCTGGCTTCCATAGTATATGGCTCACTTGTGTTGTCAACCATAGGGGAGTGCGTGCATGCATGAATAAATGAGGGCCATACTGTTCAGTGTCTTGCTCAAGGACACTTTTCTAGGAGGAGACATGCAGGGATCGAACCGGAAACAGAAGCTCTCTCATGCCACCCAGGGGCCGATGTAACATTTCCCAATTGGGGAGGGCAGGAGAAAATGGTATGGGGCACCTTCATTGGCGGGGACGTTGATGAAGACGCCCCATACCATTTTCGGTTACAGGACTTATATTAGTAAAGTAAAGCATCAATAATAACAACAGTTGCTGTTGAAGTTGCAACAGACACGCAGCATGAATAAAGCTAAAGGTCTGACTCAGAGAGTTTTCTGTTTTCAATGATGAAATGCTGTTGGTTTAGTGGTGCCAAAACTGTAGTTAGTTACTAGCAGTAGTAGTGTTTCAAATAATTTTAAATTTAAACACTTTAATTTGAAATATCTTGGGTTGTTTTGCATGCCATCATGTTTGGTGGGGCAGACTGGGCATTTAGAGGGGCATCCCCCCCCATGCCCATGCCTAGATCCGCCCCTGATGCCACCTCCTGACCCACTCACTGACTGCGGTCATGAGCACATCATTAGTTAATCATTTACTGTTTGACCTACTCTAAACCAACAGGAACGTCTCGTTGCCAATAAGCAAAACAACCTTGGCACATATCTTTGGGCCAAAGTGTAAATGTACTCTGGGATTTACAGATGTAGAGTTGCTACTGTACATTTAATTAATAGTTTAAAGTTACTTACGTTTAGCTAGTTCACTTTTTTTTAGTTATGGTAATTTGTATGACAACTTGCCATTAATATAATACGCAATAATAGTGATTGCAACTGTATTAACTGATAGTCGCGTGGTGGGAGTTCTGCTCTAGTTCTGAATACTAGGTTCTAATTAGGGATGTTAATCGACACATATTTGGAATGTCGACATGTCGAGGCCCAATGTCGACAATCGATCGATCGATCGATTTTTCATTTTTTTTAGCCTGCGGCGTCCGCGGGACCCAACGCAATATGATGCCCTGGCTACGGTGCACAACGCAGCTGTGTGCATGTGTTCTGAGAGAATCGATGTTAAATTAGGCTACTGTCACTGTGTACCTTTTGCAGTATTTTATCAAAGATATAATCCATAACGCGAGGGTCGAGGGAGTGGGAAGAGCGTCCGTGATCGCCTTCTTCCTTGCTTTCTTTCTTTTCTTTTTTTTGGGTCGCGTTTGCAGAGCTGGATAAAATGCTGTGCACAGGGGGGGAATGCCCCCCTAAACCCCCGAAATATAATGGCGCTGCCGGATGAAGTTTTCGCCTGCCCTCCCCAATTGTGAAATTTTAGATCCGGGCCTGGCTAAAACCCGACAAAAAGCTAAAACAAACAAACAAAAAAAAACATCTTCAAGTTTGAGCGCACATCCCGCTCCAAAGACTCGAGCTTTGACAAGAGAGCAGTGGGATTTCACAAACGGCTGCTCTCATCTCTCATCTCTAGACCTGTTGCATGCCTGTTGGACTACAAGTCTACTTGAGGATGGATGATGCAACTGTCTGTCTGCATGTGTGTGAAGAGTGCTGCAAATTGCCTGAAAAGTGGACTGGTTATGTAATCTTTTGGCAGGTGTGAGGGTTGACATGGCAATCACTTGGCTGAGGCACAGCCTGGGCATTGCACAGGTGAAGGGACTTTGGCTGGCACTGGCAGAGCCTGACCAGAGCCTTATAGTCAAGGGCGGATTGGCCATCTGGAGTACAGGGGGTTTTCCCGGTGGCCTGCGCCACCTAGTGGCCTGGACAGGTTTTTTTCTTTCTTTCTTTCTTTTTTTTTAAGTCCAGGGCAGGCCAGGGCACCTCTATCCTTCAAAAAAAGAAAAGGTGTCCTAAACCAGAGCCTTCAAGTAGGAGAGTTGCCATATTCCCGTTCACTCCTGTGCGCCAGGGCGATCGCGCTGCTGGAGGCAGTGTTGCCAACTGCCAAGATCCAAAATGCACTAGTGGCACTTCCAAAATGCACTAGAATGCGCTAGAGGCTCGCCTGGAACCTACAGATCAAAATGACCAATAATGACCATTCTACATTCTCTAGTTGTGTAGACTAAGTTGGGCTAATTCTTCACATGATGAATATTTTAACTCTTGGGGGTGTAAAAATGAAACCAAATGGACCCGCAAGGGTCCATTTGGTTTTATTTTTACGCTCTCAAAGAGTTACATCTGGTTAATCAGCTGCCCCCCCCCAGGGTGGCCTGGCAAAGGCCAAATGTGTCCCGGTGGGAAAATATGTGCCAATCCGCCCCTGCTTATAGTGGGAAAGTTCCGATATTCCCGTTCACTCCTATTTCCCCGGGAGCTCGCACTGCAGCCCTTATGGTGCCACTTTCAAACCGGAAGTCGATGAAATGAATGTCTCCAATAGTTAATGCCCAGTTAAGAACTGTCATTCTCGCGATACGGGGCGTCTCACGAGACTGTAGCTGGGAAGTAGGACTAGGAGTAGGGTCTGGTAGAAGTAGGCAGAAATGCATTGGACTCAATGGCAATATTAATTACTTTATTTTAGTCTTTCTATAATAATAGTACAACATAAACATTACAGAAACGGTAGTCGTGACTGAACAATACTTTAAAACAGTTGTCATTTCATTTCAATACAAGTTGCTCAGTTGCGTTTTGAAGCACCCAGAAGACTGCCGGAAGTGCCGGAGGAAACACCACAATTTGGTGTCCAAGAAACACCAAAATTTGGTGTCGAAATGAGCGTACAAATGGAACATTTGTACGCTCAGAAAAAAAATGTTGAAAATGGGTGGAATTCCCCTTTAATTAATTCATCCATTCATAATTATGTTAGTGCAGTGGTTTTCAACCAGTGGTCCCTGAGTGGATTCCAGGTGTTCCCCAGCTAAATGACGGCCAGTTGGTATGTAACCAAATGGATCTGTAACTCTTGAGATCGTAAAAATGAAACTTTGGTTTAATTCTATGCTCTCAAGAATTAAATTATATCTAAACATCTGAATTACTTAATTTTCAAGAATCTGCACAATTAGAAGATCTAAGAGAATGACCAAGATTTTGCCAGTTTATACAACAACTTGAAAATCCTTGGTTTCATGGCTTGAGTCCCAGAGACTAAACTCAGCATAGCCCCTCATATGAAAATGATTGAAAACCACTGTGTTAGTGGAATTTTTATTTGGGTAAACAGATGGCGTCATTCCTGTGTAGGCTATGTCACAGAGCCATAGAGTATAGACAGAGTTATGACAGCTCCGTTCACTTCATGGGGCCAGTCTGATGGCGGCTTTTCTACTTAGACATCAATAGAGAATGGGGAAGACTAATAGGGACAGGTCCTGGACCCGAAGTAGACAGAAATGCATTGGAGTCAGGCAACAGCCCAGTGTTAATGATCTTAAATCAATGTTACTGTATAATGTATACAGTGTATACTGTATAATGTAATACAATGTTACAGCTGACATGTTGAAAACATGCATAAAACAGCTCTTATTTGCGACAAAAAGCTAAAACAAACAAACAAAAAAAAACATCTTCAAGTTTGAGCGCACATCCCGCTCCAAAGACTCGAGCTTTGGAGCTCGAGATTTGACAAGAGAGCAGTGGGATTTCACAAACGGCTGCTCTCATCTCTCATCTCTAGACCTGTTGCATGCCTGTTGGACTACAAGTCTACTTGAGGATGGATGATGCAACTGTCTGTCTGCATGTGTGTGAAGAGTGCTGCAAATTGCCTGAAAAGTGGACTGGTTATGTAATCTTTTGGCAGGTGTGAGGGTTGACATGGCAATCACTTGGCTGAGGCACAGCCTGGGCATTGCACAGGTGAAGGGACTTTGGCTGGCACTGGCAGAGCCTGACCAGAGCCTTATAGTCAAGGGCGGATTGGCCATCTGGAGTACAGGGGGTTTTCCCGGTGGCCTGCGCCACCTAGTGGCCTGGACAGGTTTTTTTCTTTCTTTCTTTCTTTTTTTTTAAGTCCAGGGCAGGCCAGGGCACCTCTATCCTTCAAAAAAAGAAAATAATGGTTGCAACCAGAGCCTTCAAGTAGGAGAGTTGCCATATTCCCGTTCACTCCTGTGCGCCAGGGCGATCGCGCTGCTGGAGGCAGTGTTGCCAACTGCCAAGATCCAAAATGCACTAGTGGCACTTCCAAAATGCACTAGAATGCGCTAGAGGCTCGCCTGGAACCTACAGATCAAAATGACCAATAATGACCATTCTACATTCTCTAGTTGTGTAGACTAAGTTGGGCTAATTCTTCACATGATGAATATTTTAACTCTTGGGGGTGTAAAAATGAAACCAAATGGACCCGCAAGGGTCCATTTGGTTTTATTTTTACGCTCTCAAAGAGTTACATCTGGTTAATCAGCTGCCCCCCCCCAGGGTGGCCTGGCAAAGGCCAAATGTGTCCCGGTGGGAAAATATGTGCCAATCCGCCCCTGCTTATAGTGGGAAAGTTCCGATATTCCCGTTCACTCCTATTTCCCCGGGAGCTCGCACTGCAGCCCTTATGGTGCCACTTTCAAACCGGAAGTCGATGAAATGAATCTCTCCAATAGTTAATGCCCTTAAGAACTGTCATTCTCGCCATAACGGGGCATCTCACGATACTGTAGCTGGGAAGTAGGACTAGGAGTAGGGTCTGGTAGAAGTAGGCAGAAATGCATTGGACTCAATGGCAATAGTCCATCTTTAATTACTTTAAATCCCTTTATTTTAGTCTTTCTATAATAATAGTACAACATAAACATTACAGAGACGGTAGTCGTGACTGAACAATACTTTAAAACAGTTGTCATTTCATTTCAATACAAGTTGCTCAGTTGCGTTTTGAAGCACCCAGAAGACTGCCGGAAGTGCCGGAGGAAACACCACAATTTGGTGTCCAAGAAACACCAAAATTTGGTGTCGAAATGAGCGTACAAATGGAACATTTGTACGCTCTCAGAAAAAATGTTGAAAATGGGTGGAATTCCCCTTTAATTAATTCATCCTTTCATAATTATGTTAGTGCAGTGGTTTTCAACCAGTGGTCCCTGAGAGGATTCCAGGTGGTCCCCAGCTAAATGACGGCCAGTTGGTATGTAACCAAATGGATCTGTAACTCTTGAGATCGTAAAAATGAAACTTTGGTTTAATTTTATGCAAAACATAAAATTAAACATCTGAATTACTTAATTTTCAAGAATCTGCACAATTAGAAGATCTAAGAGAATGACCAAGATTTTGCCAGTTTATACAACAACTTGAAAATCCTTGGTTTGAGTCCCAGAGACTAAACTCAGCATCAAATGGTTGTGTTAGTGGAATTTTTATTTGGGTAAACAGATGGCGTCATTACTGTGTAGGCTATGTCACAGAGCCATAGAGTACAGACAGAGTTATGACAGCTCCGTTCACTTCATGGGGCCAGTCTGATGGCGGCTTTTCTACTTAGACATCAATAGAAAATGGGGAAGACAAATAGGGACAAGTCCTGGACCCGAAGTAGACAGAAATGCATTGGAGTCAGGCAACAGCCCAGTGTTAATGATCTTAAATCAATGTTACTGTACAATACAATGCTACAGCTGACATGTTGAAAACATGCATAAAACAGCTCTTATTTGCGACGCTCTCGTTGGAAACAATACACTTCAAACTTTAGTTTATCCCCATTCAGGCTGCATGAACAGCAATTTAGAGCGCTCAGTTTTTTGACCCCTCAATGTCGCAACTCTTCTACTAGATGGCTCTGGTACGTCACCAGGCAACACCCTCGCGCGTACCACCCATTGGACCAATCACAGGAAGAAGCAGCACCCGTTTGTTTTCTAGGTCCGTTTTTTTTTTTAGCTAGGATAAGATTTGGCCGAGGGAGTTAGCTAGGATAAGGCCTTCAAAATAAAAGTACAACCTCTCGTAATTATTATGGACGTTTAAATGTGGTCCAGACCAGACTGGACACTGGTCTTTTAAAAAGTGAATCTACAAGCTCAAAACGTAATGGGGTGTGTTTTAAGCTTGTAGATTTGCTGTTTTTACTCAATTTTCAGACCAAAATGGACACTGGAAAAAAAAAACAGTTGTTCATATCAACTAGTGGGACATATCCACGCGTCCGGGCAGACCTCCTCTACAACACCCCACTGTCCGCTAAGCAGGAGAAGTGTATTTTAAAACGTTATAGGCCCTTTTGTAAGTTCAAAGGTCAAAAATGGTGCCATTCCCAGACCAGAGTGGACACTGGACACAAAGACCACAAAAGGGCCTATAACTTTTAAAAATACACTTCTCCTGCTTAGCGGACAGTGGGATGTTGTAGAGGAGGTCTGCCCGGACGTGTGGGCATGCGTCCACGGCCCGTCCAGTCTGGTCTGCAAATGGCACCATTTTTGACCTTTGACCTTACAAAAGGGCCTATAGGATGTCCAGTCTGGTCTGGAAATTGCACCATTTTTTACTTTTGGCTGTACTCAAGGCCCTATAACTTTTTAAAATACACCTCTCCTGCTTAGCGGATAGTGAGGTGTTGTAGAGGAGGTCTCCCTGCACGCGTACATATGTCCCACTAGTTGATATGAAGAACCATTTTTTGTCCAGGGGCCTATTTTTACACTCCAGTGAACAGTATTTATCCATTTCAATATGGTATTTTCCGCACTATAAGGCGCACCGGACTATAAGGCGCACTGGATTATAAGGCGCACCTTTTAGAACTGTTTTCATATATAAGGCGCACCTGATTATAAGGCGCAGGGAATAGAAGCTACTACAGTTTATATAGAATAGAAGCTACCTCAGTCAAACAATCCATATATAAGGCGCACTGGATTATAAGGCGCAGTGTGGATTTTTTAGAAAATTAAAGGCTTTTAGGTGCGCCTTATAGTCCGGGAAATACGGTATATATATTTTATATATAAGTTAAAGGTAGGGTAAGTGATTTGAAATTCATTGTGTAGTACCAGCCTGGTGCACTAGGGGCGCCCAAGAGTAGCTACACTATGTGAACCTGCTGCTCGATCCTGATTGGAGGAGAATTCACCCTCCACCTGGGGAACTTTTATTAGCTCCTCTGCTAACGTGGGGGAGGGGGAAACTCCATATATGGTCTGCACACCTTATAATAGAGCATTTTAACAGAAAAAAAAATGGGTGATATCTGACAAAAGTGAAATCACTTCCCCTACCTTTAATAATTGTGCAAATGTTAACAAAAATACTTATTGTTTTGTACATTTTCGTTTATATACTTAATTTATAGTTCTAATGGGCAATTAGCAAATTACTCATTTTTGTTTATTTTAACCTGGTACTTTTATTTTGAAGGCCCACGCCCCCTTTCCCTTATCCTAGCTGATGTTATTCTAGCTAGTAGTACCGTGGGTTGGTTTGTTTGTACAATTTGTGCCTTCGTCGTTTTAACTGTTTCATTCTGTAAAAAACAAGCTCGTCTAAACATGAACAGAGCGGGGACGCGGATCGGAACGGAAAGTAGAAGAAATCCGATCCTAAAAAGGTAGGGCTTTTACTTGGATGGTTGGATTTCAAATCCCACACACCATGGTTGGATGTTTTTTGTGGAGCGATCCAGTCAGAGCCAGTCTACAGGCCTGGTGGCTGACGGCAGCATAGTGAGCAGAAACACTGACGCTAACCTAGCTCTGGTCCAGAGCTCCGCTGCTTCTGAGTCTGACTTGCATTGGAGCTCTGTTGGTCTCCGTGCATTCGGCCATTACTGCACCCGACCAGCCTCTCTTCTCTAGTGGATATATAAAGAACGTTTTACCTACTCACCAAAATAAACACGTCTTGTGTCATTAGAAAGCCTACTTACCTTAGTGGTCGCACTCTTAGCCCCCCACCACACGGATAAATTGGACTTTTTGGCCAGAACGCGATCGTTTTTCACTGAAGGAAAAATATTTCCTATGGAACTTTTCTATTGGCAATATCGGTAGAGGGCGCAAATCCTGGTTGTTTTTCCGGTGAAAAACGATCGCGTTCTGGCCAAAAAGTCCAATTTATCCGTGTGGTGGGGGGCTCAGAATGCGACCACTAAGGTAAGTAGGCTTTCTAATGACACAAGACGTGTTTATTTTGGTGAGTAGGTAAAACGTTCTTTATATATCCACTAGAGAAGAGAGGCTGGTCGGGTGCAGTAATGGCCGAATGCACGGAGACCAACAGAGCTCCAATGCAAGTCAGACTCAGAACCAATGGAGCTCTGGACCAGAGCTAGCGGCAGCATAGTGAGCAGAAACACTGAGGCTAACCCGATGTTTGATCTATCTGTGTTGTCGTTTAACCAGCCTGTGCTTCAGCTTTCAAGTTTGTCTCATTTTAGCAGACTGGTATAACAACGATAGCTTCGGTGCGTTTGATTCATAATCGTAGACTGACTGGACGAGGAGGGTTGAATTGCAGGGCTAAGAAGACAGAGCCATCTCATAGAAGAGTTGCGACATTCAAGTGTCAGAAACCGAGCGCTTTCTTTTCACGCAGCCTGCCTAATATTTTTGCAATATTACTACAAAACGATCTAAAGCAGGGGCCCACTATTTATTCAGAATTTGAGCCACGGACCACCATGTGATGACATTTATGCCCCACACAGACCCAAAACCCAAATATTTCTTGTTTTTTTTTCATCTACAATTTCAGGCAAACAGATATCTAATTGATCTCTAGTGTGTAGATTTGGGGTAGTACAGATGAATATTGTAACTCTTGCGGGTCCATTTGGTTTCATTTTTACACTCTCTAGAGTTACACCTGGTTAACCAACTTAACTGGGGACCACCTGGAACCCTCTCAAGGACCACTGGTGGCCCCCGGACCACCGGTTGAAAACCCCTGATCTAAAGGGCCTATACTGCAGTTCCAGCACTTGTCCCTATTTGTTGGACTGACTCCATGAAGTGAACGGAGTTTACGTAACTCCGAGAGTACGGCTAAGTTATGAGCTACGCGGAGCCTTTGGAGTGTAGAAGGATTTACGCCAGCTCCGCTCACTTCATGGGGTCAGTCCAATGTAGGAGGCTCTTCTGAATTCTATTAAAACTCTTATTCTATTTAGATTCGTTTTAGTAGTATAACGCACGCTGCTCTAAATGGGTCCTTATTTGCGGCGCCCTCGTTGAAAACGATGCACTTGTCGTCTTCCACTCCGATTTGTCCCTAATAATCAGGCTGCATGAGCAGCAGCCCGAGCGCTGAGTTTCTGACCCCTCAATGTCGCACACTCTCGACACCAGGTGGCTCTTTCCTGGAGCTAAACCATAGCAGACAGACTGCAGAACAACATGGAGGCGCCTGCATGCAGTGTTGCCAACTTGGCGCATTTGTCACTATATTTAGCTCTTTTTCAGACCCCCCTAGCGTCAAAAATTAGTGGGAAAAACTCCTGGCGGAAAATCTAGTGCTTTTTGGCTGGTGAGTTGGGGTGAAATTGATAGACAGGCGCCAGAGATAAAAGCCTCATTTTTCACCATTTTTCCTCCTATGATAGTGGTTTTCAACCAGTGGTCCTTAGACTAAATGATGGATAGTTGGTTAACCAGATGTAACTCTTTGAGAGCGTAAAAATGAAACCAAATGGACCCTGGTTTCATTTTTACGCTCTCAAGAGTTAAAATATTCATCATGTGAATTAGCCCAAGTCTACACAACTAGAGAATGTAGAAGATTAATGGTCACGACCCTTCCAGGCAAGCATCTAGCGCACTCTAGTGCATTTTGGAAGTGCCACTAGTGCATTTTGGATTTTGGCAGTTGGCAACACTGCCTGCATGTCCTCAGCCCACCTCCTACTGTTGTTGACAAGCAAGCAGTGACAGGTAGGATGCCAATTTAACACAAGGTGTCACGACATTGAAATACAAATAGTACCCCCCCCCCAACCCTTTGGACATTTGAGTCATGGACCACCACTTTAGCTTTTCTCACTCAGTCTCTATTTTTGCCATCCCATTGCCTGAAGCAGTGTTCTTTCATACCAGGGCCCTTTATTTATTTATTCAGAATTTGAGCCACAGACATTAATCTACATTCTCTAGTTGTGTAGATTTGGGCTAATTCGGATTATGAATATTTTAAACTCTTGAGAGTGTAAAAGGAAACCAAAGGCGTATATATCTTAGGCATTCATTTTTGTGGCCTTAGTGGACAGGTGTAATGTTAATTCCCCCAGGCTTGGTCTTCCAGAATGTTGACCGGTGAGTTGGGTTTTGGTGTTTCTTTTTTTTTGTTTTTTTTTTCCTTGCCACAAGAAAATATGCATGATCATTTTCTCGCCAAACGTCTTGAAACAAGAATGTTCTCCAAATTGCTTCACAGCGTCAAAATATCAGAGAGCAGGGGGGGGGGGGGGGGGGGGGGGGGGGGGGTGTTGTATAAAATAGAAAAGAAAGAGGAAACAGCTCTGCTGGCTACTATCAACATGAATGTAGCCTGGTCTAGCCCTCAATGATTTTGGCCTTGGGGGGCGGGGGTGTCGTGGGATCCACACGGCGGAAGTGCTGCGCTCTGATTTGATCTCACTAACGTGTCGTCATCCCCAGCCCTCCCCCTCCCGTCCACTGCTGTTCTACGTCACATCATTTAGAGCCACGCCCACCCCGGAAGGTTCACTCCCCCCTCAAGGCCACTTTCCAACGCGCGTTAGTCCAGGCTTTCCGTTTTCGCGCAACGCGAATGAAAATGAAAGCCTGGGTGTCGAGGCTAACATGAATGTAAATGTGCAAATAATATAACTTTAGTATCCAGTGCCAGTGTGCTCTGTTTATTCTGATGGGCCACCCATGTAAGCACCTGTTACCGAATGTTGAATGCATGATCACATGCCTAACCAAAGAAGGAGCTTAGTGTGGACCAGTGGTTTTCAACCAGTGGTTCGGGGACCATCAGCGGTCCTTGAGAGAGTTACACGTGGTCCGCAGCTAAGTTGGTTAACCAGATGAAAAGTTGGTTCGCCAGATGTCACTCACAGCGTGAACATGAACTCGCAGCGTAAACATGAAATCAGATGTCACTCACAGCGCAAACATGAAACCAAATGGAGCCTTGCGGCTCCAATTTGGTTTCATTCAAAGGTTTAAAAGGCTATATTGGCGTGAGAAAACAAAGTTTTACATTGCCAAAGCAAAAAGCCGAGAAGCTGAGATGTCATCCAATAGGTGGTCCATGGTTCAAAATCCTCAAATGTTCATTTTAACACAATAAGTGCTTGGAACCATTGGCGCTCATTAAATTAGTGCACCTGTGATCGTTTCCATCCGGACGGAGTTTCAGACGCACATGACGTTGCGTCATGGAGGTGGCTAACATTGGCCAAAATAAATTCATTGACACACGGCTCAGAATAAGATTGACCATAGACCATTTATTGCAAAGCTTTTGCATGTTTGTATGGCGGCATGGCTCTTGCTCATGTGATATCAGACGATCTATGAACTGAGTCATAGGTCTGATATCACATTTGATATCTCCGATTATCTGTGCATCAAGACACAGCTTGAGATATCAACAACCCCACTGAGCAGAGCCAAGGTACAGTAAAATACAAGACATTAACACGTGAGCATCGTATCCATTGCAGACTGACATTAGACATTACAACATTTATCCAAAATGCATGAACTACATGGATACAGAAAATATCATAGTCCACAGTAACCTCGGATACCATAACAGAACTAGATACCACAATAGTTACAACCCTTAAATCATGATTAATCAGAGACTCATGTACTCGGAACTGGTGCCACAGGGAGGAGGCCGGGGAGGTGGAGGAAATTTGAACACATATCTGATCAACAGGACAGAGTCAGCTTAGCAGGAAGAGACAGAGAGGAGAGGGAGAGAGAAGAGACTGCTTATATAGAGCACATGATTGAATGTGGGTGTGACTGACTAGCTGACAGCCAATGACAGTGAGGGGAGTTGACATGGTGACAGCCAGTGAGGGGAGTTGACATGGAGAGACTGCAGATTTAAAGGAACAGAATGAATACTAATTGAAAATAGGGGAATTAAATAAACCTTCTGCCCTCCGTGCCTCAATGAACTAACGCTTTGCTGGATGAACCGATGATGGGGAGCAAAGGGAGGTCATATACTTCCTACTGCGACTAGCGATGGTGCAGCTATCAGGGCTTGACACTAACACTTGCCCGCTTGCCCGGGGCAAGTAAAAAAAATGGTGGGGCAAGTGAAGACTGCTACTTGGTTGCCCGATCAGGCAAGTGTGCAACTTAGTGCACTATAACACAACACAAGATAAATTTGTCTTGAAGGCAGTCATTGCACTCTGCCTCTGTGTCTTTCCCTGCTTTCTAGCTATCCACAATTCCAGGCTGGATTTGGGAAACAAAACAGGCAAATTAACATACACATCAAAATGATTAATCTTCTACATTCTCTAGTCTGTAGACCTGGGCTAATTAAGATGATGAATTTTAACTCTTGAGAGTGTAAAAATGAAACGTTCTCAAGAGTTACATCTGGTTAACCAACTTAACTGGGGACCAACTGTTGAAAACCCCTGGTTTAAAGCACCCAAGTAGGAAGTAAACTTAAATGCAAAATTTACAATATATTTTTGGGGGGCAAGTGACCATGACCTCAGGGCAAGTAGAAGCTGACTTACACTTGCCCGATGGGCAAGTGCCTCGGAGACCTTAGTGTCAACCCCTGGCTATGGGCCGTCAAAACGAGCGCTTTGATTAGAAAGCGCCCGTTTTTAGCTTATGACTTGGATCAGGAATTATTGGCGCTCAAACAGGGCTTGACACTAACACTTTCCCGCTTGCCCGGGGCAAGTAAAAAAAAAAAGTCAGGCAAGTGATGACTTCTACCTGGTTGCCCGATCGGGCAAGTGTGCAACTTGGTGTGCTATAACACAACACGAGAAAATAGATAATTGACTCTGCATCTTTCCCTGCTTTCTAGCCATCTCTCACCCTGGTCAATTTGGCTCCAAACTATCATTTTGCTGGTGTCACAGACCCCTGAGTCTGTGACCACTGTGGGAACCACTGATTTACACTGATTTACTAGTTGAATATTTACTGTAGCTGATTGTGACTTAAAATGGAATTCCAACCATTTTCAACATTTTTTTCTGAGTGTACAAATTGTTCCATTTATACACTCATGAAAAAAAGAAGCGTCTAAAGAAATCCATTGACATGGTGAAAATACATCTTGACGATGTCATCAAGATGTTTCACCATGTTAGTGGTTTTCTTCAGACCTCCATTTCTTGGGAACACAGACTGGGGGAAGTTTTTTATCATGTCCATTGTCCACCCAACACCTCAAAGGTACATCAACGACAGTAAAATGTTGAAAATAGGTGGACTTCTCCTTTAAACAAAAGGAAAGGAAATGTGTAAAGCACCCAAGTTGAAAGTAAACTTAAATGCAATTTTTTTCGAACCATCAGTTATAATGGGACGAGCAGCATGCTGCCTCCATGTCCAAAAGTGAGGACTCTTCTTCTTCACACTGTTGCCTTTTTTTTGCTCACGGATTTCACTTTCTTTGTTTTCGTCTCATGCAGAGGTTGAGAATGCCAAGCGGGGACTTCAAGGAGGACAGGCTCGCAACATCGACTCAATCCACCCCTTGTGGCACCCCATCCGTCACCCCCTGTGCCACGCCCACCGCCAGTCCCCGCGCATCACCTTCAGTCACCCGCAGGTACGCCACAGCAGGGCCGTTTTTTACTCTCAGGCAGACTAGGCAGTTGCCTAGGGCGCCATGAGGGGAGGGGGGGCGACCACCAGACATGCTTTAACCCATTGTGTCCTGATCACATTCTAGTGTCTGATGCTAGATTCTACCTAGTTCACAGCGCTAGATTCTAGTTTCCGACACTAGATTCTAGTTCCTCTCAGTAGATTGTAGTTTCTGAAGTTAGATTCCAGTTTCTGACACTAGATTCTAGTTCCCGACACTAGATTCTAGTCCACGACAATAAATTCTAGTTTGTGACACTAAATTCTAGTCCCTGGCGCGAGATTCTAGTTTTTCTGGAAAAATCGCTTTCTGTGTCAGTGATGCTTAAATATTTCATAGGAAGGACCCCCAGAAATATCTGTTATTTAGATATTTCTATTTCTATTATTTAGATATTTAGATTTTTTTTTGCTGTTCTAGGGATCCCCCAGAAGCAAAGATTTGTGTTAAAAATGTTTGCTTCCGAAATAATATATTCAAAGATTTGCACCACAAATTTCATTTTCACAATTTTTCAAAAATAGCAGAACAACAAGCTCATATCGCGCTGCTTGTATATCTGCTATTTTTCTACAGCTAAAACACCAAAATGCGTTCAGTACACAAAGGGTCAAAAAGATCCCAGGCTAATAAGCCTCATATGGATAAACACCTTATACTTAACTAGAATTGAACATTTAAAACACACATAATATGTTCTGGCATTTTACTGTGCTCGTCATAGGTATGACATCACAGGAGAGCCCCCCCCCTTTACCAAATGGACCCGTAAGCGCCCATTTGGTAAGGGGGACTCCAGGGAAAATCTTGCCCGGGGCTCCAAATTGCTTGGAAACGCCACTGCACCAGAGAATCGCCTGGTTTTGTTTGGCCGTCCCATATATGTCTCCATATATGCTATGGCCGTCTCCATATATGCTACACATCATCAGCTCCATCAGTTCACTTCGTCTCCCTGTTTATTGATTGTCCTATAAACAGCTGTAGATTGCCTGCTTTTTGGTCACTTCCTTGTGCCCGTTGTGTTTAGGTAAGCCATATAATATAGTTAAGGACATTAATTACTGTGACACATTGCTGCTGATGACGAGTTTCACCGAATTCCCGATAGATAGGTTTCGCTCGATCCCGTTTCGTAGAGAAGACCTACTACACACACACACAATTTATACAACAAATGAGAGATCGATGTTTGGCGATCACACAGCACTTTGAAATGTAAGAAATGGTCCAGAATTGACCATTCAATTCTGACCATTCAATTCAGAATTGAGTTTTGGGCGCATGAAGAGAGAGAGCAAACAGTGAGGTTGCGGGCCGTGAGCCGTTCAGTGCATATGAAAACATTTAGGACTAGGCATAACCAGAATAGATATGGGATGACTTAAAGGCAATGGCAAGACCAACCCAGATTGGATGAAAGCTAAAACGCCCCAAACCACACCTGCGCATAACGTAACGGGTGTAGGAGGTGTTTAAGGGAAATAGGATGGTAAGAAAAGTAGCAGCTTTAGCCCCAATGCTAGGTGCTCTAATTGCGTATAAACGGCGATGAGACTAAAGGCTGGGAAGTGAGAGGGTGAGGCTGACTGAAGCAAAGGTCAGGACATCACACAAGATGCCCAGGTGTTGTGTGTTTGTGTCGGCCCCTCACCGCAGGGTTTGGCCTTCAAACAGCAATATTTAGATGTCCTTTGAAATTTGCCAACTCATGCCGATGGGCTGATTAAAACCCACTTTCAGGGGTTGACACTAAGGTCCCCGAGGCACTTGCCCACCGGTCAAGTGCAAGTCAGGTTCTACTTGCCCTCAGGTCATGGTCACTTGCCCCACAAAAATATATTGTAAATTTTGCATTTAAGTTTCCTTCCTACTTGGGTGCTTTAAATCAGGGGTTTTCAACAGGCGATATGGGGACCACCAGTGGTCCCTGAGAGGGTTCCAGGTGGTCCCCAGCTAAGTTGGTTAACCAGATGTAACTCTTGAGAACGTAAAAATGAAACCAAATGGACCCTTGCGGGTCCATTTGGTTTCATTTTTACACTCTCAACAGTTAAAATATTCATCATCTGAATTAGCCCAAGTCTACACAACTAGAAGATGGACAAAAGCAAAAGAAATCTTTAGTTTTGGGGTCTGTGGGGGCTAAAATGTTCTCAAATGGTGGTACTCCGTGGCTCAAATGCTGAATAAATGGTGGGCCCTGGTATCAAAATGGTTGAAAACCCACTGCTTTAGGTACAACTTAAGCCACACAGTTCGTTTCATCAGAACATTTAGAGACATACAAAAGAAAAGCGGGGAAAAAGGAAATAAATCATTAGTGGGGGTAAAAGGGAAAATAAATACATACAAAGGGTGGGGGAAAGGAGTGGCTTGGTGAAAAATGAGGTGGGTGGTTGAAAACCACTGCTTGAAGCTTGTTGTCTGGTGCGGCTTATAAGTCAGGTGAGGCTTATACATGGTAAAAAAAAATCAGGATTTTTGCACCAAATTTAGCTGGTGCGGCTTATATTCAGGTGCGGCTCAGGGCTTGACACTAAACACTTGCCCGCTTGCCCGGGGCAAGTCAATTTGGTCGGGCAAGTGAAGACTGCTACCTGGTTGCCCAAACGGGCAAGTGTGCGTCTTTTGTGTGCTATAACACAACGTGGGACAATTTGTCTTGAAGGTGGTGATTCCGCTCTGCCTCTGTGTCTTTCCCTGCTTTCTAGCTACAGTATCTCTCCTATCTCTCTCCAAGATCTATTTGGTTCCAAACTATCATTTTGCTGGGTCTGTGACCACTGTGGGAACCACTGATTTACACTGACTTACAAGTTGAATATTTATTGTAGCTGATTGTGAGATTTGTGACTTAAGCAAAACAGTCTTTGACTGCGAAAGGAAATGTTTAAAGCACCAAGTAGAAAGTAAACTTAACCTGAGGGCAAGTAGAAACTGACTTGCACTTGCCCGATGGGCAAGTGCCTTGGAGACCTTAGTGTCAACCCCTGCGGCTTATAGTCCGGAAATTACGGTAGCGTATGTGATCATTTCTTATTTTTGCGTGCATTACCTCCAGGAGCTGGTTCAACCTGAGTCCTGGATCTGCGCCGTTCCTCGCTGTCCCGGAGGAGTCCAGCAGTGCCACCCACCCCCACCAGCACCACCCGCCCACACCCATAGACATGGGAGGAAACGAGGGAGGAGGAGGCTCAGAGAGGTGGAGCTTGTTTGGAACCACGCGCTCCGTGGTGCAGAAGTCTCCCACCGACCCGGGCTGTGACAGCAGCACAGGTATGTGCAGGGGTGTAGTGCAGGGGTGTAGTGGACGGGGGGACGCACGTCCCCTCACTTCTCACATCTAGAATATTTTTGGGGGCAAAAGTAGGCCTATTTTTTTGTCTTGTCATTTACTTTCATGGATACAATTAGGCATCATAAACAATCTTTCTCAAATATGCTATACTTAGTTTCTCAGACTAATTTAGGAGAAATAACTGGCAAAATGTTGGTCAAAATAGCAATCCTTCCACATTTTCTAAACATGCAGATTCTTGAAATTTAGGTAATTCAGATGGTTAATTATGATTTAACTCCGTCCGTTTGGTTTCATATTTACGCTCAAGAGTTACAGACTGTATCGTGGGAGGAAAAATGGTGAAAAACGAGGGTTTTATTTCTGGCGCCTGTCAGTCAATTTTGCCCCAACTCACTCACCAGCAAAAAAGCACTAGATTTTCCACCAGGAGTTTTTCACTAATTTTTGTGCTTGGGAGGATCTAGGAAAAAAAGCTAAATATAGCGACAAATGCGCCAAGTTGGCAACACTGGATGGGCTGCAGGTGCACGTGCACACACAAACAGACTGTGCTGCCGTGATCATCATGAACGCACCTCTCGAATTGCTATCATTGTTCACAGTTCACACAACAGACACCAAGGACTATGCAATTCAAGGGACGAGAGATCATAATAAAAGTCGCAATGAATTTTCTTCTACACTGGGAGAAAAAAACGGCATTTAAAAAAGGCGATGGTGCATTTTCTCATGCAGCCGGCCTCAGCAGGCGTAGTGGTGTTTGTCAGTGTGACGTCTGTTGAGGCATCTATTCCATAATCGTTTTTTCGGTCAGCTATACTGTATACAATTTTGTGCTTTGTTTTTTTTTTTTTTTTTTTAGCTTTCAATGCTAAAACTGACAACAGATGGTAATGAGAAAAAAACAAAATGCAAATGTCCCCAAAAGAAACGACGGGCAGGACGAATATAAAATCTAATGACCATAAAATCAGCCCCTCGGCAAATTGCAAACTTGCGCGTTGTGCACAAGTAGGCAGTGATGGGCAAGTTACTGGGAAATGTAGTAAGCCACACTACTTGCTACTCTCGATAAAATGTAGCTAAGCTACACTACAAGCTATCCCCACAATGTTGATGTAGCTTGCTACATCAACACTACATAATATAAATATATATCTCAACTTAATGTACAACCTTCTAAATAATAATCATAATAATGAAATAATATAAATAAAAATCATAATAATAATTTAGGTGGCATGTTTAAGTTTTGGGATGTATATTAGAGGTTTTCTACCCATTAAAAATGGGTGGATTTTGAAAATTTGTGTGGGAAAATGTAGTAAGCTACTTTCCTTTTTACTCGAAACAAGTAGTGTAGCTTCACTACAAGCTACTCGAAACAAGTAGTGTAGCTTCACTACAAGCTATTCCCAGAACAAATGTAGTAAGCTACACTACAAGTTACGGGAAAATGTAGTTAAGCTATGTAGCTTAGCTACTTGTAACAAGCTACTGCCCATCACTGCAAGTAGGCCATTGCCTACTCGTTTGCGAGTGGAGCGGGCTAATACTCATGACGTTTAGTTCTAAAGGTCTCTTACTCGCGCCGTCGTTACGTCATCGTCACCTAAAACGCCAGCATGTGGAGTTCTGCGTGCCCAAAAATGGAGTGTGACCCACACAGAGACAGACGAGCAGACAAGGTGAACGTTTAATATTTCCCAAATGATGTCACATGTCCACACGTCAAAGCTATATTCACTGTCTATCACTTTGGTGGCTCGGGGGTAGAGTTGTTGGATGGTAACCACAAGGTCGCACAATAGCAGGCGTTCGCGGCTCATGAGGGCCACACCTGCTATTTTTTTTAACCCTTTGTGTACTGAACGTGTTTTGGTGTTTTATCTGTTGAAAAATAGCAGATCTACAAGCTCATATCGCGCCACTCGGTGGCGCGATATGAGCTTGTAGATCTGCTATTTTGTAGTACTGCTATTTTTTTGAAAAATTGTGAAAATGTGCTGCAAAGCTCTGAATACGTTATTTTGGAAGCAAACATTTTTAACTCAATCATCTTTTTTTTGCTTCTGGGGTATCCCTAGAGCAACATGTTTTCAGATGGGGGGTCTGCAGCCAAATATGGATAATTCTGGTGGTTTGCTTGAAATATGTTAGCATCACTGACACAGGAACACAGATTTTTCAGGAAAAAAAATAGATTCTAGTGTCAAAAAGTAGATCCTAGCATCAGAAACTAGAATTTAGTGTCAATAACTGGAATCTAGTGTCGGAAACTACTGTAGAATCTAGCGTAAAATATCTAGAATGTTGCTGCATCTATAATCTGGTGTCAGAAACTCGAATCGAAGGACAGGACACAATGGCACAGGGATTAAAGTTCTCAGTACTGGGTACTGATTTCAGTCCTGAGGATTTCACAGGGGTCATTTAATTAGCTCAGTGCTTATTTGCAAAAAATCATTTTCAGTCTCAAGATTTTTTTTTACTTTAATCCCTGCAATGGGTTAAAATGTCAAATAACAACGTTTGATATCTCTGTTTGTAGCGATTGTAGTGTTTGTAGCGATTGTAGCGTCAAAAAGTAGATCCTAGCCTCAGAAACTATAATTTAGTGTCAATAACTTGAATCTAGTGTCAGAAACTACTGTGGAATCTAGTGTCAAAATCTAGAATGTTGCTGCAGGTCTAATCAACCGGCTCTTCTTCCTTCCTCTCTCCTCCAGGCTTCTCGCTGCACTCGTACTTCGGCCTGCAGAAGTCCAGCACCATGGAGGCCATCAAACCTCAGGTCCATCTCAAGGTGGAGGACCCCGCCAGCTTCATGCCCCCCAAGCTGGGCAACATGATGGAAGCCCAGCCGCAGCCGCCGGCGCCGCGGCCGCACAAACTCAAACCCAGAGACCTGAATGTTCTGACTCCCTCGGGCTTCTAAAAAAATCTTCCTGAACCCCCCCATACTCTGCCACACATCCTCCTCCTCCCATTCCCCACTGTCCTGTCGCTGCCCCCCCCCCCCCCCCCCACAAGGGCCCTGATACACCTAGCAAATGTTTTCATCAACATCAACAAGCAACGTCAACAATGGGCAACATTTTAGAATCCTCCAATCCTCCACAGCAATCCTTGGCATCATGTAATCCTTTCTCCCAGACTCCCACAGATGAACTTTTCTGAAAACAACATGGCTGCTGCTGCTGCTGCTGCTTCACTGCTGTGGACAAAAACAAGGATTTTGTAACTTTTATTCCGCTAAAGGAACATTTTGAGTTGGGTGGCAGCTGGGTGCAAATAATTCAATGCAAACTAAGGCTTCTTTTTTTTTTTTTTCTGAGAGTGTACAAATGGAACCAAATGGACCCGCTAGCGTCCATTTGGTTCACATTTGTACACTCTCAGGGAAAAAATGAAAATGGGTGGAATTCCCCTTTTAATGTTGCCATGTATTTCATCATGTTGATGTTGACATTGCTAGTTGATATTGATCAAAGTATTGCTAAGTGTATCAGGGCCTTAAGGGCGACCTGATCTTCTCTTCACCTTCCTCGGCCTACCCAGAGACTGAGAACCGGACGAACGCTTTTATTAGATACCACTACTGCATGACGAGAGACAAGCTTCCGGAAACGTACTGTTATTTGTTGCCTCTCTTTGTTCTGGTCTGGCTGCTGGCTTTCTGGTCGTGGATCCCCCCCCTCCCCCCTCCCCCGGCGAGCTCCAGGAATTGAGTTCTGCAGTGCAGCTGAAGATGCAAAAAAAAAAAAAAAGAAAAGGTTTTAGGTTTCAGGTCGGATGTAATCGCAGCTCGTGCGAGCCGTCGGCTCTTGTGTAAGGAATCCATGCATATTTTAACATCCGATTTTGTCCCCTGTACACTGTAGATTCTACACAAACATTCGCTCTGAAAGGACATACTGAAAGATTTGTGCTGCATTCTCTCCCCCCCACCCCCCCCCACTGAAAAAAATAGCAGCCGTGAACGCCTGCTATTTTTTTCAGTGAAAGTTAAAACACAAGTACAGTACAGAGTGCTTTAGGTACCTTTTTGACAACAAACTCATCCGACCGCCCGCTTTTCCTATCGCCAAATTAGAGACACTTTGACGGTCCTCGTGATTTACAATAATTGCTTAGTTAGGAGCTAGCGGAGAGCGGGCCCTCGCGAATCGTGTCTCGTCAGTGACCAAGCGATGCTGTCGCGTGACAGAGTATACTATATATTAGACATTGGTTTCTTCCTCATTCTCTCTCTCTCTCTCTCTCTCTCTCTCTCTTTACATAGCACAGCTCCTGAACCTACCAGACAACCCCTTTGGTCCAATTATAAAGCACAACATGTTTCTTGACTGCTTTTTTTTTGGCGTGTGTTTTTGATATCTCGTAATGGGTGCCGCAGCGTATCGATGCCTTGCCAGCCTTACCCACCAGCCATTTTTGATACAATCCAATACTAGATTGGGTTGGTAACTTCTTCCATTTTGTGTGCATTAATGTTTTCTTAAAAAAAAGAAGGTGTGAGCTTGCAACTGGTTTGCTTGTGGCATTTTCACCCACTGGAGTTTGAGTTTTTTTTTTTTTTTACTTGTAATTAATTCACTTGTATCGACAGGAGAGCACACTATGTTTTTATTTAATTTCAACAGCAAGGTTTCATGTTTGCTCTGCCGCGAAGCTGCAATCGAGAACTTTTAACAATGAAACCTTTTTAGACTAGAGTAACGTGTTGATATCTTGATGTCTCGTCTCCCTGTGCTTCTACTGAGGAATGTACATCTTGTCAGTGAAATACTTCTACATCTCTTCTTTTTGAGCTTCAGGATCTGGTTCTTTTAGACGCTGATGGCAATTGCGGGGGATGCTGAATTAGGCATGTCACGGTGTAAGAATCTCAACACCGGTTTTATAGTTTGCTTTTATACCGGTTTTATAGTTTGACCACTAGATGTCCTCAGAGTCATGGCACATGCAGGCCAAATCCTCAGTCAACATTAGTAATAATATATACGATAGCATTTCATCCCCGCAGACCAAAAGCTAGATATTTCTTTTGCTTTTTGTCCACAATACCAGGATGGATTTGGGGAAACAAAACTGTCAAACGTACAGATCAAAATGACCATTAATCTTCTACGCCCTCTACTTGTGTAGACTTGGGCTAATTCAGATGATGAATATTTTAACTCTTGAGATGCAACTAGATGCAACTCTCAAAGAGTTACATCTAGTTAGAACATGCAATATTGAATGAATAGGCGCAAAATTATTATTTTTTTGTTCGTTTGTTTTGTTTTTCGGTACATTCGGTGGGCAAGCAAAGTACCGGTTTTGTGGCCCCATACCGGTAATACCGGTATTACCGGATTACCGTGACATCCCTATGCTGAATGGAGAAACATTTACAGATCACTTTCTGCCAACATCAGAATGTTCCCTGACTAGCCTGAAGGATGGAAACAAAATCTTAACTCCTAAAAACCAAGTGAGCAGGTAAATGCTCTTTACCGACTCAGTGCGACACACCCAAATTGTTCATTCATTCTAAAACAGCACCTACAGTAGCAGGTATTATTATTCTCCATTGTCGCTGCTTCAACAATATATTATGAATAGTTCCAAGTATTGAAACGATGCTTTTGAATTCAGCTTTTTGTTTTTGTTTCGGTCTTCTTCTTTTTTTTACATACCTCTATTCATACAGTCAGTTGCTATTGTTTTGCAAAATGGTGATGACGACAGATCCTTACTTGCACAAAGGACTTTGTCCCACTGACATGTAAATAAATGGGACACAACAGAGTAAAAGCCTCGTACCTTTTATTGTCTCCACCGGGCTGATGGGGTGGATCTAACAGTTCCCCCGATTGTGAACCGTTAGATCCATCCCTAAGCGCACACAATCCCTGGCAAAGATGAAACCTCTGCCCCCAAATTTTCTAGAACACCACCACCACGATACTTAACATAACATTTCACATTCCGTCTGAACTGGCTACAATTGACTTTCAAAGTTTGCAAGATTGGCCTGTTTTTAGAACAAAAAAAGCATCAAATCGTGAGCACAGCGTTCAATTTCTGTGAAATCTTTAAGGACTTTCCTGCTAGGCTGAAAAAAATATATATCTCGCCCTCGATGTGTACAATTGCAGTGGTTCTCCAACTCGTCCTTTCCCAAGTGCTTGTTAGGATGAGTTCTAATAATTGTTTTGGACTGGCCACAACCTGTAAAACGGTTGAGAAGCCATGTGCTCAGGCAGGGGTTTCAACCTTTTTGACTCCAGGGACCACCATTTATTGAGCATTTGAGCCACGGACCACCATTTGATTACATTTTCACACCAAAGACCTAAAAATAAATAATACTTTTCGTTTTGTCCACAATTCCAGGCTGGAACTGTGCCAACAAAACAGTGTAAACTTCTTAATTAAGCGGTGCTAATCCAGATGATCTTGAGGGTGTAAAAATGAAACCAAATGGACCCGCAAGGGTCCATTTGGTTTCATTTTTACATTCTCAAGAGTTACATCTGGTTAACCAACTTTCCATCATTTAGCCTGAGGACCACCTGGAACCCTCTCAAGGACCACTGGTGGTCCCCGGACCACCTGTTGAAAACCCCTGTGCTAATGCAAAAATAAAGTCAGGGCGGAGTTTTCTGTTTTCAATGATGAAATGCTGTTGGTTTAGTGGTGCCACAGCTGTAGTTAGTTAGTAGCAATAGTAGTGTTTCAAATCATTTTAATTATACTATAAACACTTAAATTTGAAATATCTTGGAAATTTGGGTTCTCTGCATGCCATGTTTGGTGGTGGAAGTCAGGGGGGCATTGCCCCCCTTTGCCCATGCCTAGATCTGGCCCTGAGGGATTGACAATTCATAAGAATTGTCATGAGCAAGTAATAAATGAGTCTTTCCTCACTGTAAATGTATTTAGGAACGACAATGTCCAGAGTGCTCCAACTAAACCAATACCAAAATTGGTCACAAGGTGGCAGCGTAAGCCTCTTTATCAACAGCAGTGGTGTAGTCAAAGTACTGTAACCGAGGTTACCGAGGTGTTGCAGCATTTGAGCCACAGTTAACCATTTGACAAGTCCATGATTTGGGCACAATCTCAATTCTTCTGCTTTATCTGTGTAGAATTCTTTAAAATGAAGTAAATGGTGCATTTATATAGCGCCTTTATCCAACGCGCTTTACATAGCTGTAGAAGTAATGCATAAGTTTAACGATAATGTAACTCTTGAGAGTGTTATGCCCATGTGCTCATTAAATGTATTAGCAGATGGCATTGTACAGTCAGTATTGTATAGTCTCAGTATTGATTGGTATCCTATAACTAATGTGTGCACACCCACAGGCGCGCGCGCACACACACACACACACACACACACACACACACACACACCCCCACACAAACACACACACACTCTTTAATATATTTTTTCTGGTGAAACGAAAAGTAAAAGTGATACATTCTTCCAAATCTACCAAATTGGTGCATTGTTTCATTTCATTTTTGTCTCCTATCACAACTACTTTTTGAGCATAGTGATATGGACACAAAATGCTTAGTTTCCTGTGATAGAGGGGTCAAAAATGAATGAAGGATGTGCTAAATTGTTTGAAATGGGTCAACAAAACAGATGAAGTTCATGCAGGTGATAATATTACATTACTCATTACCTGGGCGTGAGTAATAATATGTAACACATACTGGGCATTATGCGGCCCGGGGGCCAAATGTGGCCCTTTGGCTGACTCTGACTGGCCCGTGAAAGCATTTTAAACCAGAGAGTTCCAGTTAAATATGAAAACTTGGTTAACCAGATGTAACTCTTTGAGAGCGTATAAATGAAACCAAATGGACCCGCAAGGGTCCATTTGGTTTCATTTTTACGCTCTCAAGAGTTAAAATATTCATCATGTGAATTAGCCCATTTGGCCCCTTGGGAAAAATAATTGCCCACCCCTGATGTAACATATTACATAATATGTTGTTTTATATTACTTTTGCACCGCCAATCCACAAAAAAAACCTGCACCAACAGCTCTTGAGTGCTCAGTTTCTGACCCCTCAATGTCGCAACTCTGATATGGCTTTGTAGAGCGTTTTGAGGAGCTTTTGATGTCACCACTAATGAGATCATATTGGTGACAATATCAGTGATCTCCTCAAATGGGCATGAAAGGGACTCATCCCAAACCACGAAGTTTACTGTCAGGCGCTGAACAGTGCCACGAATCATGTCCAATCAGAGTGCGCCGAAAGGGTGATGTCACCCAAGAGCGCAAACAAGAATTCATTTTTGGGGTTTGTGCGGTTCCGCGCCGGAGTCACGATCGAGAGGATCGATCATTCAGGATGTCGGCCATCACGAAACATCCGGAGCCAGACGGTGGTTCCCGGGAGGGCCACGACGGCCGCGTAGCCTATGGCGGGATCACGAGCACCCCGCGGACGAAGCACGCTGTTTCCCACACCCAGCTCCAGCTCCAATGCAAGATACTCAGGCTCTCAGAGCAGCTCAAGGCGGAAGAGAACGCCCGTGACGACAACGTGGCGGACTACCTCAGGCTGGTCAACGACGGCGGCTCCGGCAAGCACCAGCGCGCGTGCCTCCAGCAGGCCTTCGAGAAGACCAACCAGGCGTCGGCCCAGACCATCCGCCTGCTGCAGCGGCGGCTGGAGCGCTGCCACTGTCAGCTCCGCGCAGTGGAGCGCGGCGGCGGCGACCCTCCGCCGCGTAACCCCAAAGAAGTCCTCCGGGACGTCGGGGCCAGGGTCTCCACGTTGTCGCATTCGGCGGCGGGCGCCGTGGTGTCCAAGCGCAAGGAGATCGCCTCGCTCCTCCGGAAGAGGTTCGCCGCGCCCCCCACGCGTCCCGAGTTCCCCCACTGCAGCGAGGACGACTCGTCGTCCGTCAGGGCCGACAGTGCCACACCGCCGCCCCGCTCCAAGGGCGGCGGCGGCGCGAGCTCGGAATTCGGCGCCGCGCTCCTCCGCGAGGTCCAAAAGCTACGCGACGAGCTGCGTCGACTGGAGCTGGCCTTCGAAGACCAAAAGGCTCGCTCCGAGAGGGACTACGCAACGATGCAGGAGACCGTGCGGGAGCAGCACCGGTGCCGCTGCCAAAGGGACATGGAGGCGGAAGAGGAAAGGGAAAAGCGCGACGCGAACAACGCCAACGAAACCCAAGCCCTGAGACAGGAACTGGGCAGCCTCGTGAGGCGGGTGGACGACTTGAAACGGGAGCTGGCCGTCGTGGAGGGGAACGTGGACGACCAGCGCGACGTGCAAGCCAGGGTCAACCGCGAGGCCTCGGAGGCCTCGGAGAGGCTGGCGCGACAGCACCAGAAACAGGCGCAGCAGCTGGAGGCCTTGGAGAACAACACGCTGTGGAACGGTCTGGGCAGCGCGGCGCTGCTGGCCGCACTGTACGTCCTGGCGCTCGGCTATTGGGCGGTCGTCGGGGTCAAGGCGGCGGTCGGTCGGGTCAAGGGGAGGAGGAGTCGTCTTGGAGCTGTTTCTTCTGCCCTCGTAATCCCGGTCACTCTGATCTTCTGCTGGAACTACTCGGAGGCCATTTCTGCTGTATATTCCGAATTGCTGAGGGACCGGTGATGCCGAAAGCCACACGTGGCTGGAAGTGGCTCTGGCATGCATTACAGGACACATTCCGAATACTAATCTTACTAGCAGCCGTCAGGCTGCTGGTATGCGAGGCCAAAGAAATCCTCCCCAGATGATGAATGGGGCAGATAGCCAGGTAATAATATATTATCAGAACATGTTCAATCCGGGGTTATAAATTCCTTACCAATATTTTATCAATAAATGTTTAGGTCCACCTCTACAATGTCTTGTAAAGGTGTCTAGAAATCGCTCAAATATGTCAAATTCAGCTTCTCTAGGAGAATTTGTGAATTTGCGCTGACAGTTGGGTACCATTCGCCATCACATTTTGTGATGATACTTACAGTCGTTTAGTGGAGTATTTTTCATGCAAGATGAATGTTTGCAAGTATTCAGTATCATGACAGTGCCCCAGTTTGGCCCGACACATGCTTCCCAAAGCTGAAAGCATAATCAAACTTTGTAAAGTTTGCCTGCATATGTAGCAGGTAGCTACAGCCTCTGTCGTGATGGCCTCCAAAGTCTAGTATCTGCCCCCGGACGAAGGGGATGTCCTCTTGGTCTAGTGGTTAAGATGTTGGACTTTCACGCGGGAGACCCGGGTTCGAATCCCGGGCGTTACACATGTAGATTGTTAATGAGGGAGACTACCCATGAGTCAGACATCCCGTTAGTCAGACCAGCATGCGCAGGCTTTTTAAGACTCACCCCACGCTGTGGGTTAGAAGTCCCTCTTCCTATTACGTTAGGGTTAGGTCAGGGTGTTAGTAATGGTCTGACAACGTTGGACCAGTGACATCTCACCGTTGGTTCACCATTTTTCTAGCTTAGCCTCACTCCTAAATCGCTACCATTAAAAAATGTGAAGTGAGTGTCAGGTTACCGACTTTCAACTGCTGTCACTGATTTTTTTCTATCAGGGAACTGAGATGTGGTTTTTACTACTGGACACCTTCACCAAACACACTGAGGGCCTCTGAAGGGAGTAGATTAACCTCATGAATCTCAGGGCTTGTCCCTAGCTGTCGTCGATGTTCTATTTCTATTTCTACCACCTTTCTCAAGAAAGGGCGAAAGAGAAGAAAGGTTGAATAAACATCTGTTGTGCTTGGGACGCGATGAATGGCTTTGGAAATGAAAGGAGGGGTGGGTTTTTTGAGTGATGGAACACTTCGTTTGTCAGAAATGCAAACAGAATATAGAATCAAGCTCTGAGCTAAAAGGAGAACCCAACTTGACTTGTTTCGTTTGCAGGGGTGGATGTAACATGTCCCATTTGGGGGGCGGGGGGGACATGTTGGAGGGGCAAGAGAAAATGCCGCACCCATATCATTTTCAGTTACTTTTATTAGGCAAGTAAAGCGTCAATTATAACATCAGTTGTTGTTAAAGTTGCAACAGACACGCATCATGCATAAAGCTAAAGGTCTGACTCAGAGAGTTTTCTGTTTTCAATGATGAAATGCTGTTGATGTCCTTGTGTCTGGTGAGGCAGTCTGGGCTTTTAGGGGGGCATTGCCCCCCCCATGCCCATGCCTAGATCCGCCCCTGTTCGTTTGTGGTCTGGCTATGGTGCAACTGTGGCCGGAGGTTTAGCGCCGGCTAGAAGAATACATTGTCATTTTGAGTTGTATTCTTTCAAATGTTCAAAAGTGGCATTATTAGCACTTATATGTGATAATATGAAATTGTGATACATTTGTCATGTACTGTATCATGTGATACCTTGTCATGTCCTTTCCCAGATGCGAATTATGTAACCGATATTAATTTTGGCTATGAGCTCAGCTATGATGAGAACGACTGCCCTCACGTAACGCATAAATGAGAGAATGTGTAAGCAGGGCCACCACAAGACCAAATTATAAAGCATAGTAACACTCATATAATACTTTTAAATATTTTATAATAGGTTTTTTTTAAGTCAGTCGCTAGAGTTTCTGAAGTAAAAGTGAGTTTTGGGTTCGTGGTGTGCAGACCGCTTTTCAAAAACTTGATGTAATGGAGATGTAATTAAGATATATTTAAATTTTAGACATTTGTATATGTCATGAGTATTATCACAAGTAGGCCAGTATGCCAAGTATGGCATGCCCATGCCTAGATCTGGCCCTGGACCCTACCTGTGTGCAATGCGCCCAAGTTGGCACTCGGTGGAAATACAGTTCTCATTTGTTTTATAACTTTAAGCCTAACAGAATTATGAAATGAAGGAAGGCTAATGTATTTTTTTGTGGTATACTAAAGCGAGCAGGTTCAGTTCATTTCAGAGCAGTGCTTTGGGGCTTTTGGCACAGCGCTCCAACAAAACAAGATGGCAGCCTTCCAGACCAGGGTGGGAAGCTGGCAAGGGGATTGGTGGTGGTGGTGGTGGTGTCCTGGTCGGATTCCTTAAAGGAGAATTCCGGCCTAAAAGTTTTTCTTTATCTTTAACTGGTTTTGTGGACAGGCAGGGTGGGAACAGCCGGTCTGGTTCGCCCTTGAGTTTCTGGTGAGATGTGAGTTGTGAGTTGGCAATGGTGGAAATGATCGTTTTATAGGTCAAATGGGACTTTGTCCCATTCTGCTTTTGGCACTTCCGAGTGCATTTTATACCAAAATACAGCCAATGTATTATTATTTAAGTCAATTTTGAGTTCCCGACTGTTACTTGCAAAACAGAGCATTGCTACAGTGCAATCATTGGAAGAAGTTTCTGAACTGCCCACAGCCCTCCTGTGAGACACAGACTAAGTAGAAAAATAGTGGTATTTTATCATGTGCATTAGTGAAGAAGACACATTGAAAAGTGGTAAAGTGGTCCTTTAACTCTGCCAAAATGTGTCATAAGTAACATGCTTCATTGCTTGTTATGAATGAAATGAAACCAAATGGACCCTTGCGGGTCCATTTGGTTTCATTTTTACACTCTCAAGAGTTAAAATATTCACCATCTTAATTATCCCAAGTCTAAACAACTAGAAGATTAATGCTCAATTGTTTGATCATTTGTTCTGTTTTGCCTGTTTTGTTTCCCAAATCCAGGCTGGAATTGTGGACAAAAGCAAAATAAATCTTTAGTTTTTGGGGTCTGTGCATGGGGCTAAAATGTCATGAAATGGTAGTCCGTGGCTCAAATTCTGAATAAATAGTGGTCCCTGGCTAGCCTGGCTCAGCCCTGAATCAGCACCGTAAAAATACTACCTTATTGTTTCTTTGTGATTGAATAATGAAGTGAAACGGAATGACAATTCAGACTGAAGTCAGGCTAGGTCCCTGGCATGAAAAACGTTGAAAACCACTAAAGTAATACAATGTATTATTACTTTTTCTAAGGGGTCATCAGTAAAGTAAAGATATTACTCTCCTGAGTAGTATTGCCCAACACTGAGAATAGGTGACGAATGCACAGTGTTGGGCAGTAGCTTGTTACAAGTAGCTAAGCTACATAGCTTAACTACATTTTCCCGTAACTTGTAGTGTAGCTTACTACATTTGTTCTGGGAATAGCTTGTAGTGAAGCTACACTACTTGTTTCGAGTAGCTTGTAGTGAAGCTTCACTACTTGTTTCGAGTCAAAGGGAAAGTAGCTTACTACATTTTCCTACCCAAATTTTCAAATTCCACCCATTTTTAATGGGTAGAAAACCTCTAATATACATCCCAAAACTTAAACATGCCACTTAAATTATTATTATTATTATTTTTATTTTTATTATTTTATTATTTATTATTTAGGTTGTACTTTAAGTTGAGATATATATTTACATTATGTAGTGTTGATGTAGCAATTTTCTGGGGATATCTTGTAGTGTAGCTTAGCTACATTTTATCGAGAGTAGCAAGTAGTGTAGCTTACTACATTTTCCCAGTAACTTGCCCATCACTGCGAATGCATAAAGAAATAAAGCAGTGGTTTTCAACCTTTTTGATACCAGGGACCACCATTTATTCAGCATTTGAGCCACGGACCACCATTTGACGACATTTTAGCCCCAAAGACTTAAAAAATTAAATAATTCTTTTGTTTTGTTGACAATTAGGCTGGATTTTGCAAACAAAACAGTGACTTCTTAATGAAATAGTGCTAATTCAGATGATGAATATTTTAACTCTTGAGAGTGTGAAAATGAAACCAAATGGACCCGCAAGGGTCCATTTGGTTTCATTTTTACATTCTCAAAGAGTTACATCTGCTTAACCAACCATCATCTAGTTGGGGACCACCTGGAACCCTCTCTAGGACCACTGGTGGTCCCCCGACCACCTGTTGAAAACCCCTGAACTGAAGGAACTCGTGACAAAAGACAGACAATCATCTGGATTTCAGAGTTGACCTGCCAGTATGACTTGAAATGCAGCTTGGAAACCCTGTGTGTATTCAGTCCATTGTAGTCTAGGAAGACCTGACATTCCGATGCCACATCCATTCAAATCATACTCGCTATATCCAAACGCGGAGAAAAAACAAACACATCTTCATTAAAAGGATCCCTGGCTAATAAGACACAAATATGGCTTAAAACATTATACTTTCCATATATGACTAAAATAAGCAAATAAAACCACCATCAGTATCTTAATTCTTCCATAAACATAGAATCTTTCACTCAACAGGAAGTGCTCCTGTCGCAGTTTGATGATGTCACACAAGCATATGTGTTGTTTAGCCCTATGGAATACATGGAATGCATATGCTAACAAAAAACAACTTGTGATTCTCAGTGATTCTCAGCCATAATTGATATGAAGTGTAATCCCGGGCCAAGTCGTGTAAATAACACAGATCCACTTTCCGTATGTAATGAATTCCCTTCATAATAATATCCTCAAATAGGTCAGTTCATATGATAGGTCAGTCTCTACCGAACTTGAGCATTAGACGGGCGCAGTTATGGTTTGACCCTAAAAAAAAATTGCTACAAAAGGTTCCTCAACTGTGTTTTGTACTATTAGGTGTCCTTAATAACATACTAAAAGTTTACCAAAGTTTGACCATGCGAAAGGTCATTTTTCAAGACGGCCGCCGCCAGTACTTTAAAATACCATTACTCCTTCATTATTCACGGTAGACAAATAATTTTGGTGCATACCCCGTGTTTTGGTGCTCTAGGAACCTAATTAATAGACTGTATAAAATTAGTATATTACAGGCTCAATTATACAATTGATAATAAGCTTATAACAGTGTAATAGGACATTTCTCCATTTTCTATATGCGATAATGCCCAGGATTGGTGAATTCTAGATAATTCACATAATTCACATTCTGTTGATGTTTTCAACATTTTAAGGTATAGTAAGTGATTTGGGGGATTTGGAAAAACCTCGGCTCCCCCCCAGGAGAATGATGTGCACATGCACACACTCTACAGTATGGGGAAGTACATCATAGAAACGATACACACACCCACACACACACACACACACACACACACACACACACACACACACACACACACACACACACACACGGTACATTAAATTACACTACAGCGACAATACATGCCCTACAGTACAGTATGATGTCATACAGTATGGTAGTGCCTGATGTGATATGATACAGTTGGATACGATGCAGTACGATACAGTAGGGTACAGCACAGTACAGTATGATACAGTAGGGTAGGGGTACAGTACAGTGCTATACAGTAGATTACAGTACAGGTAACACCAGCGAGACTGGCCGGTCAACTTCTAGTTTGTTTAATTAAGTTTAAAAGGGTGCATTTCAGAGGGTTTTAGTAGAGTTACAAACAAAATATTGCATTTCACAATTATCAAATTGTATCTATGCAATTTGGATAACTTACATGGATTCCCAGACATGTTGTGCTTCCCCTCACTGTAGAGTGTGTGCATGTGCACATCATTCTCCTGGGGGGAGAAATCACTTACCATACCTTTTAAAATGTTCAAACCAGCAACATAATGTGAATTATGTCTCTAGGTGAAGAGTACTTTTAGTATGTTATTAAGGACATCTAATAGTACCAAAAACAATTATGGTTTGAGAAACCATAACTGCGCTCGACTGCAACGTGAATAAGCACCGCTGTGGCGAAACGAAAGCCGAGCAGAGTCGCGTTATGGACAGAATTGTCCATGCCCCCCTAAATACTCAGTCTGCCCCCCCCCCCAAACACGATGCCATTAAACAACCCAAGATATTTCAAATTAAAGTCCTTATATTTAAAATGATTTGAAACACTACTGCTGCTACTAACTACAATTTTGGCACCACTAAACCAACAGCATTTCATCATTGAAAACAGAAAACTCTCTGAGTCAGACCTTTAGCTTTATGCATGCTGCGTGTCTGTTGCAACTTCAACAACAACTGATGTTATCATTGATGCTTTACTTGACTAATAAAAGTCCTGTAACCGAAATGGTATCTGGTGCGGCTTCGCGCCACGGGCGATGAAGCCGCACCCGTACCATTTTCTCTTGCCCCTCCAACATGTTCTCTTGCCCCCCCCAAATGGGACATGTTACATCCGCCCCTGATCACCAGGACCTGGCCGACCGACTGTAATGGATGCAGTCCACATTTTTTTCATCATGGAGTGTGTTTATCGCGGCATTGCTGGTGTTATGAATCATGCATAACTTCGGGGCTCACGCGGCTTCGCAATAAAATCCCATTCGGTAGAAACAGCTGAAGGTTTGGAGGAGCAGCGCGACCTGCAGCTGAGATCAGGGCTGGGAGGAGACAGGAGACCCACCCTGTCATGGAGAGAGAGGAGGAGGAGGCTTTTTACTACCTTGTTAAAAGGATCCCTGTCTAATAAGATAAACATTGCTTAAAACATTATACTTTCCCTATATAACTAAAATAAACAAATGAAAACACCAATGGCATCTTATTTCTTTGATAAATAAAGAATATTTCACTCAACAGGAATTGCTCCTGGCGCAGGAGGATGATGTCACGTGTGATCTAGCTCTATAGAATATATGGATGAACATGCTCTGTGACATCATCATCCTGCGACTGCAGCACCTCCTATTGAGTGAAAGCTTCTCTATTTATGGAAGAAATAAAGTATTGAAGGTGTTTTTATCTGCATGTTTTAGTTATAGAAGGCAAGTATAGTGTTTTAAGGCATATTTGTCTTATTAGGCAGGGATCCTTTTAAAGCTGTTAAAGTGTGTCTGTCCAGGGCGGATCTAGGCATGGGCATTTGGGGGGGGGGGGGGGGGGGGCTCAGTGGGTTGAGTTGGTGTGTACATGAGTTCATTTATTTAACTTAATTCTTTTGCAAAACTACTGTCTGGAATGGATACCGTTAGAAACACGAAGACATTTCTTGGTAATCATTTAGTTCCTTATAAAAAAATGCCCTTACTGGTTTGTCCTTTTGTGGTTGCTCAAAAATCCTTTCTCTCCATCCATTACCGTGTTTTCCAGTTGCTTCATGTTGATATTCTATATCAGGGTTTTTTTTAAAAGGTGGTCCGGGGACCACCAGTGGTCCTTCAGAAGCTTCCAGGTGGTCCCCAGGCTAAATGATGGAAAGTTGGTTAACCAGATGTAACTCTTGAGAGTGTAAAAATGAAACCAAATGGACCCTTGCAGGTCCATTTGGTTTCATTTTTACACTCTCAAGAGTTAAAATATTCGTCATCTGAATTAGCAGCACTTAATTAAGACGTTTACACCGCTTTGTTTGCAAAATCCAGCCTGGAATTGTGGACAAAACCAAAAGAAATCTTTAATTTTAGGTCTGTAATCAAATGGTGGTCCGGCCGTGGCTCAAATGCTGAATAAATGGTGGTCCCTGGAGTCAAAAAGGTTGAAAACCCCTGTTCTATATTCTTATTTTAAACTCTGTGTAGTGTACGTAAGAAAAAGCAACATCGCAGGTGCATACACCAGTTCAAACACAGTTGAACAGTTCATACACTGGCTAGTGGCTACAGTATAGCATTCCATCCGTTCCATAAACAGTTTGGAGGTATTTGTACTTTACGTGAGTATTTCCAGTTTCCAATACTTTCATTTCTACATACGCCGCTGCATCTCTGATCCCAAATATTATAGGCTACCTTTTATTACTGAATATCTTGAAATGAAATATTCTGCACAATACAAACTTTTTAACTTTTCAATGCCATCACTTTTGCACTTTTACTCATGTATAGGCCTATACTTTTTGATTTCTGGAAAGCTATTACTATACTACTTACTGTACTGTACTCTACTGTACTGATTTCTATATTGCAGCATTGATATTGAATGAGTTAAAGTACGTTAAAGTACATACTACTTTTCCACCACTCTTTCCTCTCCCCAAGGCAGTGTTATTATTGCTTCATGACCTCCGACCTTTGGCCCTCAATCATGGGTTAGATTGCCCTGTGTTTTCTTCAAGGTAAAGACTAATGACAGCCCGTGGCTCCGCGTCTGATTTTCAGGTGTTACCGTCAGGGGAAGGATGGCCCTAATGAGACAGACAAGTGTGGACAGAGAGGGAGAGAGAGAGGGCTATGTTGGCCCCATAAGCCACATTTTTGATACCAGGGCCCGGCCCACTGTTTATTCAGAATTTCAGCCACAGCCACGGACCATCATTTGTGGACATTTTAGCCCTCACATGCAAACCTCAAAAACAAAAGATTTGTTTTGCTTTCGTCACCAATTCCAGTGACAAAGTATTCCAGGATTTTGTCCACCTACTGAGTTCACCCTGTTCATTGTATAGTCCTCTATTTAACCAGTGGGGGGGGGGGGGGGGGGGGGGGGGGTATTTTGTCTCCACTACTAAGTTCACCCTGAGAGTGTACAAATGCAACCAAATGAACCCTGACGGGTTTTGTACGCTCTCAGAAAAAAAGAAGCGTCTAAAGAAATCCATTAACATGGTGAAAATACATCTTGATGATGTCACCATGTTGGTGGTTTTCTTCAGACCTCCATTTCTTGGGAACACAGAATGGGGGGAACTTTTTTATCATGTCCACCCAGCACATCTTGGGTATACTAATGACATATTAGAATATAATGAAAATGGGTGGAGTTCCCCTTTAAAAAATGTCTACTTTCCATCACACTGAGCCCCCACCCGCCTCTGTCTCCGTCTCCGCATGACGTAGAGTTGCTACAGCAAAGCAGCCACACCCACCCACCCAGCACTGTCCCGGGCCGACACTTACCCACCCACAACACACACACACACACACACACACACACACACCACACACACACACACACACACACACACACACACACACACACACACACACACACACACCACACACACAGTCCACTCCGCATCCAAATAAAAAAGGGCCCTGTTCCTCCTCTCTCTCTCCCTCCCTCTCTGGTTGTCTGGAAGCAACACTGTAGTCGTCACCACGCGAGTTTCACTCACTCTTCTGTCTGTGGTCCAGGGGCGGATCTAGGCATGGGCATGGAGGGGGGCAATGCCCCCCTAAATGTCCAGACTGCCCCACCACCAAACATGATGGCATGCAAAACAACCCAAGATATTTCAGTGCTTATGTTTAAAAGTATTTGAAACACTACTACTTCTACTAACTAACTACAGCTGTGTCACCAATAAACCAACAGCATTTCATCATTGAAAACAGAAAACTCTCTGAGTCAGACCTTTAGCTTTATGCATGCTGCGTGTCTGTTGCAACTTCAACAACAACTGACGTTATTATTGATGCTTTACTTGCCTAATAGAAGTCCTCCAACCGAAAATGGTATGCCATACCATTTTCTCCTACCCCCCCAATTTAGAAATGTTACACCCGCCCCTGCTGTGGCCCACTTAATGTTTCCTCCTTCTTCCTTAACAACCACAACACACAACACACACACACACACACACACACACACACACACACACACACACACACACACACAACACACACACACACACACACACACACACACACACACACACACACACACACACACACACACACACACACACACGCACTCAGTCTGCATATGTGTCACCAAGTTTTCTCCAAACCAGACTCTATAGTTTTGTTTTTGTAAACTCCTCCTGGCTGCATGGATTATGTCACAATCTGGTATCTCTACAGACAGACACGCTAATGTTTTTCAGACGTCATTCCATGGTTTCTTCTTTTTTTCTACTAGTGTGACTCGCCGTGTGTGCGTGCGTGTGTGTGTGTGTGTGTGTGTGTGTGGGGGGGGGGGGGTTATCACAATAGGGTTCCTATTGTGATAAACAAGGCTGATAACTGACCATACATACTCTATGCAGTAGTAGCCTATAGCCATGGACTTAGGGTACCAAAATTCCCCCCACTATTGAGAAACATTGAGTCAAAACAAGCTGAGGACCCAAAAATGTGCATCTAATAGGTGTTGACACCTGTAGGGGGACACTTCTACAGGGGAATCTTCTATAGGGACTCTTCTATAGGGGAATCTTCTATAGGGGACTCTTCTATGGGGGACTATTCTATAGGGGACTCTTCTATAGGGGACCTATTGGCTTCATCGCCCGTGTTGCTTCGCGCTACGGGCGATGAAGCCGCACCCATACCATTTTCGGTTACAGGACTTTTATTAGTCAAGTAAAGCATCAATAATAACATCAGTCGTTGTTGAAGTTGCAACAGACACGCAGCATGCATAAAGCTAAAGGTCTGACACAGAGAGTTTTCTGTTTTCACTGATGAAATGCTGTTGGGTTAGTGGTGCCAAAATTGTAGTTAGTAGCAGCAGTAGTGTGT
>CM076984.1:2222319-2327319 GCA_039105355.1 Benthosema pterotum
GCGGTATTGATTTTTTTAATATCGGTATTGATAATGTCTTAATTAGCTCGATATTCGATATTACCGGTATTGACGGCAATCAGAGTTGAAACGCTCCAGTCACCTAGTTCTCAGAATTTGCGACTTTGAGGGGTCAGAACTGAGCGCTCTGCTGTTCAAGCAGCCTAAATAGGGAAAAACTGGAGTTGGAAATACATTGTTTCCAAAAAGCCTAGCCCAAATAAGGGCTAGTTTAGGCATGTGTGGAACATGAAAATTGTTTGTATAGTTACAATTAAGTCTCATTGCTCATATTTTAATAGAATACAGTATAATGTCGGTATTTGACGATATTCGGTATTCGATATTTTTCACAGACCCAACGATATTACTCGGTATTGATTTCCAATATCGCGATAAACGGTAATACCGGTATATTGCCCAAGACTACTATAGCCTTGTGCTTTTTTTTTCCTCGAAATTTCGACATTTTTCAAAAATCCTCAAAAATCCTCAAAACGATGAAAAACAGTAAGGCTATAGCCTTGCGCTTTTTCAAAATTTCGACATTTTTTGAAAATCCTCCCAAATCCTCAAAACGATGAAAAACGGCATGCTGTGCAAGACCGTAAGGCTATAGCCTTGCGTTTTTGCCAGATTTCGTCATTTTTCGAAAATCTTCAAAAATCTTCAAAACGATGAGAAACGATAAGGCTATAGCCTTGTGTTTTTTTTCCCCTCGAAATATCGGCATTTTTCAAAAATCCTCGAAAATCCTCAAAAAGCCTCAAAAATCCTCAAAACGATGAAAACAGGCATGCTGTTCAAGATCGTAATGCTATAGTCTTGCATTTTGCCAGATTTTGTCATTTTTCGAAAATCTTCAAAAATCCTCAAAACGATGAAAAACAGTAAGGCTATAGCCTTGCGCTTTTTCGAAATTTCGACATTTTTTGAAAATCCTCCCAAATCCTCAAAACGATGAAAAACGGCATGCTGTGCAAGACCGTAAGGCTATAGCCTTGCGTTTTGGCCAGATTCCGTCATTTTTCGAAAATCTTCAAAAATCGTCAAAACGATGAAAAACGGTAAGGCTATAGGCCTTGCGCTTTTTCGAAATTTTGACATTTTTTGAAAATCCTCAAAAATCCTCATAACGATGAAAAAGGGCATGCTGTGCAAGATCGTAAGGCTATAGCCTTGCGTTTTTGCCAGATTTCGTAATTTTTCGATTTTTTTTTCAAAAATCGTCAAAACGATGAAAAACGGTAAGGCTATAGCCTTGTGCTTTTTTTTCCTCGAAATTTCGACATTTTTCAAAAATCCTCGAAAATCCTCAAAAATCCTCAAAACGATGAAAACAGGTTGCTGTTCAAGATCCTAAGGCTATAGCCTTGCGCTTTTTTTCGAAATTTCGACATTTTTCGAAAATCCTCCAAAATCCTCAAAACGGTGAAAAAAGGCATGCTGTGCAAGACCGTAAGGCTATAGCCTTGCATTTTTTTTACATTTCTCGAAAAATAACGGAAAAAAAAATGGAAGCAAGGCTTTGGTGTTGCTGTCACTTTCTATTTGGCATTTTGTGAGCTCACAAAGCAGCCAGCGTGGCTCACTGGATAAAGGTTGCGCCTGGAAATTTGTGGGCCTGGCAGGCCCGGGTTCAAGCCCAGATTGTTGTTCAAGTCCCAGAAGTTGTATTGTGTGCGTTGTCATCCGATCCATTCAGCAGAGAAATAAAACCAGCAATTCTAGTACTTTCTTTTTTCTTTTGTGATTTTCATTAAAAAAAAAATCAAACCCCTATATAGTACCGTACTATGTCATCCAAAACCAGAAACTATATTATATCTTTCATTCACTTTTACTTTGAAATGTTTTGTAGTGTCTGAGTTTTTTTTTTTTTTTTTTTTACTTAAACGCACAATGCATTTTCAATGGCAATAGCACAACTTTATTATGCTATTCCTCCTACATACTATACCTAGAAACGCATTTATGGCTATTCAACCTTCATCTTACGTTGGACATATTTGCCTGAAAAGGAATCTTTGAAATGTTTCATCGTTTTGGAATATAGTGCTTCCAAATTTGAGACTTTTTATAATGGGGTCAATGGGAGCTTCAAGGTGGTTAAAAAATCACGTTCACCAAAAAACTTCATTCACCCTTTTTTAGATTCAGCTTACAGTGGAGATACATGCTGGAACTTTTTACTTTGAATATTTTGTAAGTTTTGAGTTATTTTAACTTAAACCCCCAAAGCATTCCAATGGGAACTCTATTGTGTTATTAGTCCTGCATACTTACACGTAGAAACCCCATATAAATCTATTTAGGTTCATCTTACGGTGGACATGTTTGCCTGAAAAGGAATCTTTGAAATGTTTCACCGTTGTAGAAATATAAAGCTTTATATTAATTTAAATGGGTTGAATTCAATGTTGTTCCTAAAAGTAAGTCCTTGAGTGGGGTTTGAACTCCCAACCTCCAGATAAAGGCCTATTTATTGTCTAGCCATACCCACTGGGCCACCAGAGACAGCTGAGTGTTGTGGCTCAGTCTTCATTTGCCTTTGAGTAGCACCATTTATACAGAAAAATGACATCCATCGCTGCTGTTTTTTATTTATTCCTATAAAGTATGTTTGCCTGAAAAGGAATCTTTGAAATGTTTCGTCATTGTAGAAATATAAGGCTTTATAATTCATAATGGGGTCAATTCAATGTCGTTCCTAAAAGAAAGTACTTAAGTGGGGTTTGAACTCCCAACCTCCAGATAAAGAGCTGTTGTCTGGAGCCAAACCCACAGAGCCACCTGGGACAGGTGGATGTTGCGGGCCAGTCTTTATTTGCCTTTGAGTAGCTCTGCTGTTTTTTATTTATTAATATAAATTATGTTGTTTTTCTTCGATTTTGTCATTTTTCGAAGATCCTCGAAAATCCTCAAAACGATGAAAAACAATAAGGCTATAGCCTTGCGCTTTTTCGAAATTTCGACATTTTTTGAAAATCCTCCCAAATCCTCAAAACGATGAAAAACGGCATGCTGTGCAAGACCGTAATAGGCCATACCCCGAGGATGATTTTCGTTCACTTTCGCTCCCACAGGCGTGGCACTACATAATTTTGGCTTCATAAAAGAGAGATATATGTAGAAAGCCCAAATAAAAAAAGTTCTCCATGTGCCATCCTGCAGTATTTTTATAATCAGCAATCAAAGACGGGACTATTTCTTACTAGGCGTACTAGTATTTTAAGGGGGAGTGGTGCGGTTTTGGTCACGTGCTCCAATCGCGTGGCAGCTTTATTCCCTTCCCCATCATAACAACAATGGCGACCGCTACATCGAGCAGCAGGAGCAAAATAAATCAAAACAAAGAAAGGAAAGTGCATACAGAGGAATCCAAACGGTGCTACACTCAACAAAAATATAAACGCAACACTTTTGTTTTTGCTCCCATTTTTCAGGGGATGGACTTAAAGCCCTAAAATTCATTCCAGATATACAATATAACCATTCCTCTCAAACACTGTTCACAAATCTGCCTAAATGTGTGATATTGAGCACTTCTGCTTTGTTAAGATAATCCATCCCACCTCACAGGTGTGCCACATCAAGATGCAGATTTGACATCATGATTAGTGCACAGGTGTACCTCAGACTCTCCACAATAAAAAGACACCCTGAAATGTGCAATTTTCTTTTGCCTTATTGGGTGTATGGGCCTCCGAAATAGTCAGTATCTGGTGTGACCACCATTTGCCACATGCAGTGCAACACATCTTCTTCCCATAGAGTTTATCAGATTGTCAATTGTGGCCTGTGGAATGTTGGTCCACTCCTCTTCAATGGCTGTGTGAAGTTGCTGGATATTAGTGGGAACTGGTACACACTGTAAAAATGGTAATAACACAATATTACCACATTATTACCATTTCGACAGCGCATACCAGTTCCCACTAATATCCAGCAGCTTCACATAGCCATTGAAGAGGAGTGGACCAGCATTCCACAGGCCACAATTGACAATCTGATAAACTCTAGGTCAGGGGTGGCCAACCGGTCACAGACTAAGAGCCACATTTTTCACTGTGTTACGGCAAAGAGCCACATCAAATGGTCACAACGGTTAGAAAACCGCTGCGACGGCCGTCACGGCCGTCACGGTCGCAAATAGAAACATACAGACATGTATTTTGAAACGGGGTTTACAATCCAAAAAAGTATATGACATTCTCAAGAGTTAAAATATTCATCATGTGAATTAGCCCCAAGTCTACACTGCTAGAGAATGTGGAAGATTAATGGTCAGTTTGATCTGTATCTTTCACTGTTTTGTTTTCTCTGAAATTCAGCCTGGAATTGTTGACACAAGTAAAGGAAATCTTTAGCTTTGGGTTCTATGGAGCTAAAATGGTGGTCTGTGGCTCAAATTTTGAATAAATGGTGGGCCCTGGTAGAAAAAAAGGTTGAAAACCACTGGTATAGGGAATGAATGACTGCGCCATGAGGCCAAGCGTTTTTGACAGCTTCATGTGGAAGCCTCTTAAGAGCCGCATGTAACCAGCTGAAGAGCCGCATGAGGCTCGCGAGCCTCAGGTTGGCCACCCCTGCTCTAGGTGAAGAAGATGTGTTTGCACTGCATAAGGCAAATGGTGGTCACACCAGATACTGACTGGTTCGGAGGCCCATACACCCAATAAGGCAAAAGAAAATTGCACATTTCAGGGTGTCTTTTTATTGTGGAGAGTCTGAGGTACACCTGTGCACTAACCATGATGTCAAATCTGCATCTTAATGTGGCACACCTGTGAGGTGGGATGGATTATCTTAACAAAGCAGAAGTGCTCAATATCACACATTTAGGCAGATTTGTGAACAGTGTTTGAGAGAAATTGTTATATTGTATATCTGGAATGAATTTTAGGGCTTTAAGCCCATCCCCTGAAAAATGGGAGCAAAAACAAAAGTGTTGCGTTTATATTTTTGTTGAGTGTATATGCACGTTTTTATCAGTACAGGAGGAGGACATCCAGGATTTTGCAGCAACACGGTGGGACACTTATAGATCCTGAGCTATACAGTGGCTTTGTTTGCTTCTGCTGGAGATCATCTTTCACGGTAAGCGCTCCCCCTCCACACACACACACACACACACACACCACACACACACACACACACACACACACACACACACACACACACACACACACACACACACACACACACACACACACACACACACACGTTTACAGAAAACTAAAACAGTTTTTTGAGAGATTTTAAAGAAAACTGGCATTCCAGGTTTTGACTGTCCGGTATTGATTTGTTATCGTATGACTGATCATGGTGCTATTACTGTAGCCTAATACTGCATATCAGGGCTCTGCACCCATTTGGAAACAATGTGCCAATGTTTGTATTTTCTAAATAGGCAGCTATATTGTGCGATTTCAATGTCAGCATTAATTCCAACATAATTATGTTCACTGTACACTAATGTAACACACATCGCTTCCTTTTAAAAATGTTCTCACATTATTGTTTGATTAGTGTATATTATACATTATATTATATTGTGAGCAATAATGACTCTCCCCAGTCCGCATGCAGTCAGAGCTCAGAGTTTTATTAATGTTGAATTGTGCGTCGGCTTGCACTTAAACCAGTGATCCTTGGTGCCAAATGTGCCAAGCACTATACTAATCATTTTTCCATTACATCAGAAGTGTTTGATGATCTGCATTTGATTCTCAGGCTTTGGGGAATTAGAAAGACAAAACATGTCAGTTCCTTTGTCAATTTCAGCAGTAAAATATGTTAATTTCCATATTCATGTATTTTTGGGAAGCAGTAAAGCCTTTGGTGATGAAGTGAATTTATATTACAGCTAATTGATATATTACTATATTAACAGTTGAGGGGATAAAATAAATGGAAATTGGAATGGAATGCAGGGAGGTTATGATGGGGCAGGTCACAGCAAGGCCTTTTGTTTTGACCACTGTGATTTACTAATGCTCTCGCTGATCTACCAATTTAATGCTCTCTCTCTCTCTCACACACACACACACACACACACACACACACACACACACACACACACACACACACACACACACACACACAACACACACACACACACACACACACACACACCACACTACATACATTACATTTTTTCTTTTAATAAAGATAAAGAAATTACCGACACTTTTTAAATTGTAAATTTGTAAATCTGTGATTTGACAATACAGCAGATTATCATTGTTATTTTGTTTGTTTAAAGGCCTGTTGCTGAAGAATGCTGAGATGAAGGACATGCTGATGTCTTTTACTTTGTGGCCCTGGAGGTGCCATACCATCCGTCCTGTTATAGACACAACACAAGAACTGCCTCATGTTCAACGCTACCGAAACACGCACTGCAACACAGAGTGAGTTATTATATAGTATGTGAGTTATTACAGTGCACATTTCAAAAGTAAGGCATTGACCAACAACATGTGTGTCTATGTGTACATGTGTGTACATTTTTATTGGTCCTCGGGCAGATCCGCTTCACTCTGGTAGCAGTGTTGGGACATGTGCACTACGTAACTTAATATATTACATAATATATTACCAAAATGCAGTAACTTGTAATATAAATATATTACTTAACTAAACCAATCTAATATATTATACTTTTCTTTCTGCATTACTGCATTACTTTCAATATTCCTTTCTGTCAATCTGTCTCATTGAAAATGTTCTTGTGAAATTATATTGACAACTGCGGAAGTTAAATAATTACTTATTTTCTATCATTTGTCACCAAATTATTCATTCAGGAGTGACGTTTTTTTCAAGTTGATTTTATATGGATTTGTCCAGATAGCCAAGTGTGCTTGCTTTATTGAAGGTATGCCATTGGCCTATGCAATATTTGATTAATAGTGATGTCAAATATTTCATTATATATTTTGTATTTTTCTTTTTAAAGTAATATGTAATATGTAATATATTACACTTGCTCAGACAGTAATTTTGTAATATAATATATTGCCTTAAAATGAAGGTAATGATTAATAAGTAATATATTAACAAGGTAAAGTACCGGTAATATTCCCAACACTGTCTGGTAGGTGTCTTCATGCAGAGACTTGCGTTTTCTCGACGCAGAGGAGACGTCCGTGTATCTTTGCAGAGGTTCCAGGTCGACGCCGGCGTTTCTCTGCTCGCTCTCGGCGGTGTACAGGTCATTCCGTTGGATGTAGCGAACCACCGGGTCCGGCGTCAGGTCCCTGACGCTCTGCCCCTGCAGTAACGCTTGCCGAACACGGGTGGACGAGATCTTGTTCGTTGCCCACTCGGATGGGACCATGTGGATGTTCTCACGGTGCTTCCACAGGGCATCACAGTTTCTGACGACACCCTCGGCGTCAGTCCCGTGGCGGCCGACGCAGACCACGCCGTAGACGCCCAGGATCTCGTCCACGTCCTTCCTTCTTCTTCAGAGATTCGGCGGCTTGAAAGAGGCCAGGACGTCGGCCCCGCACAGCAACATCAACCGCCGAGGAGGAGGAGAAGGCTCCTTTTTGGCGCCATTTCTCCTTCCCAGCAGTGTTTTGCTCCGTCCTATTATCTCGTAGTGATGCCGTGCTACTTTGGCCGTCTCCATCCACTCGGGCTGTCTGCTCTCCCAGGGATCTACCGTGATCCAGTCCGAGTCCTTTACGGCCAGTTCGGCCATCTTCACGCGGTGGCAGGCCTCAATCAGGCCTTTCTTCTTGTAGCCGTCGCCCACTGGAGAGATGATGCCTTTCACCACCTCGTAGCGGCCCGTGTCTTCCAGGTGGCGTCTGGCGAGCTCAAACATCTTCACGTGCATGTTGGTGACGGGGTTGAACGATCCGCAGGACAGCAGGACCACCTCGGTTGGACCCTGTGTTGTGGACGCCATGGTCTTTTGGGACTGACTCTCTGCACTTACTGGTGTCGTCACTTTATATGAGGCTTGGCATGCCCCTAAGGAGCTGATTGGCTAATCCAAATGACATCATTGGTGATGTCATGCAGAGGTTGCAAAATTAACAACATTATCAGATTGTCTGTCTGTCTTCCATGTAGCATCTTGTTGCTAAGCTACGCAGGCAGACGGGCACGCAGACGCAGACCCAAACACGCGCAGACGCGCACTCAGATGGGGACGCACACGGGCACACGCAGCCGCAGACATGCACACGCAGATGCGCACGCAGATGCACACGCAGATGTACACAGACTCACACTTAGATGCGCAAGCAGACACAGACGCATGCAGATGTGCACACAGACACGCACTTACACGCAGACATGCACACGTCTGCATGCATGTTTGCGTCTGCATGTGTATCTAACTGCATGTCTGCGTGCGTGTCTGCATCTGCATGCGTGTCTGCGTGCGTCTGCATTCGTTACCTAAAGCCCCCCTTACCAAATGGACCCGTAAGGGTCCTTTTGGTATTTGGTAACTATGCAAATGTATCTTTGTAATTTTATTTATAACAACGAAGAGGCATAACACAGAGGAATCCATACTATACCATATTTTGGGTACTGTTGGGGTTGGCTGCTTTGTCCACCACTGGACTTAGATGACAGGAGACAGGAGCAGAAATTCACTATTAAATGCTGAATTTAACAGAGTTGGGTGACGAGAGGATTGATTGATTGCAAATAGCACACTCGCTGCATTGCTACAATCATACTGGAAGGTTAACACAAAGTGCCTCGAGGGCTTGTTTCCATTGTTTGTTGTTGAATCAATAGATCACATTTTACAAGCAAAAAGAGCAACATACGATTTTCGTTTTTTAGTTACAGACTTGTTGTACATATCTGGCTCCTGACAAAATACTGCAGGATATCATGCGGAGAACTTTTAACCCAAAGCCCAGAAGGGTATTATCTATGCAAAAATGCATTGAAACAGTAGTGCCAAAGACATTGGAACGAAAGTCATTTTCTAGGCTCTTTTTGCTGGGTTGGAGCACAGCCTATAAGGCTATAGCCTTGCGTTTTTGCCAGATTTCGTCATTTTTCGAAAATCTTCAAAAATCGTCAAAACGATGAAAAACGATAAGGCTATAGCCTTGTGCTTTTTTCCCCCTCGAAATATCGGCATTTTTCAAAAATCCTCAAAAATCCTCAAAAATCCTCAAAAATCCTCAAAACGATGAAAACAGGCATGCTGTTCAAGATCGTAATGCTATAGTCTTGCATTTTGCCAGATTTTGTCATTTTTCGAAAATCTTCAAAAATCGTCAAAACGATGAAAAACGGTAAGGCTATAGGCCTTGCGCTTTTTCGAAATTTTGACATTTTTTGAAAATCCTCAAAAATCCTCATAACGATGAAAAACGGCATGCTGTGCAAGACCGTAAGGCTATAGCCTTGCATTTTGGCCAGATTCCGTCATTTTTCGAAAATCTTCAAAAATCGTCAAAACGATGAAAAACGATAAGGCTATAGCCTTGTGCTTTTTTTTCCCCTCGAAATATCGGCATTTTTCAAAAATCCTCAAAAATCCTCAAAACGATGAAAACAGGCATGCTGTTCAAGATCGTAATGCTATAGTCTTGCATTTTGCCAGATTTTGTCATTTTTCGAAAATCTTCAAAAATCGTCAAAACGATGAAAAACGGTAAGGCTATAGGCCTTGCGCTTTTTCGAAATTTTGACATTTTTTGAAAATCCTCAAAAATCCTCATAACGATGAAAAAGGGCATGCTGTGCAAGATCGTAAGGCTATAGCCTTGCGTTTTTGCCAGATTTAGTAATTTTTCGTTTTTTTTTTTTTTCAAAAATCGTCAAAACGATGAAAAACGGTAAGGCTATAGCCTTGTGCTTTTTTTTCCTCGAAATTTCGACATTTTTCAAAAATCCTCGAAAATCCTCAAAAATCCTCAAAACGATGAAAACAGGCATGCTGTTCAAGATCGTAAGGCTATAGCCTTGCGCTTTTTCGAAATTTCGACCTTTTTCGAAAATCCTCCCAAATCCTCAAAACGATGAAAAACGGCATGCTGTGCAAGACCGTAAGGCTATAGCCTTGCGTTTTGGCCAGATTCCGTCATTTTTCGAAAATCTTCAAAAATCGTCAAAACGATGAAAAACGATAAGGCTATAGCCTTGTGCTTTTTTCCCCTCGAAATATCGGCATTTTTCAAAAATCCTCAAAAATCCTCAAAAATCCTCAAAACGATGAAAACAGGCATGCTGTTCAAGATCGTAATGCTATAGTCTTGCATTTTGCCAGATTTTGTCATTTTTCGAAAATCTTCAAAAATCGTCAAAACGATGAAAAACGGTAAGGCTATAGGCCTTGCGCTTTTTCGAAATTTTGACATTTTTTGAAAATCCTCCAAAATCCTCAAAACGGTGAAAAAAGGCATGCTGTGCAAGACCGTAAGGCTATAGCCTTGCATTTTTTTTTTACATTTCTCGAAAAATAACGGAAAAAAATGGAAGCAAGGCTTTGGTGTTCCTGTCACTTTCTATTTGGCATTTTGTGAGCTCACAAAGCAGCCAGCGTGGCTCACTGGATAAAGGTTGCGCCTGGAAATTTGTGGGCCTGGCAGGCCCGGGTTCAAGTCCCAGATGTTGTCAAGTCCCAGATGTTGTACTGTGTGCGTTGTCATCCGATGCATTCAGCAGAGAAAATAAAACCAGCAATTCTAGTACTTTCTTTTTTCTTTGTGATTTTCATTAAAAAAAATCAAAACGACTTAATATAGTACCGTACTATGTCATCCAAAACCATAAACTATATTATATCTTTCATTCACTTTTTACTTTGAAATGTTTTGTAGTGTCTGAGTTTTTTTTTTTTTTTTTTTTTACTTAAACGCACAATGCATTTTCAATGGCAATAGCACAAACTTTATTATGCTATTCCTCCTACATACTTATACCTAGAAACGCCATTTATGGCTATTAACCTTCATCTTACGTTGGACATATTTGCCTGAAAAGGAATCTTTGAAATGTTTCATCGTTTTGGAAATATAGTGCTTCCAAATTTGAGACTTTTTATAATGGGGTCAATGGGAGCTTCAAGGTGGGTTAAAAAATCACGTTCACCAAAAAACTTCATTCACCCTTTTTTAGATTCAGCTCACAGTGGAGATACATGCTGGAACTTTTTACTTTGAAATATTTTGTAGTTTTTGAGTTATTTAACTTAAACCCCCAATGCATTCCAATGGGAAACTTTATTGTGTTATTAGTCCTGCATACTTACACGTAGAAACCCCATATAAATCTATTTAGGTTCATCTTACGGTGGACATGTTTGCCTGAAAAGGAATCTTTGAAATGTTTCACCGTTGTAGAAATATAAAGCTTTATAATTTATAATGGGTTGAATTCAATGTTGTTCCTAAAAGTAAGTCCTTGAGTGGGGTTTGAACTCCCAACCTCCAGATAAAGGCCTATTTATTGTCTAGCCATACCCACTGGGCCACCAGAGACAGCTGAGTGTTGTGGCTCAGTCTTCATTTGCCTTTGAGTAGCACCATTTATACAGAAAAATGACATCCATCGCTGCTGTTTTTTATTTATTCCTATAAAGTATGTTTGCCTGAAAAGGAATCTTTGAAATGTTTCGTCATTGTAGAAATATAAGGCTTTATAATTCATAATGGGGTCAATTCAATGTCGTTCCTAAAAGAAAGTACTTAAGTGGGGTTTGAACTCCCAATCTCCAGATAAAGAGCTGTTGTCTGGAGCCAAACCCACAGGGCCACCTGGGACAGGTGGACGTTGCGGGCCAGTCTTTATTTGCCTTTGAGTAGCACCATTTATACAGAAAAATTACATCGATCTCTGCTGTTTTTTATTTATTCATATAAATTATGTTGTTTTTCTTCGATTTTGTCATTTTTCGAAGATCCTCGAAAATCCTCAAAACGATGTAAAACAGTAAGGCTATATTCTTGCGCTTTTTCGAAATTTCGACATTTTTTGAAAATCCTCCCAAATCCTCAAAACGATGAAAAACGGCATGCTGTGCAAGACCGTAAGGCTATAGCCTTGCGTTTTTGCCAGATTTCGTCATTTTTCGAAAATCTTCAAAAATCGTCAAAACGATGAAAAACGATAAGGCTATAGCCTTGTGCTTTTTTTCCCCCTCGAAATATCGGCATTTTTCAAAAATCCTCAAAAATCCTCAAAAATCCTCAAAAATCCTCAAAACGATGAAAACAGGCATGCTGTTCAAGATCGTAATGCTATAGTCTTGCATTTTGCCAGATTTTGTCATTTTTCGAAAATCTTCAAAAATCGTCAAAACGATGAAAAACGGTAAGGCTATAGGCCTTGCGCTTTTTCGAAATTTTGACATTTTTTGAAAATCCTCAAAAATCCTCATAACGATGAAAAAGGGCATGCTGTGCAAGATCGTAAGGCTATAGCCTTGCGTTTTTGCCAGATTTCGTAATTTTTCAATTTTTTCTTCAAAAATCGTCAAAACGATGAAAAACGGTAAGGCTATAGCCTTGTGCTTTTTTTTCCTCGAAATTTCGACATTTTTCAAAAATCCTCGAAAATCCTCAAAAATCCTCAAAACGATGAAAACAGGCATGCTGTTCAAGATCGTAAGGCTATAGCCTTGCGCTTTCTCGAAATTTCGACATTTTTCGAAAATCCTCCCAAATCCTCAAAACGATGAAAAACGGCATGCTGTGCAAGACCGTAAGGCTATAGCCTTGCGTTTTGGCCAGATTTCGTCATTTTTCGAAAATCTTCAAAAATCGTCAAAACGATGAAAAACAATAAGGCTATAGCCTTGTGCTTTTTTTTTCCTCGAAATTTCGGCATTTTTCAAAAATCCTCAAAAATCCTCAAAAATCCTCAAAAATCCTCAAAAATCCTCGAAAATCCTCGAAAATCCTCAAAACGATGAAAACAGGCATGCTGTTCAAGATCGTAAGGCTATAGCCTTGCGCTTTTTCGAAATTTCGACATTTTTCGAAAATCCTCCAAAATCCTCAAAACGGTGAAAAAAGGCATGCTGTGCAAGACCGTAAGGCTATAGCCTTGCATTTTTTTTTACATTTCTCGAAAAATAACGAAAAAAAAATGGAAGCAAGGCTTTGGTGTTCCTGTCACTTTCTATTTGGCATTTTGTGAGCTCACAAAGCAGCCAGTGTGGCTCACTGGATAAATGTTGCGCCTGGAAATTTGTGGGCCCGGGTTCAAGTCCCAGATGTTGTACTGTGTGCGTTGTCATCCGATGCATTCAGCAGAGAAAATAAAACCAGCAATTCTAGTACTTTTCTTTTCTTTGTGATTTTCATTAAAAAAAATCAAAACGAGTTAATATAGTACCGTACTGTCATCCAAAACCATAAACTATATTATATCTTTCATTCACTTTTTACTTTGAAATGTTTTGTAGTGTCTGAGTTTTTTTTTTACTTAAACGCCCAATGCATTTTCAATGGCAATAGCACAAACTTTATTATGCTATTCCTCCTACATACTGGAAATGCCATTTATGGCTATTAACGTTCATCTTACGGTGGACATATTTGCCTGAAAAGGAATCTTTGAAATGTTTCATCGTTTTGGAAATATAGTGCTTCCAAATTTGAGACTTTGAGACAGGTGGATGTTGCATCAACCCTTGCTTTTGAGGGTCACTATGCCCAGATTCTGAAGATATGGGCTTTCACAAAACTTGGTCTTAAATTGTGAAAGGTACCAGGAATGACACCAAATGATGCTGCCACTGTGTATGCTGAAACACCAGCTTTCAATTGTCCTATTGGACAGCCCTTATCCTGAAGGGACGAACATAGCATCTTAAAGATGAGTATAAACAAAGTCAGGAAAGTGACAGGAGTCATGCTTATGTGCCACACATGAGTGGCACACACCTGTGTACACTCAGGCACAGGGACATCGCGGGTAGAGTTCAGGAAGGGAGGAGTGGTCTTGGTCTTGGGCCCAGTACACTGGCCTGGAGCAAGGCTAATCTGCCTGAGAGAAGCAAGCTGGTGGTCCAGTCCTCCTGGAAAAAAAATTGTGGGATATGGAGGCATTCAGGGCAAGTTTTACCATCAGGGCTGCCTATGATGTGTTGCCCTCTCTTGCAAGCCTAAGCTAGTGAAATGATGAAGACCCCACTTGACCCCTATGTCTGAGCCCAACAACACTGAAGCACATCTTAGTGGGATGCAAGACCAGCCTCACCCAAGGCTGGCACAACAAGGTGGCACAACTACGTGCTAAAGTGCCTTGCAGCAGTGCTGGAACATCAAAGAACAAGTGTGAATGCCCTTCCTCCCTTGTCATCCCATTGGCAGCGAACACCATTTGTCTGAGAGGGACAAGCCAGCCTCACCACCATAAGAGCTGACACCGGGCAGCTGGGCAGAGCACAGGACTGGAAGCTGCTGGCAGACCTGGACAAGAAACTCCAACTGAGATCGCATCCACCAACCTGCGTCCAGACCTTGTTCTGTGTTCACCCTCGCTCAAGGGTGCATTCACATTTGGTTTAATAACTCCCGACCCGTTTCACCAATTCAAAAACTTGAAGTTTGATAGCAGACACATGGAGGTCAGTTTCCTGAAAATAGTAAATATGGTGATGAAGGGATCTTTGAGTAAAAGAGTGAAACTTGCCAAAATGTTACCCTTATGGTACCTCATCATTACCTATATGTTGTAGCTCAAGAACCGTAGTACATACAGACATGTACTTGGTATCAAAATGTCTGTAATTCCCATGCAACTTTATATTAACGTTCAATACATTTATTGGGTTTAAAACCTTTGTATTTCAAGTTATGAATGAAAAGACCCAAAACTAAAGAGTTCTTTTGGCTTTGTCCACAATTCCAGGTTGGATTTTGCAAACAAAACAGTGTGGACTTCTTAATTAAGAGGTGCTAATTCAGATGATGAATATTTTAACTCTTGAGAGTGTAAAAATGAAACCATTCTCAAGAGTTACATCTGGTTAACCGACTTTCCATCATTTAGCCTGGGGACCACCTGGAACCCTCTCAAGGACCACTGGTGGTCCCCGGACCACCTGTTGAAAACCCCTGGCCTAGATTTCAAAAACTGAAGATTTCATATCATTGGTATATATTCTCAGTGCACTAACTATTCAGTATTTGGTATTTTGTTTTATTATGGCGTATAACCCATGAAAGTCAAAACATCCCATCTCAAAATACCGTATTACAATGTTTTACAGCAGTTATATGCAAGATATACCAGGTTTTTTTTAGCTTTTTCTTACGAATTTACTTGTGTGAGTGAAGCGGGCGCAAGTAAGGCGATCGGTGTGCAGTGTTCGGTGGTCGGTTGTGCCTCTGGGCACTCCGATAGGCCGGTTTAGTTGATGACACCAGTAAAAGACGTTTACAGCTATTGTCATGAGTATTAGCCCACTCCGCTCACACACGAGTAGGCCATGGCCTACTTGTGCGCAACGTGTTTGCACTCTATTTTTATCCTTTCACTTTAGACCATTTACATTTATACAGTACATTCATACCTTTTATAGGCCTACTACTTTTATTATTTTGTTTTTCACCTATTTATTTATTATATTTAGATATATTAAAATCGAGATATCGAACCGGAAAATATCCTCAGTAAAACAAAAGTGAGACACACTTCCTTGTTGTCTGACAGGAGCAAAGACTTACCATATTTTACGGATAAGGTGCACTTAAAACCCTTTATTTTTCTCAAAAAACAACAGTGTGCCTTATACAGTATAATTATGGATTGTTTGGCTGCAGTAGCTTCTATCCTATGTTGACTGCAGTAGCTTCTATTCTATGCGCCTTATAAACAGGTGCGCCTTATAGTGGTGAAAATACGGTAAGAAAAAAAAAATGTCAGTTTAGAAAAACGAAATAAAATATCCATAGTTCATTCATTTTCGGGATTCTGACTTATTTTTGAGAAAGAGACTCCTCCCTGTATACCTGCCGTTGGGCCGAGTGGGGGGGGGGGTGTCTAGATGTGAGTGGGCGGAGCTATGGCTGAACCAGGTGGACCAATCACCAGCCACCAGGCAAACCAGGCATAGGCAACTTTGGGCCTGCTGAGGTCAATGTCGTTCCATATAGGCCCGTGAGTGCTATCATAGACTCCCATGTTATAGACAGCCAGTGATTCTCTGTGGATTCCAAATGAAAGGTGCTTTCCACGAAAGAAAACAGCGAGGCCCGTCTTTGTTTTGAACGGGTCCACGTGGTTCTGGTGGCCTGGCACTCGACGCACGGTCTTGGTGTTCTGGGTGTTAATGAATCGGTGGGCGATACACACATAAAAATGACAATTCCTGCACGCTTTTTAAAAAAAAATAATTCTTCCTCCTCATACAAAGGTACATGATTTGACGTGGGGGAAAAAAATCATAGTACTTCCATCTATTTTCCCTTTTTTTTAAAGCTTAAAGACGAAACAGCCTGCTGTAGCACTACAGGTAGGTTTTCTTTGGGTTTCTTCCTGGAGGATGAACCTTTCCAGTCAAACATGTCAAGGGGGGAAAAAAAACTAATAATAGTGATATCACACTATCATAACCTGCATGGCTTCCCCACCCTCATTACAAGCTTGTATATGAGTCTGGAGTTGCAGACAGGGTTCTGATTCGCTAGCGATGGGATTTCGACTCCTATTGGTTAGAATCTACCCAATCAGAGCAGCGCTGATTGCCACATAGAACACAAGCGCCAGTAGTACGCAGTGTCTGTAGTCTCCCCAGTACCAGTGCCCTGTTAGCTAGCCTAGCTTCGAAAAACTACAAACTGGGTCTCTGCTGATTTGCGTCATTTGTTTTTATGCGGAAACGCGCTCTGATTGGGAAGACTCTGGGCCCGGGGTAACACCAGCCCCTCCCCCTAACTCCATAGGCAAACATAGGACTCGCATGTTACAAACAGCCAGCGTTTCTCCGCAAGTAGGGAAAAAGAAGGTTCAAAATGTTCAGCTGATGCTCCTCCTCCTCGTCCTCTTCAGCAGGGCAGCAGCAGCGCGGCAGAGATGGCCTGCTTGGCGCTCTCGCTGAGCTTGTCGGGGAACTCCACCTGAAACTCCACCACCAGGTCGCCGCGGCGCTCGGGCGTCTTGGGCAGCGGCAGGCCCTCGCCGACCACGCGGCGCCGGGCGCCCGGCCGCACGATGGCCTCGCCGGCCGCCACGCTCACGCTGCGCCCGTCCAGCGTGGGCGCTTTCACCTCCACGCCCGAGCCGCTGCTGCTGCCGCTGCCCACCAACGCCTCGCGCAGCGACACGCGCGCGGCGTACACCACGTCCGAGCCCTCGCGTCGGAAGACGGCGTGCGGCTTGTCGCGGAGGACGAAGACCACGTCCGCCGGCGCAGAGCCGCCGCCAACGCCGCCGGCGGCCGGCTCGTCGCCCTCGCCGTCGAACGTGATGCGCGTGCCCTCCTTCCAGCCGCGCCGCACCACCACCTCCAGGATCTTCTCCTCCACGCGGCCCTGACGCCGCCGCGAGATCTTCATGCGCTTCGTGCAGCCCTTGTACACCTCCTCCAGCGTGACGTGCAGGTCGTGCACCACGGGGGGACTCTTGGGCTTGGTGGGGGAAGCCCCCTTACCACCTCTGCTCGTCATCCCTGGTGAGGAGGGGAGGCCGCCGAACGTCGTGCGGAAGGCTCCGGCGCCTGCGCCTGCGCCTCCTGCGCCGTGGCCGGCGCCTCCGAACATGGGGCCGACGAACTGGATGTTGCATCCTCCGGGGCCGCCTCCTCCACCTCCACCTCCTCCGAAGGGGTGGTTCCTGCCTCCTACACCACCGCCGAAGGGGTTGTTCCCGCCAAAGAACTGCTCGAAGAGCGCGTGCGGGTCCACCTGGAAGCTGTAGGGCGGGCCGCCGGCTCCGTCGGCGCGCAGCCCCTCCTTGCCGTAGCGGTCGTACACCTCCTTTTTCTTGGGGTCGCTCAGCACGTCGTAGGCCTCGGCGATGCGCTTGAAGGCAGCCTCTGCGCCCGGTGCCTTGTTCTTGTCCGGGTGGTAGCTCAGCGCTAGCTTGCGGTACGCCTTGCGCACCTCGTCCGGCGTGCTGCCCTTCCGCACGCCCAGGACCTCGTAGTAGTCCCTGTCCGCCATTTTTGTTCCTTTTAAAAAACGGGAAGAAATGTCACACACACACAGGGGCGGAGATACGAGGGTCGGCTGGTTCAACAATGGCGGCGCAGCGATGGGTTTCGAGACTCATAAGCTCCCGAGCGACGCAACGCTGACTGACGTCACACTCGGAAGCCGATTCACGCCTCCGCCCGCACAACGGCCCGAATCCATCCCTATAGGGTTGAGGTTTTCAACCTTTTTGATAAAGGAGCCCACTGTTTATTCAGAATTTGAGCCACCGACCACAATTTGATGACATTTTAGCCCCACAGAGGATTTCTTTTGCTTTTGTCCACAATTCCAGGCTGGATTTCAACAAAACAGTCAAACATACAGATCAAAATGACCATTAATCTTCTACGTTCTCTAGTTGTGTAGACTTGGGCTAATTCAGAGAATATTTTAGCTCTTGAGAGTGTAAACGTAAAACCAAATGGACCCGCAAGCTATTACTTGGCATTCTTAACAAGCAGGTCTTTATGCAAATCAGTTTTGAAAAGTCTATGAGGAAAATGAACAGGGGAATTCACTTCCAGAATCAGTGAGTGGGCGGGGCTGGAGCACTTTGCCAAGGTTTGCATGTACCCTGACACTTGGTCTTAATTATCATTTTCATGAATGTTGTGTAGGGTTAAAAATGACTGAAGTTGATTATAGGCTATTTTTTTCGAGGGAATAGAGTACGACCTCATTTTTTAACTATCCTCCCTCGGGATTTAAAAGGAGTTCGGAAGGTAACAGGAACTGGGCTCTGCCCCAAACAAACCCTGAGGACCCTTAGTATAGCCAGAGCTACGCTGTCGCAATCTTCCTTCACTTCATGGGGCCAGTCCTCTTTTAATAGACGTCTTTATCTTTATTCTAGATCGTTTTATAGTAATATAGTACAGCATAAACATCAGGCTTAATGATTATCAATCCCTTTATTTTAGATCATTTTGTAGTAGCCTAATAGTAGGCCTACAGCATAAACATTACAGACTTTTGTTGTCACTTTAAAACAGTTCACGTTTCACACATAAATAGCTCCTTTGCACTGCCATCGTTCGAAGTCCAGTTTGTCCCTCTTTCAGGCTTGCATGAACAGCAGCCAGAGCGCCCTGTTTTCTGACCCCTCAATGTCTGAACCGGTCCGAGTTTTATTGGCACAGATCCTTCTGGTATAGAGACACACGGGGACTACAAATTTCATGAAACAGCGACCACCCAAGAGGGTTCATTAGAAACAGGGTACTGCAGGCAGCCCATAAAGTCCACTGAAATTCCACTGTAGTTAGCCTTAAAACAATATGAAATGAACAGAAGACTATATTGATTTGAATAAAAATATGATTCCAAATGTATGAAGTGTCTTTGTCAACACATGTTGTTTTCTCAACAGAGGACGTGTTTCACATTTAATTTACCACTTGAATTAGTTACCCATAATGTTAACAGAGCAGAGAGGAGACGGCAGACAGAGAACCTGTCGCTTTTAAATGACGTCACTGTCTTTACGAGGCTACAATCGCCGACTTTGAAGAGTCGAATTCTCAATCAATCCCGACTGACTTTGTTCATTCATGTCTATATTTAGCACATGTCAACAGCTTATTATTATGTTTTACCTACTTCGGAGCTCTGACAGTTGTTTTACTGTTGCTTGTTGTATTAATAAATGTGGCTGATTACTGGTAATTGGGAAAACAAGCCAGCTATATTTGGAGGAGTGACATATACTGACATTTTCATCTACCATAGTGAATACTGCAGAGGAGTATTAACTAGTCTTGTAAAATGCCGTTTGGATCATTATAAACAAATACATAGCATATAAAACAAAACACAGCTAATATATCTGAGAATTGAAAAGCTCAAGGGATGGGAGCATGACGTATGCGACCACATTAACTTGAGATTTATAATGCTAGTACATGTGAATTTCTGATGGAGTATATTATAGTACATTGTGGGCTGTATATTCAGATGGCAGGTGTGTGACAGTAATAAGGACAAATAAATCATATTTTACATGTCATCAGAACACAGAATAAATTGCTACGGCCTCAGTAATAAAATAGTGAAATTACGGTATTTTATGACAGGGATCGCAGGGATTGCATTGACAGCTGCAATACCCTGTTCTAATGAACACTTTTGGGTAGCCGCTGTTTCATTTGGGGGGCGTGAAATTTGTAGTCCCCGTGTGTCTCTATGGGCAGAGTCTTTGTCCATCTGCAATTTGACGGATGACACATAGGGGGGGCTCTGAAAAAAACACACGCATACTTAGGAGACCATTTGTAGCCTTTGTTGTCCATTTTGCCCCTTGTGGTCACCAATGTAAGATGGCATATCTTCATACATTAGGATAAATGTACCAATGTACATAGAGGCCCGCACACCGTCTATACTTGCACTGGATACATACCCTGCAGACACTAGCCACGTTTCCATAAAACCTTTGCGAAAATAGGAAGAGTATGAACTTAAATCGAAAAAAGAAGAGCGAATTGTCCGCTGTTTCCATTAACTGATGAAATGCGATATTGCAGACTACACCATGTCATCTGCAGCGCGACACGTGCGAGAAAAAAAAAGGTTTGAACTTAATTAACGGAATAATATCTATAAGGGCAGAGCCCGTTCATGCAAAACAGCTGTTTATGTCTGATATCACTTGCGTATCTTAGCTAGCCTATCATGCATGATGATACAGATCAGATACTGTAAATATAGGACCTGTAGTTGCCTTGCGACTTTCATGAACAAACGCGATGGGAGTCTGAACGTTATTGGCCATGCGTCCCTCGTCCGTTCTGAGCGTTGTAGAAATATAACTTAAATTAACAAATAACAATGCACTCATCGGCAGGCCACACAACTCTTCAAATGCGCTATAATGCGTGTCCAGTGCTTTCCAATAGAAAGTCGTTTCGCAAGCTGTTTCCATTCCTCATTTGCGCATTAGGCTCTTCCGATACGCTCCAAAATACGGCACTTTTCAGCGAGAAATTATTTTTGCGCAAAATGGAAACTTATTTGCATTTTGAAGTGTTTCCATTCAACATTCTCTTCGCAAGAGCCGTTTTTGCGCAAAAATAGGGCTTATGGAAACGTGCCTACTGTTGGTTTCTTTTCTGTTTTTAATCAGGCTCTAGGACATAGACTCCTATCCGTTCGCAGCCTTTTTTTTACTTTTATGATTCTGGCTTTTGTATAAATAAAATGTTGCTTTGTTATTATGTTCAGTTTTGCATATAATGAATTGATCTCTGCACAGTTTGCACATGATTCTATTTGCACATGATTGTTTATTGAAATTGTATTGTAATCATGTATTTACCCAACAATTATTCTAATGAGCTCACCACCTGCTGTGAGGCTCATCCGTCCGAATGAGGACAGTGATTGGACCTTGAATCAATCTGTGTATATAACTGTGTTTCTGCCATCACTCGTCAGATGCTTGAAGAAGGTCGCTCGACCGAAACGTTGCCTCAATAAAAGTTTTTGCAAGTATAGACGGTGTGCGGGCCTCTATGTACATTGGTACATTCATCCTGATCATAGCTTTTTGCCTGCCGACGCACCCGTCCCAGAGACTCTAGACTCTAGCCAGAGGCTCAGGAGCCACATGCGGCTCTAGAACACAGCCCTAGTGGCTCAGTGGCTGTAGCATTATTACATACACACACTGGGGTGATCCACACCAACATAATATAAACATTTCAGTCACGCACAACGCGTTGCGCTGTCTGACAGTTGCCAGTTAAAGTAGCACTTGGCCATGTCAAAAAAGCCCAGCAGTTATCAGAGGTGGAGCTTTCAATCTGAACCACCCATTTTCAAAGGTTTACTCAGTTTACTATGTCATTAATATACTGTACCTTAGAGATGTTGTGTGGACTAGAAACGGAGTTCTGTAAAACTCCTTTATTTATTTTTTAGAAACTCCATTTCTGAAGAAAGGTTGTGTTTCACCATGTTAATGATTTTTTCTTTGAGGACCTTTTTTTCTGAGAGTTTGCAAATGGAACCAAATGGACCCGCCAGGGTCCATTTGGTTCACATTTGCACACTCTCAGGAAAAAAATAATAATAAAATGCGGCTCCAGACAGATTTTGAATTTAATTTTGGGTCGAAAATGGCTCTTTCAACATCTTGGGTTGCCGACCCCTGCTCTAAGGTGTGCATTAGACTTTGTTGCCTATATCTTCATACATTGACAATCTTTGGTGTTCCTAGGAGCTCACGACTTCTTCTCCTTCTTCTTCTCCTTCTTCTTCTTCTTCTTCTGAACGTTGAGCCTCGTCGCCCCCTTGTGGGACATGGTGGTGTCAACCAGGGCGGTGGGTTTGGACGTCTTGTAGGCGGAGGAGCTCCGGACGCGCTCGCCCTTCACGTTGACCACGTGGGGCAGCAGGGGAGGGGTCCTCAGGCGCAGGCCGGTGCCCCGGGGCACGTGGGCCCTCAGCACCATCTGAGAACCCTCCACTCCGGTCACCGCTACCCAGCCTGAAGGAGGACAAAGAGACACACACACACATAGGCATGTCACAGTGTAAGGATCTCAACACCATTTTTATAGTTTGCTTTATATACCGGTATTATCGGTTTTATAGTTTGGCCACTAGATGTCCTCGGAGTCCTGGCAAATGCAGGACAAATCCTCAATCAACATTAGTAATATATATGATAGCATTTTATCCCCCACAGACCAAAAACTAAATATTTCTATTGCTTTTGTCCACAATTCCAGGCTGGATTTGGGAAGCAAAACAGTCAAACATACAGATCAAAATGACCATTAATCTTCTACATTCTCTAGTTGTGTAGACTTCATGATGAATACTCTTGGGAGTGTAAATATGAAACCAAATGGACCCGCAAGGGTCCATTTGGTTTCATTTTTACACTCTCAAAGAGTTACATCTAGTTAGAACATGCAATATTGTTTTTTTTTGTTGTTTTTTCAGTATATTCGGTGGGAAAGCAAAGTACCGGTTTTGTGGCCCCATACCGGTAATACTGGATACCGTGACATCCCTACACACACACACACACACACACACACACACACACACACACACACACACACACACACACACACACACACACACACACACACACACACACACACACACACACACACACACACTTTTTGATACCGGGACCCACCATTTATTCGGAATTTGAGCCATGGACCAGCATTTGATGACATTTTAGCCCGCCCCCCAAAAAACAAAAGATTTCTTTTGCTTTTGTCCACAATTCCAGGCAAACAAATACAGACCAAGAATGACCATTTTAATCTTCTACATTCTGTAGTTGTGTAGACTTTGGGCTAATCAAGATAGTGAATATTTTAACTCTTCAGAGCTTAAACGTGAAACCAAATGGACCCGCAAGGGTCCATTTGGGTCCACACTTCTTTTGTTTTTCATCTTAGAAATTATTTCATCATGTCATCATGATTTGTTACGACCCGAGTTGGCTTTGTCCGCAGCACGTTTTGTTTTTTCAGGAAGTCGTTGAGAAATGCTGTTTATGGAGTTTTTATTTAAAAATACCTATTTTTGTTGGCATGCATTGTTGGGTGTGGCTATAATGACCACAGAGATGGTTTAAAGCAGGGGTTTTCAACAGGTGGTCCGGGGACCACCAGTGGTCCCTGAGAGGGTTCCAGGTGGTCCCCAGCTAAGTTGGTTAACCAGATGTAACTCCTGAGAACGTAAAAATGAAACCAAATGGACCCTTGCGGGTCCATTTGGTTTCATTTTTACGCTCTCAAGAGTTAAAATATCCATCATGTGAATTAGTCACACAACTAGAAGATTAATGGTCATGGACAGAAGCAAAGGAAATCTTTAGTTTGGGGGGTCTGTTGGGCTAAAATGTCCTCAAATGGTGGTCCGTGGCTCAAATGCTGAATAAATGGTGGTCCCTGACGTCAAAAAAGTCGAAAACCCCTGGTCTAAAGGTTTGAAAAATGTATTTTTCAATTCACACCTCCCGTCCCCTTTAAGGTGTGTGTGTGTGTGTGTGTGTGTGTGTGTGTGTGTGTGTGTGTGTGTGTGTGTGTGTGGGTGCGTGCGTGCGTGTGTGTACGTGCGTGTGTGCGTGCGTGCGTGCGTGCGTGCGTGTGTGTGACCCCTGACCTGCGGAGGACATGGTGATGTCAGCGCTGGCGGTCATGTGACCCTGTCCCTCCAGGGTAAACTCCTCCCACACCAGAGAGGGAAACGTTCTCATTCGCTCCTCGCCTCCCATCGGCACCTGGCAACAAAAAAAATGGTCCAATGGTCAGTGACAAGAAAGTGTGAGAAGTGGGGGGAAAAAAGGTAGGTTGACTGCAGTAGCTTCTATTCTATGTAGACTGCAGTAGCTTCTATTCTATGGTGACTGCAGTAGCTTCTATTCTATGTTGACTGCAGTAGCTTCTATTCTATGTAGACTGCAGTAGCTTCTATTCTATGTTGACTGCAGTAGCTTCTATTCTATGTTGACTGCAGTAGCTTCTATTCTATGTTGACTGCAGTAGCTTCTATTCTATGGTGACTGCAGTAGCTTCTATTCTATGTGGACTGCAGTAGCTTCTATTCTATGTCGACTGCAGTAGCTACTATTCTATGGTGACTGCAGTAGCTTCTATTCTATGTCGACTGCAGTAGCTTCTATTCTATGTTGACTGCAGTAGCTTCTATTCTATGTTGACTGCAGTAGCTTCTATTCTATGTTGACTGCAGTAGCTTCCATTCTATGTTGACTGCAGTAGCTTCCATTCTATGTTGACTGCAGTAGCTTCTATTCTATGGTGACTGCAGTAGCTTCTATTCTATGTTGACTGCAGTAGCTTCTATTCTATGTTGACTGCAGTAGCTTCTATTCTATGTTGACTGCAGTAGCTTCTATTCTATGTTGACTGCAGTAGCGTCTATTCTATGTTGACTGCAGTAGCTTCTATTCTATGTTGACTGCAGTAGCTTCTATTCTATGTTGACTGCAGTAGCTTCTATTCTATGTTGACTGCAGTAGCTTCTATTCTATGTTGACTGCAGTAGCTTCTATTCTATGTTGACTGCAGTAGCTTCTATCCTATGTTGACTGCAGTAGCTTATATCCTATGTTGACTGCAGTAGCTTCTATTCTATGGTGACTGCAGTAGCTTCTATTCTGTTGACTGCAGTAGCTTCTATTCTATGTTGACTGCAGTAGCTTCTATTCTATGTTGACTGCAGTAGCTTCTATTCTATGTTGACTGCAGTAGCTTCTATTCTATGTTGACTGCAGTAGCTTCTAGTCTACAGTATGCAACTTATATATGACAACAGCTCTAAAACAGGCCATTTACTGAAGGCGAGCCTTATAATCCGGTGCACCTTATAGTGCAGAAAATACGCTAAAAATTAGAGATGGCAGATATTATCGGCCCTCCGATATTATCGGCCGATAAAAGCTTTCAAATTTCATATCGGAAAATATCGGTATCGGTATTTACAAACTGGAAATTATGACTATTTACAGAGATGTAGACTCAGCGCTACGGTCATGCTTATACCATTACTTTTGTACTTTACTCAAGTAGGCTACATGTTGAATTTATAGTTGTATGGAGTATTTCTAGGCTATAACATGAATTCGTATTCATACTAAATGTTTATTTATAATTTTATATTTAATATTTGTATAGTAGTAGTTTCTGTTATTTCTCCACCACTGGAGCCCGCATATATCGGTATCAGTTGATATCGGTATCGGGAATTAGAAGTTGGATAATACCGGGATATCGGTAAAAAAGTCAATATCGGGCATCTCTACTAAAAATGTTGACCGGCAGACCTAGTCACACTGTTGAGCCGTTCTCATTAAAATAAACCCAACATTCATAATGGTTCAATAACAGTTAATTATGAGCGTTAATAATGTCCGGCGGTGGTATCCTCACCCCCAGCAGAGTGGAGCGTCCTCCGTGTTTGGCGTAAACCTCATCGGCTCTCTCCAGGCTGGTGAGGTGAACTGGAAGCAGGTTGGACGCCACCACGCTCAGCCAGCACGAATCTTCTCCCTGCAGGCCAGGGGTGTCAAAATAGAAAAGTTGGTAAAAGTCGAGGGCCGGAGATTCCGGTCTGTGTTTCAACACCGGTTTACGATGACGTCCCTGTCAAACAGCACAAAAGTAATTTCCCTTCAAAAATCAATGTCTCTTAATGGCAAGATAATTGTAAAGATGAAACTGCCTGCATTAAAAACTGTTTTAAGTTTTAATGAAAAATAACAGGTGAAGAAAAAAAAATCCCGAAAAATAGCAGGTGTTCACGTCTCATAGCGCACCACAGAGTGGCGCGCTATGAGAGGTGAACACCTGAAAAATAGCAGGTGTTCACGTCTCATAGCGCACCACAGAGTGGCGCGCTATGAGACGTGAACACCTGCTATTTTTCGGGGATTTTTTTTTTCTTCTATGATCCTCACCAAGTGCTGCTTTCACAGTTAATTGAGAAAGTAAATGAGAGTTGAGGAAGTAAAACAATTAGTTGCATTAATTTCTTATCATGGGCCAGTTCTAATACTAATTCAATATCATCCCGCGGGCCAAAGATAATTCATTCACGGGCCTGATTTGGCCCCCGGGCCTTGAGTTTGACATATGTGCTGTAGGCAGACAATGTGTTGAAGGGGAACTCCACCCATTTTTAACATTTGACTATGTCATTGATTTGTACCTTCGAGGTGTTGGGTAAACCTGATAAAAATGTTCTTCAGACCTCCAAGAAATGGAGGTCTGAAGAAAACCACTGACATGGTGAAACATCTTGATGACATCATCAGGATGTATTTTCACCATGTTAATGGATTTCTTGAGACGCTTCTTTTTTTCCTGAGAGCGTACAAAGAGCGTTCCATTTGTACGCTCTCAGAAAAAAAATGTTGAAAATGGGTGGAATTCCCCTTTAACTCAAGTACAATTTCTGGCGAGAAGCAACCGCAGGTCAGCTATTATTATTACTATTATTGTAATTATTACCGGTACAGTATTTACTGCAGGGGTTTTCAACCAGTGGTCCTTGAGGGGATTCAAGGTGGTCCCCCGGCTAAATGATGGAAAGTTGGTAAACCGAATTGGACCATTACATGTTTACACTATCAAGAGTTAACTATCTAAGAGTTAAGAGTTAAATATTAATCATCTGAAATACCCCACTTGATTATTAAGAAGTGTACACAATTAGAGAATGTAGAAGGCTAACGGTCATTTCGATGTTTGCCTGTTTTGTTTGAGAAATCCAGCCAGGAATCATGGACAAAATATATATATATATACATATTTTTTTTAGTTTTGATGTCTGTGGGTTGAAAATGTCCACAAATGGTGGTCCATGGCTCAAATGCTGAAAAAATGGTGGGCCCTGGCATCAAAAAGGTTGAAAACCCCCTGCTATGTAGCATCGCCAAAACTCATCCGGTACTATTTTTGTTTTTTATTTTACAGAATTGTTTAAAAATAAAAAAAGGTTAGAGAAACTACGTGTCAACAGGGTGGACGGACGGACGGACAGACCCAGGGGCGGATGGGGGGGCAATGCCCCCCTAAATACCCAGTCTGCCCCCCCCCCCCCCAAACACGATGCCATGCAAAACAACCCAAGATATTTCAAATTAAAGTGCTTATATTTAAAATGATTTGAAACACTGGTACTGCTACTAACTAACTACAGCTGTGGCACCACTAAACCAACAGCATTTCATCATTGAAAACAGAAAACTCTCTGAGTCAGACCTTTAGCTTCATCCATGCTGCGTGTCTGTTGCAACTTCAACAACAACTGATGTTATTATTGATGCTTTACTTGACTAATAAAAGTCCTGTAACCGAAAATGGTATGGGTGCGGCTTCAACGCCCGTGGCGCGAAGCGACACGGGCGATGAAGCCGCCCCCATACCATTTTCTCTTGCCCCTCCAACATGTTCTCTTGCCCCCCCCCCCACCAAATGGGACATGTTACATCCGCCCCTGGACAGACCTGTACATAGTCGACCCGTCCGACTCCTCCCAGGAACAGGGTGGTTCCAGGCTTGAGGACAAACGTTCTGGGAACAATGGCTCTGGTGGGAACCACCACTTTCACCTCCTCCTCTGTGAGCAGGCTGAGCAGCTGAAGAGACAGACAGACAGACAGTCCTGTTAACCTCGATTCGAGACACCAGATTATACAGTAGTTTCTGACATCTGTCTCTTCTCTGTATTGTACTCATACGTAATGTTGTAGACACTGAGACACAGAAGTCTTATACCACAAACCTACCTCTCAGACCAACATGGACGTTTTTTGGGTATTGCAGCTGAAAGTGTATATTTTAAATGCATAGTGGATCTGTGGCATGTTCTGGTGTTCCAAACGTTATGCTATACTTTAGCTATCGAAGAAATAGCAGACCTACAAGCTCATAGCGCGCCACTGAGTAGCGTGCTATGAGCTTTTACGTCTGCTATTTTTTATTTTATTTCTTTTTCTTTTTTTTTCTTTTTTTTGAAAAATCGTGATAATGTGGTGCCAATCTTTGAATATATTATGTCAGAAGCTTTGCTTGTGGGGGATCCCTAGAACATGTTTTTTTTTTTCCAGAAAAACTAGAAACTAGTGTCAGAAACTAGAATCTAGCATCTGACTCTAGAGTCAGAAGCTAGAATCTAGTGTCTGAAACTAGAATTTAAGGTCAGAAGATAGAATCTAGCATCAGAAACCAGAATCTAGCATCAGAAACCGGAATCTAGCATCAGAAGCTGGAATCTAGCGTCTGAAACTAGAATCTAGCGTCTGAAACTAGAATCTAGTGCCAGAAACTAGAATCTAGTGCCAGAAACTAGAATCTAGTGTCAGAAACTAGAATCTAGTGCCTGAAACTAGAATCTAGTGCCTGAAACTAGAATCTAGTGCCAGAAACTAGAATCTAGTGTCAGAAACTAGAATCTAGTGTCAGAAACTAGAATCTAGTCAGGACAAAATGAGTTCATTACTGATCAGAACTCTAAAAAAATGAATCAACAGATTAAACTCACGTCGTTCTCCTTGGTGATTCCGGGTGTGTCGTACAGCCAGTGGGCGTCTTTCAGCTCGTTGTAAGTGAACTCGACCGCTGGTGCACTGGAAGCTGGAACAATGATGATAATAATACATAATAAAACACTTCTAGATATATTAAAGTATGAATAATGTGGGCTGGAATCTGGAACATGCCACAACTCTCTCCCTCGAAAAATGCAAACAGCTGGCATCTTTTAAAGATGCTGTTTTAAAGCATGCCTGTGGTCGCCTCCCTCCCCTCATGGCGCCCTAGGCAAATGCCTGGTCTGCCTAATGGCAAAAACGCCCCTGACTGGAGGCTCCATGTGACTGACCTGGTCTTCTGTCCTCTCCGCTGTCCTCTTCACTGTAGGCCAGACTGTCTGGGTCAAAGTCTATGACCTGTCTGCTGGCAGGCACCCGAAATGTCCTGCCCACACGACCTGCACGCACAAACAACACACACACATACCGTCATTTCCGGACTATAAGCCGCTACTTTTTTCACATGCTTTTGACCCTGCGGCTTATACAACGGTGCGGCCAATCTATGGATTTTCCAGGTTCCAGGTGGGTTTCGCAGACTAAATGATAGAAAGTTGGTTAACCAGATGTAACTCTTTGAGAGCGTAAAAATGTTTACACTCTCAGTCAAGAGTTATGATATTCACCATCTAAATTAGCACCATAAGTCATGTTCATTTTCGTCTAATTTTGATGTTTTGCCTCTTTTGTTTTTGCGAAAATCCACCCTGGAATTGTGAACAAAACCAAAAGAAATCCTTAGTTTTGGGGGTCTGTAGGGTGAAGATGTTGTTAAATTGTGAAAAGGTTGAAAACCACTTGCTCTAATATGAAGCTTATTGTCTGGTGCGGCTTATAGTCAGGTGCGGCTTATACAAGGAAAAAAATCAGTATTTTGCCCCAAATTTAGCTGGTGCGGCTTATATTCAGGTGCAGCTTATAATCCGGAAATTACGGTAATCATCATGGCACTAATTTTAGGCGAGTAGCATGTTTTTTTTTTTATCATTGTCTTTTTTTGTATGCCCTGATATTTACAGTATATTTCATGTCTTCTTACTGTTGCTTCGTCTCTGTTGCTTTTATACTCTGTTCGGCACATTTTGGTCAGCCTTGGCTGTTGTAAATGTGCTATACAAATAAAGTTTGACTAGACTGACTCGACTACCAAATTAGGTACTGTTTGTGCGCGAGCAGAGCGAGATCATAAAAATCTTGAAAGACAAAAAAAATGATATAGTATCGTATGCCGTTTTTTTTTTTTTTTTTTTTTTTTTTCTCGACGATTTTCAAAAAATGTCGAAGCCTGGCAAAAACAACAGCCTATATCAGGGGTTTTCAACAGGTGGTCTGGGGACCACCAGTGGTCCTTGAGAGCGTTCCAGGTGGTCCTCAGGCTAAATGATGGAAAGTTGGTTAACCAGATATAACTCTTGAGAATGTAAAAATGAAACCAAATGGACCATGGGGCGAAGCATAGTTTTACTGAGGTCATGTTTAGAGTTAGTAACCGCATAAAGCACCGTCTAAACCCTAACCCTAGGCCAACCCTAACCCTAAACATAACCTCAGCAAAACTATAGCCTATGGGCTATGCCTAAACCTAACCTCAGTAAAACTATGCCTAAGCCTAACCTAACCATAACCTCAGTAAAACTATGCCTAAGCCTAACCTAACCATAACCTCAGTAAAACTATGCCTAAGCCTAACCTAACCATAACCTCAGTAAAACTATGCCTAAACCTAACCTAACCCTAACCTCAGTAAAATGTCCTTCATCCCGCCCTACTAGTAGCAGCCGGCAGGGTAAAACAAGCGCTCCTTCCCAACCCCGCTACTTCATTTCAGATGGCAACTGAAAAATCGCCTCTCTGTGATCTTACCAGGGTTATAATAGTTAACTAAAACTAACAAAAAAACGAAAACTAAAATTCAAAAAACATTCGAGTTAACCGAAACTAATAAAAACTAAAAATGAATACAAAAAACGATAACTAAACTAAAACTGTAATGTGGGCTCAGAAAAGCGTGAGGAGGAGATGCTTCTAGATCTTCTATCCACTACTGAGTTCCATAAACACTGGGGGTAAAAATTGTGTTCTTGTGGGAGAGTGCAATCATCCAATCTACTAAGAAACTCAAAGCAAGGGTTAAATACCAACCTTTTCCTACTTTGGCACATTTTAATCCTATACCTGACAACCAACGCACAGAAAAAAAAAAATAACTAAAACTATAACTATAACCTAAAACTAACCAAAACTAATTGTTTTCACCAAAATAAAAACTAAATTAAAACTAGCAAACCCGCTCTAAAAACTAACAAAAACTAACTGAATTAGAAAATAAAATGTCAAAACTAACTAAAAGGAAAAATCCATAACTATAATAACCGTGGATCTTACCCACTAGGTAGCCCTGCTTGCTGAAGTGCTGCAGCCTCTTCACCTCGTCGGGGCTGAGGTCGCCCTCTGTCTGCTGGGAGGCCTGCTGCAGCCTCTCCTGCCTCCGGAACATCCTGGCGGGGGTCGGGTTGATGATGGGGAACTTCAGGAGGTCCAGGGTGGTCCCTGGAAGAAGAAGAGGTCAAAGAGGTGGTGGTGGTGGTGGTGGTCATCACGCTGTTGGAACCCACAGGGAGTTTGTGTATGTGTGTGTACAGTTGTGTTCAAAATAATAGCAGTCTGTTTAGAAAAATGAGTAAAGCCCAAAATCCATTTGAAAACCGCTTCACATCTGTGTTGCATGGAGTCGACCAACTTCTGGCATCTGTGAATAGGTATTCCAGCCCAGGATGTTTTGACCACGTTCCATAATTCCTCTGCATTTCTTGGTTTTGCCTCAGAAACAGCATTTTTAATGTGACCCCACAACTTTTCTATCGGATTAAGGTCCGGGGATTGGGGTGGCCACTCCATGACTTTAATTTTGTTGGTCTGGAACCAAGAAGCTGCTCGCTTACTGGTGTGTTTGGGGTTGTTGTCTTGTTGAAATGTTACACACTTCAATGAATTAATCAGTCCATATCAGTGTGGTTGGATGTTGAGCTTTTACTGGACAGTTCTGCAAAACATAGATTTATACACACACGATGAGACGACATGTTTTGCCATAGGTTTTGCCCAGCCCTCACTCAACAGGAATGTACTGACTTCCCGTTGACCTGACTGTCAGTAACCTACTTCTCACAGGAGTGTATTGCCCTCTAGCGGCGGAAAAGTGCAACTGCACTGTCTACTTTTGCAAGCAGGCAAGAAATCTACTATTTGAGATAAACCATTACATAAAACAATGACAAAAACAAAATACATATATGCATGAACTTTTATCCTTTTTTAACTATTGTGTTTTTAACTATTCTAACTTGTATTCCCATCATGAACTTGTGTAGGATTATTAGAATGGGTTATAGAGAAATAAACACAAAAAATAGGGGGTGGCTTTGCTTTATCCTACAGAAACACTCAGTTCAAGGGCATTTCCTCTTCAGCATAAGACAACATGACCTCTTCATGTATTTTGATGTATCCAAACTGATCCATGATCCCTGGTATGCGATAAATAGGCCCGACACCATAGTAAGAGAAACATCCCCATATCATGATGCTTGCACCACCGTGGGATGTTTAACTTACCATGGTGTCGGGCCTATTTATCGCATACCAGGGATCATGGATCAAATGCCGTGGCTCAAATGCTGAATAAATGGTGGTCCCAGGAGTCAAAAGGTTGAAAACCCCTGGCACAGACTGCTGCCTGTGTACTGTCTGCACTGCGATCTGACTGGCGCACTAATAAACCCTCATTATATGAACAAAGAAGTTATCACACTAAAAAAGTACTTTTATGGACACAACAACATTCTATAACCGACACTGTGCACTGCCGTGCACTGTCAATGAGCAGCATGCAGCGCTGTGATGTGATGCGAGCTGAAGCCTAAAAGCTCACGATGTGCTGAGCTTGTAGATCGGCTCGCGTCACAGACACGCTGAATGAAATGAAAAACTGAATGAAAGACACTTTCATTCAGCATTTCATTAATTTCATTCAAGACACTGTTATTTGTCTTGATTGATCCACCTTTGCTTAGTAATGCTCCTGCAATAGTCCCCCCCCCCCCAAAAAAAAAAAAAAGAAATGATAAGTCGACTTCGACTTTACTGTCCAACAAGTCGACTTGGAAAAATCTCAAGTGTGTGTGTGTGTGCGTGCGTGCGTGCGTGCGTGTGTGTGTGTGTGTGTGCCTCACCAGGCCACGGTGAGATGGTAGCTTTATGGATGACCTCGGAGCCTTTCGACTTGCAGTAGTCAGAGTCCAGCAGGCTGTTGAACAACGTCGACTTCCCTGCGTTGGCCGTCCCCACCAGGTACACGTCCCCCTGGAAACATCGTATTCGGAAACGGAAAAAAAAATGCCACGGATCGACTCAGTTCCGGTTTATTTATTTGAAAATATTTTCGGAACAGTTTGGAATTGGCGATATTGAGCGGATTTATTCCGGATTTCGCATGGAATTTTTGAGACCCGTGAAGACCTCTACTACAGAGTGTCTACATAAAAAAACAATCTACCATAAATTCCGGATTATAAACCGCTACTTTTTTCACATACTTTTGACCCTTCGGCTTACACAACGGTGCGGCCAATCTATGGATTTTTACAGGTAACACAGGGGTGGTCCCTAAGAGGGTTCCAGGTGGGCTCCAGTTGGTTAACCAGATGTAACTCTTTGAGAGTGTGAAAAATTTATTTTTACACTCTCAAGAGTTATGATATTCACCACTTAATAAGTCATAAGTCATGTTCATTTTGGTCTCATTTTGATGTTTTTGCCTCTTTTGTTTGCGAAAATCCATCCTGGAATTGTGAACAAAACCAAAAGAAATGTTTAAATCTTTTGGGGGTCTGTGGGGTGAGGATGTTGTTAAATCATGGTCTCAAATGCTGAATAAATAGCGGGCGCTCTGGGATCAAAAAAGTTGAAAACCACTGCTCTAACATGAAGCTTGTTGCCTGGTGCGACTTATAGTCAGGTGCGGCTTATTAGACATGTAAAAATCGATTTTGCATCGATGTATCGATCCAACAGCCGACAATACGATGCATTGACTCGTCCGCAAGAGTATCGATTCATGTTTAAAAATAAATGAATAAAAATATCTGGTCTATTTTATCCATTTGCTCCTGGACGTAATTCAGACTCCCGTGCATGCGCTAAACCTATTTTGTCCTCCTACCTCGCTTCCTTTACAATTTATCAAATAAAATGTATAACGGTATTACAGCTTTCATTGATTTATTTCAAATTTGAAACATTGTCTAGCCTGTAAGGTAAAAAAGGGTAAAAAAAATCGAAATCGAATCAAATCGAATCGTGGTGTATCCTTGAGTATCGAAAAAAATCGAAACGTTGAGTCAGGAAATCGATACTGAATCGAATCGCCATGATGGGTGTGATTTACACCCCTACAGCTTATACAAGGAAAAAGTCAGTATTTTGCCCGAAATTTAGCTAGTGCGGTTTATATTCAGGTGCGGCTTATAATCCGGAAATTACGGTAAATTGGGCCTACCTGGTACTTCCAGGAGCGTTGCAGACTGGTGATCAGATTCTCCACGCCGTAGCCTGTCTTGGCACTGATAAGGTGGACGTCTGTATGGAAGGAAAGAGGCAGACAAACAACTGGCCTGTTACCAGTGTTGCCAACTTGGCACAACTTGGCGCTATATTTAGCTTTTTTCCAGTTGAGGTGAAATTTGTTTGACAGGCGCCAGAGAAAAAAAAAACTCATTTTCCCTCCTATATATGACAGTGGTTTTCAACCAGCGGTCCCCAGGCTAAATGATGGACAGTTGGTTAACCAGATGTAAGTCTTTTTGAGCAGGAAAAATGATACCAAAGGGACCCTTAAGGCTCCATTTGGTTTCATTTTTTACACTCCTGAGAATTTGGCCTGCATGTGCCAGGACTTCGGAGAACATCTAGTGGTCAAACTATAAAACCGATAATACCGGTACAGGGCTTGACACTAACACTTGCCCGCTTGCCCGGGGCAAGTAAAAAAAAATGGTGGGGCAAGTGAAGACTGCTACCTGGTTGCCCGATCGGGCAAGTGTGCAACAACACGAGTGTGCAACAACACAGTGCGCAATAACACAGCACAAGATCAATTTGTCTTGAAGGTGGTCATTGCGACCTGGGCTAATTAAGATGATGAATTTTAACTCTTGAGAGTGTAAAAATGAAACCAAATGGACCCGCAAGGGTCCATTTGGTTTCATTTTTACACTCTCAAGAGTTACATCTGGTTAACCAACTTAGCTGGGGACCACCTGGAACCCTCTCAGGGACCACCTGTTGAAAACCCCTGGTTTAAACCACCCAAGTAGGAAGTTCACTTAAATGCAAAATTTACAATATATTTTTGGAGGGGCAAGTGACCATGACCTGAGGGCAAGTAGAACCTGACTTGCACTTGCCCGATGGGCAAGTGCCTCGGAGACCTTAGTGTCAAGCCCTGCGGTATAAAAGCAAACTATAAAAGCGGTGTTGAGATTTCTTACGACCGTGACATGCCTCACCCGTGACGTTGTCCCCCAGCCCGGCCTGGCTGCAGTAAGCGGTGAGCTGGCGGCGGACGCGGGCCAGGTAGTTGGGCGCGTCGCCCGGCAGCAGGTCCACCTTGTTGCCCAGGACCACCACGCGCTTGTTGCGGCCCACCAGGTCCAGCAGGCCGGGGACCAGCGAGTCCGGCAGGTCCAGGAGATCCACGGTGAGCAGGACCAGAGCCGCGCGGGCCTTGATGCGGCTCACCACCTTCCTGCACAAGGAAGGAAGGAAGGGGGACAACAGAGATTACATAGACCATGGGGGGTTTCAACAGGGGGTCTGGGGACCACCAGTGGTCCCTGAGAGGGTTCCAGGTGGTCCCCAGGCTAAATGATGGAAAGTTGGTTAACCAGATGTAACTCTTGAGAATGTAAAAATTAATTAACTCTTGAGAATGTGAAAATGAAACCAACTGGACCCGCAAGGGTCCATTTGGTTTCATTTTCACAATCTCAAGAGTTAACAGATTCATCTGAATTAGCACTATTTAATTAAGAAGTCTACACCGTTTTGTTTGCAAAATCCAGCCTGGAATTGTGGGGGGGGGGGGGGGGGGAATCTTTTTTTAGGTCTTTGGGGCTAAAATAATAAACAGCCAAAATAACTAAGCCAAATAAATACAAACAGTTACAGTAATGTCCGTACCATGATGGTTTAGGACTTTTGGGGTTATTTTATTGACACAAAATGAAGAAGCCCCTTGTAAATAACAGTAGAAAAGGACTGTGTGGGCCACTGTTATTCTGAGCTTGAGCCTGTTGGCGATCGCACTCAAGCTCAGGGGCCCCTGGGCCTGTAGCCAATGTCCTCCCCTGAGACCACTGCTTCATCGGACCGTAAAAAATACACTGCTTTTGTCCACAATTCCAGGCTGGATTTGGGGAAACAAAACAGTCAAACATACACATCAAAATGACCATTAATCTTCTACATTCACTAGTTGTGTAGACGTGGGCTAATTGGACTAATATTTCGACTCTTTAGAGTGTAAACATGAAACCAAAATGTACCTGCAAGGGTCCATTTGTTTACGCTCTCAAGAGTTACATCTGGTTAAATAACTTTTTATCTGGTTAACCAACTTAGCTGGGGACCACCTGGAACCCTCTCAAGGACTACTGGTGGTCCCCGGACCACTGGTTTAAAACCACTGTTTTAGCCAATCACAGCGCAGCGGCAGTCTCCAGCAGGTTCATAAGGAGCCAATAGTGTGGAGGTGAGGTGGAGTTAAGATTCAAATCTGTTTACAAACACAGATGTTGCAAACACACTAAACACTACATTACTTTCCAATATTACCTTTAAATGTGAAATGCTTTTCAAATGTATTTTTTTTTATTAATGTAACTTTTCGGGAAGGACATCAGGATCATCGACATCGGACCCAAACATCATGCCACCAGTGGGTGGGGCTGCTCTCGTCATTATCGGAGAAAACCATAGAGTTATAAATATAGAGAGCGGACTGGAGCGATAGCCCCGCCCCCTTGCCGTTCATTTCAATACAAGTTGCTCAGTGGCGCTTTGAAGCACCCGGAAGACCGCCGGAAGTGCGCCTATTTCCGCATTTGACCACCAAAATTTGGTGCTCAAATGCGGAAGCATTTCTCCATGAACGCGCCCGAAGCAAGGGATTATGGGAACGGAAAGGATTCATGAACGAGCGCCGTCGAGAACGAGCAAAGGAAAAAAAACTAAACGGCATCAAAAAACAAGCTTGTGGGTTTGCATTGAGCTTATTATCTGTCATATAATACATCCGTTATGTTTTGAGAGGTAGTATATGACGTGAGGACCGCTGGTTTATTCAGAAAACAACTTAAAAACAAACTGCCCTGTCCGCGTGCACAAAGCAAACCAGCGTGCGTGCTCTCGGGGCGTTCGTGCATGAATTCCACCCGCCTGCAGTACCAAACTTGACCACCAGCTTGACCGCCTGCTTCAAGCCTGGAGGCGCTATCTGAGGATGTGGAGAAAACAAATGAAAAACGACCTCTTCTTCTTTACCTGTAGTCGTCGGCGGACATCTTGACGGACAGCGCCCTCTGGTGGTGAGTGAGGAGGTAGCAGCGCTGGCACACGGCTCCCGCCAGGCCGTCCTCCCCTCCGCCGCTGCCGCGGACCAGCGGCTTGAACTTCTCCGAGGGCATGTACCCGGCGGCGGTGGCGTCGGTGCAGTGCAGCAGAGCGCCGCAGCCGGAGCAACACGTCGAGCTGGACGGCTCCGACGCGTCGGCGGAGCCAAACGCCTGGCGAGGACCTCGGAGGACAACCCTGTAACACATGTCAAAAGTCAAATAGTGACTTTTTACCAGACTCCACACAAAGTCAGTATTTGCAAAGTCACAAAGTCGGTATCTGAGGACCTCGGAGGACAACCCTGTATCACATGTCCAAAGTACAATAGTGACTTTCTGAAGTTTCCTTTTGTCTTGCAAAAAGAAAAAAAAAGCATCAAACAGTAGCAGCACTGATTCAAACCAGCAACCTACTGACTACTGGCCAAACTGCTTTACCTCCTGAACCACCGCGACCCCTGCTGATTTCAGCATAGTTTTACTGAGGTTAGGGTTAGGCGTAGTAAAACTATGCCTAACTAACCCTAAACCTAACCTCAGTAAAACTATGCCTAAACCTACCACCAGATATGCTTTAAAAAGGATCCCAGGATAATAAGCCTATTATGGATAATTACACCTATCCTCTATTGAACATTTAAAAACACATATAATATGTTCTTTAGTTTAAAAATAGTTCATAATTTTATCACTTGGGGGGGGGGGGGGGGGGGGGGCACCATTTTACCGTCACTGGTGCAAGCCACACGAATGCAGGGGCGGATCTAGGCATGGGCATGGGGGGGGGGGTTGCCCAGACTGCCCACTAAACACGATGACATGCAAACACCAAAATGGTATCGGCGCGGCTTCATTGCCCGTGGTGCAAAGCAACACGGTCGATGAAGCCGGCCCATAACCCCCCCCCCCCCCCCTGGGAAATGTTACATCCGCCCCTGCATGAATGTTTAATGTTTATACAAGGGCATGCGCACATCTAGATTCTACGCTGGTGCTGAACTAAATGTACATAATCAAAATAATAAAGGGAGTCCGCACACAGCTTAACCCTAGAAGGCCCAATGTTGCAACATTAACCCTTTAATTATTAACAAAAATGTTATCTTTTTTTGGGTATTTTTTCACATAAATATCATGGTTGAGGTTGATTGTTTAGAATTTCATTGCAATTGGTCATGATATTTGCATAACAATACCCCCCACAGAGGCTGCAATTAGCCTCTTCAATTAATCTCTGCACGCGTTACCTTTTCTTGGAGGTTTTCAGCAGGTCTTGGTCCAGAGGGTAGTCTGTGTCCGTGAACTGGATGGAGGAGGCCGGGGGGTCGGCGGGGGGACCCTCCGTCTCCGCCCTGAGGGACCTGAGCTGCTGCTGTAGAGTCCTGTGGTGTTTCTCTGAGACCTGCCTCACCTGAGGACAGACAGAAACCAATCTGATCCAACACGGAACACCTTCTGTAGCAAGTAAGACAGTGCCGTAATTTCTGGACTATAAGCCGCTACTTGTTTCACATGCTTTTGCCCCTGCGGCTTATACAACGGTGCGGCCAATCTATGGATTTTCCAGGTTCCAGGTGGGCTCCGCAGACTAAATGATGGAAAGTTGGTTAACCAGATGTAACTCTTTGAGAGTGTAAAAATGAAACCAAATGGACCCTAGCGGGTCCATTTGGTTTCATGTTTACGCTCTCAAGAGTTATGATATTCACCATCTAAATTAGCACCACTTAATTAATAAGCCATAAGTCATGTTCATTTTGGTCTCATTTTGATGTTTTGCCTCTTTTGTTTGCGAAAATCCATCCTGGAATTGTGAACAAAACCAAAAGAAATCTTTAGTTTTGGGGTCTGTGGGGTGAAGATGTTGTTAAATTGTGAAAAAGTTGAAAACCACTGCTCTAACATGAAGCACCTGACTATAAGCCTGGTGCGGCTTATAGTCAGGTGCGGCTTATACAAGGAAAAATCAGTATTTTGCCCCAAATTTAGCTGGTGAGGCTTATATTCAGGTGCGGCTTATAATTCGGAAATTACGGTAGATATATTATTAGATTAGTAGAGTAGTAGATATATTATTCAGCATTTGAGTCACAACTCACAAACCACCATTTGAGGACATTTTAGCCTCACAGAACCCAACACTAAAGATTTGTTTTTTATTTTGTCCACAATGCCAGGCTGGATTTGGGAAACAAATCAGGGCAAACATACAGATCAAAATGACCATTAATCTTCTAGTCTAGACTTGGGGCTAATTCAGATGATGAATACTGTATTTTAACTCTTGAGAGTGTAAAAATGAAACCAAATGGACTTGCGTGGTCCATTCGGTTTCATTTTTACACTCTTAAGAGTTACATCTGGTTAACCAACTTTTCATCTGATTAATTTAACCAAATTAGTTGGGGGCCACCTGGAACCCTCTCAAGGACCACTGGTGGTAAGTCCGCTGCCTCCCGGGGTTGGAGGGTCTGTAGAGCCCACGATCGCATTAGGAATTGGCACTGGGTGAAAAATGGGTTACAAAATCGTAGGATAGAAAAAAATAGTAAATAAATACTTTTTGAAGTGTCTATGAGAAAAATGGATTGGGAATTCACTTATGAAACAGGCACCGGGGTGAGGCTGTGGCCCTCTATATGAATAAGAATAAAGAAGATGAAGCCAATGGCACTGGTAATGCAGCATTATGTTACAAGGCCCTATCTAAAAAAAAGTTGGTCTTTAAATGCTTAGGAGGAGGATCTCAGAGGTCTTCTAGGAAAACATGGGTGGAGTACCGGTAAGTCACAAATATATGATGGGGTGCTTGGCCATGGAGGGTTCTGTGTGCTGACAACAAATTTAAGATCAATTCTATAACCTACTGAGAGCCTGTGTAAAGACTACAAGATGGATGTGATGTAGCAGGATCACCTGGAACTGATCAGCAACTGACATATAGTTCTACTGGATCTCTTCTCCACTAGTCCTGACATTTAGTTCTACTGGATCTCTTCTCCACTAGTCCCTCCCTGACATTTAGTTCTACTGGATCTCTTCTCCACTAGTCCCTCCCTGACATTTAGTTCTACTGGATCTCTTCTCCACTAGTCCCTCCCTGACATTTAGTTCTACTGGATCTCTTCTCCACTAGTCCCTCCCTGACATTTAGTTCTACTGGATCTCTTCTCCACTAGTCCTGACATTTAGTTCTACTGGATCTCTTCTCCACTAGTCCCTCCCTGACATTTAGTTCTACTGTGTACGCAGCAATGGGAAGGAAGGCATTGCAGCTGCAACGCACAGTGAGCTTGTAGATCAGCTATTTTCAGTATATAACTGGCAGTTTCGGCACCATCAAGGCCACTATGTACTGTATGGCTACTAAAATATAAATTTGGCTGACAAAAACAACACTGCTTGTCCCCCAATTCTCCTGGTGGTGGGGCAGTTATCACGGTGTCTTGGTGAGGTGGTAGTGGTGGTGGTAGGGGGTCTACCTGTCTTGGTGAGGTGGTAGTGGTGGTGGTAGGGGGTCTACCTGTCTTGGTGAGGTGGTAGTGGTGGTGGTAGGGGGTCCCTACCTGTCTTGGTGAGGTGGTAGTGGTGGTGGTAGGGGGGACGGGTCCAGCCAGACGGTCCTCTTCTTCTGCATGGTGGTGGTCCAGGAACACAAACGTCTCCTCTCTGTCTGGGTCCACCACGGAGTGTCTGGAACGTACCATTCAATATTCAGGAATATTCTGTAGCAGGGCGAGATTTATGTTTGTTTTTTGTTTGTTTGTTTAGGCGAGACATACAGCTACCGGATTTACAATGGAAATAGTTGTTGTACCATTTTTGCGCAATTATATATATAAAAAAAAAAAGAATTATCGGCTGCTCTTTTTTGGATCATTTTTCTGCACCGATAGCGATTTATTAATAATCAGTAGCGGTATCGGTTAGTGCTGTCGCCTCACAGCTAGAAGGTCCTGGGTTCGATTCCCGCTACGGGCTCTGCTGTGGATGCTGGCGGCGCCATCAGTGCCCATACCCGAGGCGGGGTTGGTGAAAGGGCCTTTCTGTGTGGAGTTTGCATGTTCTCACCATGTTCCCTAGGGTAGATACCCTCACAAAAACATGCAGTAATCCTGGGCATTGAACTGCCTCCCCCTGGCCAGCCGGGGCGCCTGATGGAGGGGACAGCAACTGGTTGGAATAACGTGTTCCTTCCACAGCGCTACGTCCAACCAGGGAAACTCCCCCCTGTCAGGTGAAAAGAAGGAAGCTTGGACTCCTCATGCATTGAAGGAAGCATGAGGCCAGTCCGCTGTATCCCCAGGTTGTTGGAGGGTGTGTAGAGCCCAGGATCACATTAGGAATTGGCACTGGGTGATAGAATCACCAGCCTAGAATTTATTGACTGAAAGTAGCTCACAAAATGTCTACTGTGGAGTTTTATCAAACAAAACGCTTTGCAGATAGAAAGAGGATAATTCACGCTTTCACTACAGTTGCAATGTTGGTTAGTTTAACGTTATTTAATACAAGCAAATCGCAGATGAACATTTCCATTATTAGGAAGTCAATGGAGGGTATTGCAACACTAGATCCATCCCATTATGAAAAAAACGTCCGGTATTGCATTTTGGCTACATGATGCCCTCTTTGTGACAGACCGGTATGGTATTGTGGACAAAGAAAGAAGGAAATATTTTGTTTTGGGTCTGTGGGACTAAAATGTAATCAAATGCTGGTCCGTGGCTCAAATTCTAAATAAATAGGTGGTTCTGGTATGAAAAAGGTTGAAAACCACTGGTCTAGCCCAGGGGTTTTCAATCGGTGGTCCTTGAGAGGGTTCCAGGTGGTCCCCAGGCTAAATGATGGAAAGTTGGTTAACCAGATGTAACTCTTGAGTGTAAAAATGAAACGGACCCTCAAGGGTCCATTTGGTTTCATTTTTACACTTTATTCATCATCTGAATTAGCACCACTTAATTAAGAAGTTTACACTGTTTTGTTGGCAAAATACAGCCTGGAATTGTGGACAAAACCAAAATAATTCTTCAATGTTAGGTCTTTGGTGTGAAAATGTGATCCGTGGCTCAAATGCTGAATAAATGGTGGTCCCTGGACCACCATTTAAAAAAAACCTGGTCCAGCCAGTTACCTCCTGTTGTTATCCACAGCATCCATCCTGGTGGTGCAGTAGTTGCACCTGCTGCTGAAAGACCCCAAAACCCTCCTCCAGGCTCCGACACCGGCCTCACCGGCTCCAGCCTGTCCGCTCCTCCAGGCTCCGACACCGGCCTCACCGGCTCCAGCCTGCCCGCTCCTCCAGGCTCCGACACCGGCCTCACCGGCTCCAGCCTGTCCGCTCCTCCAGGCTCCGACACCGGCCTCACCGGCTCCAGCCTGCCCGCTCCTCCAGGCTCCGACACCGGCCTCACCGGCTCCAGCCTGCCCGCTCCTCCAGGCTCCGACACCGGCCTCACCGGCTCCAGCCTGTCCGCTCCTCCAGGCTCCGACACCGGCCTCACCGGCTCCAGCCTGTCCGCTCCTCCAGGCTCCGACACCGGCCTCACCGGCTCCAGCCTGCCCGCTCCTCCAGGCTCCCACACCGGCCTCACCGGCTCCAGCCTGTCCGCTCCTCCAGGCTCCCACACCGGCCTCACCGGCTCCAGCCTGTCCGCTCCTCCAGGCTCCGACACCGGCCTCACCGGCTCCAGCCTGTCCGCTCCTCCAGGCTCCCACACCGGCCTCACCGGCTCCAGCCTGTCCGCTCCTCCAGGCTCCGACACCGGCCTCACCGGCTCCAGCCTGCCCGCTCCTCCAGGCTCCCACACCGGCCTCACCGGCTCCAGCCTGTCCGCTCCTCCAGGCTCCGACACCGGCCTCACCGGCTCCAGCCTGTCCGCTCCTCCAGGCTCCCACACCGGCCTCACCGGCTCCAGCCTGTCCGCTCCTCCAGGCTCCGACACCGGCCTCACCGGCTCCAGCCTGGCCGCTCCTCCAGGCTCCCAGAGCAGCAGCGTAGCCCGGACCGGAGGCTGCCCGCCGGCCAGGCGTCCAGCCGGCTCCCCGCTGCCTCCTCCTCCTCCACACAGCACAGCCTCTCAATAGGGAGGCTCTTAGAGTCAACATCATGGAGAATATACACCTATAGCGTCAGATCTCCGTTTGTTTTAGTGATGATCTTTAAAAGGTTTAAACGTTACATGTTATTGACGATCACAACGAGACCGAATGTCAACAAACAGAACACACGCTGCTGCTGGGCGCCGCCATCTTGGTGCCTGTGTGTTGCCAGACTTGTGTGAGAGACAAGATGAAAACAAGCTCCAAAGAAGCCCGAAAAACTACCCACTGAACACTAACAATGTATCCAAAACAGGGACGGATCTAGGCATGGGCATGGGGTGGGCAAGATATCCAATACAAGATTAGACCACTAAAAAGCTTTCATTTGTAGACATTTTCTCAGTCTCAGTGGGTAGGCTACTAATACGTATGCTATAGTATGCTTATGTTATTAGCAGATCTACAAGCTCACTTAATCTGTTATTGTCAAGTTTATAGATCTGCTATTAATGTGGTCCTTATAGTTGGACAAATACATGTTAGATTTGGAGGTCGAGGGGTAGGAGAACCCCCCACACGCCGGTCTCCACGCAACAGAATGTGATCAACCTCACAGACCATCAACTCACCGAGGCTGAAATCAACATCCTTGGCAAAGGACTCTCCTTTGCTCCTACCAACACCACTGACTCTTTCACTCTCAAGGTAGACACCTTCAAATTCACCCGTTTACTACACTTAAAACATTTTTTCTTTAAGCCTAGTGCTAACAGTGATACTACGTGTAGCAATGTCAATGCAGCTCCCAATGTGATTGAATCTATTGACAGGGAAGTGACTCCTTTCAAAAAGAAGTCTACTTTTCTGCCCACCTTCAATTTAAATCCCTCTATTGTTACTTTTGGTCAGCTAGTAGACAGAGATTTGGCTAAATTATGCCAAACCAACAAAACAAGAATGTCCAACCTGACTAAAAGTGAAATAGAGGCCCTTCAGGGACTAGAATCCAGGACTGACATAATCATACGCCCAGCAGATAAAGGGGGCGCAGTGGTAGTAATGAGCCTAGACAAATATGATATGGGCATTAAGTCCCAACTAAGCCAATTGTTACGTACTGGCCTAGGGGTGCCAGCACACAACAAAAATCAGGGGAGACACAGTATCCAAAATTAACTTAAATTTATTAAAGAATTAGGTAATTAATCAAAATGTAAATAAATCAATCAAAAACAAAGATGAGGTGTGAAAGTCAGTAAGTCAGTAGTGTAGTGTGTGTGTGGATGTGTGGAGTATGTGTGTGCATGTTGGATGTATCAAACAAAATAAGGCATAATGGAGGAGAACAAAGGAGAGGTGCAAACACAACAGAACTGGGGACAGGACTGAGGAGAGGCTTTTTAAAGGGTGGGTGTGGCCGCCGGGCCCAGGTGGCCACACTTGGCAAAACTGCCAATTTTGCTCATTTGAATGATTGGAGCTCTGCTCCCCAGTCCTGTAGGGCAAAAAGAAAAAGGGGACGGATTAGGGCAAAGAAAGGAACTCAAAACAACCAAACTAAACCAAACTATAAACACTATACACCAGACCATTATTATACCCATTACTATAATTATATAATATATTAAAGCCCAACACCAAATACCATAAATACTATAATATAAATATCCTAATATAAATACCATAATATCAATACTATAATACCATATATTCTAACCAGGGAACCGTCACACCCCCCCCCATAAAGACGGGGTCCCAAAGGGATCACCGGAATACTATATACATACAATCCTATCTACCATACTACCTCTACTCCAAAGCCCCTTGGCCACCTGTCACAGGCCTCCACCCCAGCAACCGGAATCCAATGAAGCACTTTAAGGGGTGAAAGACAGAGGCAAGAGGAGGACCACTGGAGATGAGAAGGACTAGGACTTCAGTCATGAGGAGCCCGTGACAACACATCGGCCACCACGTTCTCCGTCCCTTTAACATGACGAATATCCAAGGTATAGGACTGGAGGAATAATGACCATCTTATCAACCTCTGGTTCGGACACTGCAGAGAGTTAAGAAAAGTCAAAGGTTATGTCTGTATAAATGACAATAGGGGTACTTCCACCTACATAAACGTCAAAATGTTGTAAAGCTAAAATCAAAGCCAATGCTTCTTTTTCAATGACTGAGTAGTTTAGCTGGTAAGAGTTAAATTTCTTGGAATAAAAGCTAACAGGCTTATCTATCCCTATATTGTCCTCCTGCATGAGTACGGCCCCCGCCCCCACATGACTGGCATCAGTGTAGATTTTAAATGGCCTGTCAAAACGTGGAGCCGACAAAACAGGAGCAGTGCACAAGAGCGATTTAGCCTGCTCGAAAGCTTTCTGACAAGTTGGTGTCCAATCAAACTGGACCTTGGACTTAAGAAGGTTAGTGAGAGGTGTCACAACAGTTGCAAAATTCCTACAGAAACTGCGATAATAACCTATTAGGCCAAGGAAACGCATAAGTTCTTTCTTTGTGGTTGGAACCGGATACTGCTCAACAGCTTGGACTTTGGCTTCAACTGGACGGACTTGGCCCTGCCCAACCACCCGACCCAGGTAGGTCACAGTCGCCCTCGCAAACTCACACTTTGCTAGATTGACTGTGAGCCTTGCCTCCCTCAGACGACAGAACAGCTCCCGAATGCGCTCCAAATGGATTTCCCACGTATCCGAATAGATTACCACGTCATCTAAATATACAGCGCACCCCGGCATGTCCCAAATTACTCGATTCATAAGGCGCTGGAATGTAGCAGGCGCGTTTCGGAGTCCGAACGGCATTACCTTGTAAGAATAGAGACCATTAGGTGTTATAAAAGCAGCTATTTCTTGTGCCCGTGCCGACATGGGCACCTGCCAGTAGCCCTTCAATAAGTCGAACTTACTCACGAACTTAGCGGAGCCCACCTGATCGATGCAGTCTTCCATTCTAGGAAGTGGAAAATTATCGGGTTTAGTGACATTGTTCACTTTACGGAAATCTGAACAAAAGCGAAAAGTATTGTCTGGTTTAGGAACCAATATACAAGGTGAAGACCAACTAGATGCGCAAGGCTCTGCAATACCGTGTGACATGTAATCTACCTCGGCTTCCAAATATTGACGCTTCTCTGCATTTACCCTATAAAATCTCTGTTTTATTGGTTTTGCGTCGCCAATGTCAATGTCGTGTTCAATTAAATGAGTACAAGTCGGTGTGTCCCCAAAAAGACATGGAAACTCCCGGATTAACCCCGCAAGCTCCTCCCGGTTGGTCGATGGCAGATGGGTCAACAGTGTATCGAGGCATGCAAGCGTTTCTGAATTTTTCAGTCGACCGTGCACCAGAGCTGGATCAGGTGTACCCAAACCATCCTCTTCTAGCTCCTGACTGGGAGACAACACCGGAACTGCCATGCAAACTGCATGAGACAAGCCAACCTCTGGCTGCACACACACCACAGGTGCCTCAGAAGTGCGTGCATAATAAGGCTTAAGCAAGTTCACATGGCAGAGCTGTGTTGGTTTCTTACGTTTAGGTGTTGAAATTATGTAATTTAGCTCTGAGACCTTTTCTAACACAGTGTGTGGACCGGAGAATTTAGCCTGAAAAGGTGAGTTGACAATGGGGAGCAGGGCTAACACCTGGTCTCCTGGACTAAACACACGGAGCTCTGTTTTGGTATCATACAACCGTTTCATTTTGCTCTGAACTGCTGCCAACTTTTCTTTCGCCATCAACCCGGCTGTGTACAGCCTATGACGAAACCCATTAATGTAGTCAATCAAATTCTTAGGAGGCTGTGCCTCGATCCAATTCCCAGAGAGTGCTGCCAATGGACCTCTCACTGTATGTGCAAAAACAAGCTCGTTTGGACTGAAACCTGTGCTCTCCTGTGTTACCTCTCTAGCCGCAAGCATCATCCACGGCAGACCCTCCTCCCAGTCTTTACCCATCTCAGTACAGTAAGAACGAAGGAGAGCTTTCACCGAAGCATGAAATCGTTCCAAAGCCCCTTGACTCTGCGCATGGTAGGCGGAGCTTTGATTGTGACGTACCCGCAACTGTTTCAGAACCTGAGAGAACATATGTGAGCAGAAATTAGAACCTTTGTCACTCTGAATGACGCGTGGTACACCGAAAATAGAGATAAACTGAGAGAGAGCACGGACAACTGACCGAGTTGTAATAGTACGGAGAGGATACGCCGCAGGATAACGGGTTGCTTGGCACATTACAGTTAGCAAATACACTGCTCCAGACTTTGAGCGTGGTAGAGGACCAACACAGTCTATGATTAAGTGTTCAAAAGGCTGGCTTATTGCCGGAATAGGTTGCAACGGAGCTGGTTTCAACTTCTGGTTAGGCTTGTCAGTTAACTGGCATGTATGACATGTTTTAACGAATGCTGACACATCTCTCTTCATACGAGGCCAAAAGAAATGTCTAAGTAGCCGGTCATAAGTTTTCCTCACACCAGCATGTCCAGATTCATTGTGTGCTACTTTTAACACTGCCTGTCGAAGTTTAGCTGGCAACACAATCTGAAATACAGGTTCACCCACAAACCTTCCAACATGTGGCAGCCATTTTCTCACCAACAAGGAATTCTGAAGAAAATACCCACAAGCACTATCCAGGATCTCATCCTCTGGTCGTATTAGTGGCACAAGCTCCTTCAGAGAGGGATCCGCCTGCTGCTCTGCCACCAGATCTGAACGTGTTATGGACAATGGAAAGTCAGCAAGAGGTATGGAAAACTTTTCAGAAACGTTAGCTTTAACTGATTCTTTTGACTCAGAGTTCCCCTTTAACTTAGACATGGCACGTGTCACTGCACATGCCGAAAAAACTTCTGGAAAGTCACATTCACTTTTATCCATCCCCCCAGTTACCAGAGGAATAGACGTCACCACAGGCGGTGGGGGAACCTCCGCCCACACCCGAGCACCAACCAAATCGTTCCCCAGGATCACCGTCACACCTGGAATCGGCAGTGCTGGGCGCACCGCAAGCCTCGCTTCACCCTGGAACAATTCACATTTCAGCAACACTTTATGCAAGGGAACCCACAGCACATTCATGTCTATGCCCCGAACAGGAACCTTGTCACCAGTGTCAGAATCATCAGTTAAAGGAAGAACACCAGCCTGAATAAATGAGTCAAAAGCACCCGTGTCTCTCAGAATAGTTACTGGTATTTCGTCACCATTTGGCAGTAAAGCAACAGAGCCTTTCATGATAAAAGGACGGTACGAATCCAACGCTGCCACTGATGTGTCCTTATTGGAACCGCAATTAGGTGTAGCACAAGAGACTACTGGGCGTGGAGCGGCTGAGCCACCTCCTTTTGGATGCGAATTGCCTGCTAAATTTTGAGTCCTGGGGTTTCCATTCAACTTAAAGCACTCTGATTTCCAATGTCCCTTTTTATGACAGTAATTGCAAACCTTGTCTGGCTCACGCAAATTACCACTGCCATTTGTGTTACTTTTAGCTTCGGCAGGAAGAGGTTTATCCGAACGGCCACGCGACTCAGAGGCAGTGTTGCCACCACCTGCTTTAAACTCTCCACGGTGCGTCAAGACAAAATCATCCGCGAGCGCTGCCGCGTCTGTTACGTTGCGCGCTTTCTGCTCGTTGATATAAGTCGCCACACGAGGAGGAACAGAATTTTTGAACTGCTCCAAAATCATTAGATCACACAACTCTTCGAACGTTGTAACCTCCAAGGCGTTACACCAGCGCATAAAACTGGTAGTCAAGTCACGTGCGAATTCTAGATGACTCTGCTTGTCGTATTTCTTCCAGAATCTAAAACGCTGGCGATATGCCTCGGGAACACACTCGTATGACTTTAACACCGCTGTCTTGACGAGAGAATAAACTTGGCTGTCAGCCACGCTCATTGCCGCATAAACCTCCTGCGCCCTGCCAGTCATAACGCACTGTAGTAACGTAGTGCGTGCAGAGTCAGGCCATTTCCGCACGTTGGCCACACGCTCAAACATGGCAAAAAATGCCTCAGGATCACGCTCATTAAACTTAGGGACCAAACGTAGACTAGTGTTGATATCGAAACCCCCTGTGGACTCTGCAGGTTCTAGGGTGGACACTTGTGCAACAGATGGAATTTTACCGTCCCTTATCAGGTCCAGCCTGTTCTGCTCCACTTGCCATTTGGCTTGTTCAGTGTCATGCTTAAGCTTCTCTATGGCGTACTGTGCATCTAGCCTAGCCTTTTCTTGCTCAGCCTGTGCATAAAGCCTAGCCTTTTCTTGCTCAGCCTGTGCATCTAGCCTAGCCTTTTCCTGTTCAGCCTGTGCCTCTAGCCTAGCTTTCTCCTGCTCAGCCTGCAACTTAGCCTGCAACATCATTAGCTCCTTTTGTTGTTCAAAAGTTAATGCTGATCCTGACAAAACCGAGGGCCCCGCCGGTGCGGTGCGTAATGGGTTCGGAGTGGACATCTTTTCTGGCTCTACAAAATCTTTCTCAAATAAATGGCGCCTCAACACCACCATTATTGACTCTTTTGTTTTCTTATCATTTGAATCAAGCTTAATTCTATAATAATCTGATATTTTAATTAATTGGTCTTTAGTGCATTGAACTAATAAGTCCTCTGATGGACTGGCTGCAAATTCCTCTACAGAAACCATCCTGGCTATGTGTGCTAACAAGCCTCCCAGCTGGTCAAAAACAAAAAACAAAATACGAGTGCCCCTCTACCTAACTAATCCCCAGGCTAAGCTCCACCCGTCTTCATGCCGGTTTGCGGTAGGTATTTAAGCACTGAAGGCCACCGCAAAGGCCTAGCTCATACCAAGAGGCAGTGAAAGCAACCAAAACAAGTTGGCGACCTGCATGCACCCCTTAGCTGTGCCCCCGAGACCGACGTGCGTACGCACATCTGCCTACAGCCGCACCTAGCACCTAAACCACCCCCCCGGCCTAGACCCCGCGAGCTATTTAACCCCGAAACTAAGCGCGCCTAACAGGGACACCCATATAAAACAAAACGAAAAAACCAGCCAGGCACACTAAATGTATTTGTATCTATATATAAATATACTATTTTAACAATACTTATATTTATATATCAGAATTATATATTTAACTTTAGCAGCACATAAACCAGGACCAAACCTCTCCACTAGCCCAAACTTAATTAAACAGGTAATATAATTAAGCAAATGAACTTCAACTTAATTAAACAAATTACTTTCAAATCAAACAAATCAAACTGTATCTCCCTAAAGTCCCAGTACAAGCATGTACGCTGAAGTAAACTTTGCTCTGTACTCACCGGACTGAAAAGTGGACCAAATGTACCAGGAACCCCCCGGAATGGTTCAATGGCGTCACTCAACTCACAAACGCACGGCGCAGATGAGCAACCAATCAAGACTAATTTGCTAATTGCTTACCACCGAGCAACAAGCTGCAAACTAAAGACAGAAGGGCGGGTCACTTGACCCTCCAAACTTACTGCCAAAGTGTTTTTAAATTCAAACGGACGAAAGCCCCCATTTGTTACGTACTGGCCTAGGGGTGCCAGCACACAACAAAAATCAGGGGAGACACAGTATCCAAAATTAACTTAAATTTATTAAAGAATTAGGTAATTAATCAAAATGTAAATAAATCAATCAAAAACAAAGATGAGGTGTGAAAGTCAGTAAGTCAGTAGTGTAGTGTATGTGTGGAGTATGTGTGTGCATGTTGGATGTATCAAACAAAATAAGGCATAGTGGAGGAGAACAAAGGAGAGGTGCAAACACAACAGAACTGGGGACAGGACTGAGGAGAGAGGCTTTTAAAGGGTGGGTGTGGCCGCCGGGCCCAGGTGGCCACACTTTGCCAATTTTGCTCATTTGAATGATTGGAGCTCTGCTCCCCAGTCCTGTGGGGCAAAAAGAAAAAGGGGACGGATTAGGGCAAAGCAAAGAAAGGAACTCAAAACAACCAAACTAAACCAAACTATAAACACTATACACCAGACCATTATTATACCCATTACTATAATTATATAATATATTAAAGCCCAACACCAAATACAATAAATACTATAATATAAATATCATAATATAAATACCATAATATCAATACTATAATACCATATATTCTAACCAGGGAACCGTCACATAGATCATTACACCCCCCTCCCTGCTAACCCCATCACTGACATCAAAACTACTATAGACACCTTCATTGATGCGTCCCACACAAGGGGTTTCATAACAGACAAAGAAAAATCTTTTCTCACTAAAGACCACCCTATCAGTCCTGTGTTCTATGGTGTGCCCAAAGTACACAAATCCACTATTGATCCACCACTTCGCCCCATTGTGTCTTCTATTGGCAGTATAACAGAACCTCTATCCCAATATGTAGACTTTTTCCTAAGAAACCATGTTCAAACTTTACAGTCATACTTGGGTGACACCACAGATGTTCTGAACATCATCGCCAATCTTAAATGTAATGAAGATGCCATACTGGCAACTTGGTATGTTCAGAGCCTCTACACCTGCATACCGCATGATGTTGGTCTCACAGCCATTTCACACTTCCTTAACAAACGTCCCACAAATGTTTTGCCCCCTCTAAGTTCCTGGTGGACCTAGCAGAACTCATTCTCTCCAACAATTATTTTAAATATGCCGGTAAATTCTACCTCCAGTCCCAAGGCACTGCCATGGGCAGTGCGTTTGCTCCCTCCTATGCGTGCCTTACCATGGGTTTCTGGGAAGAGAAATACATTCATGATCCCCAGAATAACCCCTTTCACTCCAACATTGCATTATGGCATAGATTCATAGATGATATTCTGATAATATGGACAGGAAGTCTTAATGAGTTAAATCTGTTTTTCACTTATGCTAACTCCACCACAGATTATTTGTCATTCACCATGGAACATGACCCCCACAAAATTAATTTCTTAGATCTCACCATCTCCAAAGGGAACAATGGCAACCTGGAAACCACCATTTATAGAAAACCCCTCAGCAGAAACACCCTCCTTAAAGCTGATAGCAACCATTCAAAACGGCTGATAAGCAACATACCTGTGGGCCAATTCCTACGGCTAAGGAGAAACTGTAGTTCTACCTCTGATTTTAAAAACAAGGCCACAGAACTCACCAACCGTTTCTTGGAGAGGGGCTATGCCAAAAAGGACCTCGACTCTGCTTATGACAGAGCATTATGCAGTAGCCGTGAGACCCTTCTACAAAAGAAACCAAAAAGACCGTCTAACAGACTATGTTTCTCCACCCAGTACACGCCAGCAGCAGGTTCCATTAAAAATATAATTTTAAAACACTGGCATGTCCTACAAAATGATTCTCATATGTCCAAGATCTGTATTGACCCTCCCTTATTCTGTTTCAGACGCAGTCGTAGCCTGAGAGATCGTCTGGTGCACTCTGACTTGACCCCTGCCCCCCCCTCCTGGCTTCCAACCCCCCCCCCAGGGTTTCTACAAATGCGGGAACTGTGCTCATTGTTCCAACTCTTCTAACGTCAAATTTTTCACACATCCCCGCACTGGTAAAAGATTCAAAATTAAATCCTTTATAAACTGCAATTCTACACATGTGGTGTATCTACTGAAATGCCCATGTGGGCTGGCATATGTTGGCCAGACAAAACGACCTCTAAAGGTCAGAATTGGGGAACACAAAACCGCAATACGTACCGGCAACCTAGAATATGCCATGGCCAGGCATTACATACAAGCCAACCACGGCTCCCCCGCATCACTACGTTTCTGGGGCATAGAAAAAATCCCCACCCTGTCACGGGGTGGTGATATCTTAAACAAAGTGTTATGCCGAGAGGCCTATTGGATACATACCTTAAACACTTTGGAACCCATGGGCCTCAACGAGGAACTGAAATTGTCTTGTTTCCTCTAATCTTCAGACCACCTCAAGTGCTACCTCCAGACGACCACTCAGGTTACCTCTGCTTTGCTGCTGTCCTGCCATTGCTTTTCTCCCACTCCAGGGGGCCTCATTATTACTACTTGTTGTTGTTGTTTGTCTATCTTTGGCCACCCCTCAATACAAGGCCCTTAAGGCAGTCTATTCCCATACATGCTTGGTCTTCTGCCCTATACCTGTTTTTAATATATATATTTAAAAAAAAAACTTAAATGTACTCGAATCAATGTTATATATTTAAATTTGACAGTTGTACTCCATTAAAAAATGCTTAAATGTTTTTAACCTTTGTATATAATATAAAATTACTATGCACACTTTAATTCTCAACTGCATTTCCTATGTAAATTCCAGTTGTCTGCCAATGATTGCTGCTTGTCCAACATTGGTTAATTGAGGAGCCCGCCCCTCACTGATGTGTGCATTAATACCTGCTGTGTTGCCCATTCGGGCCATGACCTGACGAAGATGTGACTGATACATCGAAACGTTGTCACTTCTGTACCTGCACCCTGTATTTAAAATAAAAGGCTTGAACTGTCTGTGCTGCTCCTACTCTACTGCTACAAGTCCTGCTTCTGAGATGCACCAGACTGGCCTACTATAGGCTTGAGGCGCGGTTGGAACTCCCTGTTGTACATGTTAGATCCTTGACATGAAGACCAATTAAACAACTACACTTGAGAAACAAGACCAAATAACCAACTATTGATCTAAAAACTGCAAACCACAACTATACCAATACCAAGCAAGGAACACTTACGTCGCTTATAATAAGCAGACATGGCAACACTGCGTGGTTCCCGTGTCAGAGAGAGAGAGAGAGAGAGAGAGAGAGAGAGAGAGAGAGAGAGAGAGAGAGAGAGAGAGAGAGAGAGAGAGAGAGAGAGAGAGAGAGAGAGAGAGAGAGAGAGAGAGAGAGAGAGAGAGAGAGAGAGAGAGAGAGAGAGAGAGGTAGAGAGAGGGAGAGAGAGGTAGAGAGAGGGAGAGAGAGAGAGAGAGAGGGAGAGAGAGGGAGAGAGAGGGAGAGAGAGGGAGAGAGAGGGAGAGAGAGAGAGAGAGAGAGAGAGAGAGAGAGAGAGAGAGGCGTTGTGTGACGTCACTGACCTAGCGGTTTGGGGCATAGAGTATAGACAGAGTTACGACAACTCCGTCCACTTCATGGGGCCAGTCCGATGGCGGCTCTTACAAATAGGGACAAGTCCCAGACCTGAAGTTGGCAGAAATGCATTGGACTCAGGCAACAGTCCAGCAGTAATGATCTTTCTGATGATCTCTTTATTTTAGATCGTGTTTCAGTGATGGTACAAGTGCATAAACGTGATATGCATGTACAGTTACTGCACAATGTCGCTGACATGTTGAAAGCATGCATGAAATAGCTCTTATGTGCGCCGCACTCGCACAACAATGCATTTCCAATTCCAACTCCAGTTTGTCCCTCTTCAGGCTGCATGAACAGTGCGCGAGCGCTCAGTTTCCGACCCCTCAATGTCGCGACTCTTCTACTAGATGGCTCTGTGGAGAAGTTTTTTTCTCCCCCAAGTTCATTTTCACTGACAGAGAGAGAGAGGGAGTTTGTGTGAGTGTCACTCCTACCTCTTTCCTCATATTTTATATTGTATTGTTATTTTTTATCTTTATTATTATCATTGTTATTGATTATTAGTTGAGCCCAATAATGTTGTCATTGAGAAACTCCCTGGTTAGAACAGTCCGGATGCTGGAGGCTGGAGTTTGTTCCACAACTACAGCAGTGGTGAGTTTTATTACAATGCATCTCGATATGATTATAAACTACAACATTCTAAAAGTTCTAAGCTTGCATATTATTATAAATTAATGGCTGAAATACCATATGCAGCATAGGCAGATTAGATCTAGATTTGTTTTTAGAGTTGCCAGTACGATTCCTGCTGGGGTCTCCCCCATGCAGGGTTGGTGAGCAAGACACTGCACCCCTGATTGCTGATGGTGCTGGTTAAACCATGCCCTTGCATGGTTTCCACCACCATCTGTGAATGTGTGCACCATCTATGTAAAGCACCTTGGGGAAAAGGCACTTTATAACTGCCACCATTTACCATTTAGGCTCCAGCTCCAATTCTCTTAACTGCTGCTTTAGCCTATTGTGCATGATGTGCAGTTCACCCATTTTCAACATTTTACTATTATACCTTAGAGATGTTGTGTGGACATCATAAAAGTCCCCCTCAATCTGTGTTTCCTAGAAATGAAGGTCTAAAAAAAAGCTCATTAACATGCCTGATGAAATCATCAGAATTGGTGTCACCATGCTTAATGATTTTTCTTTCAGAGCCTTTTTTTCCTGAGAGTGTGGACCAAATGGACCCGTTTATAGGGTCACTTTTTTGGGGGGTAAACATGATGTTGATGCAATTTAGAAAAACAATTACAAGTACCTAAAGGTTGTCAGGGAATCCAAATGACCATTAATCCTCTACATTCTCTAGTTGTGTAGACTTTGGGCTAATTCAGATGATGCATATTCTAACTCTTGAGAGTGTGAACATGAAACCAAATGGACCCGCAAGGGTCCATTTGGTTTCATGTTTACGTTCTCAAAGAGTTACATCTGGTTAAACAACTTTCCATCATTTAGCCTGGGGACAAATGCGTACAGTATTTAGGCTATACACACTTATTTGTAACACTTTTTCAATAGAACCTGTTTAATCGCCAGAAACGCTTTTTACATAAACATATAAACATGTTTACGATTGACAAATAACATCAAGACTTTGAACACGAAGGGCTCCATTTTCGTCCCATGCTAAACTTTTTAACCCATTTCTTTTCTGACTTTTTTGAAAAAAAAAAAAAAGGAGTAGTGCAAGGTGCCAATCTATTGGCATGTTGTTAGTGTGTAGATTGGCCATTTAGCTATTGAAAAAATGTTATTTAAAATTGTTTAAGAAGGCAAATAAGTTAAGGGTTTAGCAGTGACAAAAATCTATAGGCCTTTAAACACGTCACATGTTCCTGTGGATTTACAGTGATGCCTGTGTGATAATTGACACACTAGCATTGCAACCACACAGTGCACGACAGTCAGCGTAACAAATGAACGAGGCATATATATATAAAAAAAAAAGATTTGTAGATATCTATCTATTCTCTGTCGGTCTGTCTGTCTGTCTGTCTGTCAGGTGATGGACCCAGACCTTTGCACTACATGCAGACTTCACATGGTGAAAACCAGGGGCGGATATAACATTTCTCAATTCGGGGGGGGGGGGCAGGAGAAAATGATATAGGGGTGGCTTCATCGCCCGTGTCACTTCGTGCCACGGGCGATGAAGCCACACCCATGCCATTTTCTGTTACAGGACTTTTATTAGTCAAGTAAAGCATCAATAATAACATCAGTTGTTGTTGAGGTTGCAACAGACACGCAGCATGCATAAAGCTAAAGGTCTGACTCAGAGAGTTTTCCGTTTTCAATGATGAAATGCTGTTGGTTCAGTGGTGACACAGCTGTAGTATAGTTAGTAGCAGTAGTAGTGTTTCAAATCATTTTAAATTGAAATATCTTTAATTTGAAATATCTTTGAAATGTGGGTTGTTTTGCATGCCATCGATGTTTGGTGGGGCAGTCAGTCGGGGCATTTATGCCCTGGCCTATACCATGCCCATGCCTAGATCCGCCCCTGGTGAAAACCCTGCAGCCTGCACACATAGGAAGCAAGGGTTTGAGTTTAACATTAACAGAGTCCACTGTGTAGTATATGGAACACACGCTATCAATGACTGACCGGGAAGTCTCTGTGTTTTTTTAGATGCCGACTGTCTCTCTGCATGTCATATAAGTGCAGGGGTTGACACTAAGGTCTCCGAGTTCTACTTGCCCTCAGGTCATGGTCACTTGCCCCCCAAAAATATTGTAAATTTTGCATTTAAGTTTACTTCCTACTTGAGTGCTTTAAACCAGGGGTTTTCAACAGGTGGTCCGGGGACCACCAGTGGTCCCTGAGAGGGCTCCAGGTGGTCCCCAGTTAAGTTGGTTAACCAGATGTAACTCTTGAGAACGTAAAAATGAAACCAAATGGACCCTTGCGGGTCCATTTGGTTTCATTTTTACACTCTCAAGAGTTAAAATTCATCATCTTAATTAGCCCAAGTCTACACAACAAGAGAATGTAGAAGATTCATTTTTTGATGTGTATGTTAATTTGCCTGTTTTGTTTCCCAAATCCAGCCTGGAATTGTGGATAGCTAGAAAGCAGGGAAAGACACAGAGGCAGAGTGCAATGACTGCCTTCAAGACAAATTTATGTTGTGTTATAGTGCACTATGTTGCACACTTGCCCGATCGGGCAACCAGGTAGCAGTCTTCGCTTGCCCCACCATTTTTTTTTACTTGCCCCGGGCAAGCGGGCAAGTGTTAGTGTCAAGCCCTGAGTGACCTTTACAATAAAGTTCTTAAGGTAAATGGTGCTTGAAGTAAATGCTCTAGGACCCTCCTAGGGTGGGTGATACATGCCAAATCGTTGTGGGATGTGGACTAATTGTTGTTATTTATCTCGCATCTCTCTTCCGGAGAGAACATTGGCAGGGAAACAAGTTCCAGGCGCATTACTAATTATTAACTGGTTTAGTTATTAATAAAGTATTTCCATATGGATGGCAGACGGTCGGTTTATTGTAGACATGCCACTGCATTTGGTTGTGATCATAGCCTGGTCTGCTGGCTGCCCATTTTAATTTAAATATGGACATGTGGACATCAAGGGGGGTTAAGTTTCTGCCTCTTTTACCTGACTGTAAAACAACTGTCCTTTACCAGACCATGAATGAATGCATCATTTACTATGGTCTGTAAAACAACTGTCCTTTACCAGACCATGAATGAATGCATCATTTACTATGGTCTGTAAAACAACTGTCCTTTACCAGACCATGAATGAATGCATCATTTACTATGGTCTGTAAAACAACTGTCCTTTACCAGACCATGAATGAATGCAGCATTTACTATGGTCTGTAAAACAACTGTCCTTTACCAGACCATGAATGAATGCAGCATTTACTATGGTCTGTAAAACAACTGTCCTTTACCAGACCATGAATGAATGCATCATTTACTATGGTCTGTAAAACAGCAGGAGGTAGAGCAGGTTGTCCAATGATCCGTGGGCTGTTGGTTCGAATCCCGTTTCCTCCTGGCTACATGCCGAAGTGTCCTTTAGCTATGCTATGCTCCATCTGCCCAGCAACAGTCTCGGGCGCGCCTCTCAACCGGGCCCCAGCAGCAACAGGGGACCTTCTACGAGTTCCGCACCTACTGCATCCGACCTGAGAAGAACGTCGCCTTCCTCAAGCTGACCAACGAGAAGATCCAACTCAGGACCGCCCACTCCGAGCTGATTGGCTACTGGAGCGTGGAGTACGGCGCGCTCAACCAAGTGGTTCATATATGGAAATATGGTGAGTGCAAGGCAATGTGTGCATGTGTGTGTGTGTGTGTGGGGGGGGGGGTTCCACCTGGAACCCTTGAGAGGGTTCCAGGTGGTCCCCAGGCTAATTGATATGAAGTTGGTTAACCAGGTCTAACTATTTGAGATCGTAAAAAAAAAATAAGCGGGTCCATTTGGTTTCATGTTTACACTCTCAAGAGTTAAAATATTCATCAAGTGAATTATCCCAAGTCTACACAACTAGATAATGTAGAAGATTAATGGTCATTTTGATCTGTATGTTGGACTGTGTTGTTTCCCAAATCCAGACTGGAATTGTGGACAAGACAGAAATCTTTAGTTTTGGGGTCTGTGAGGCTAAAATGTCACCAAATGGTGGTCCGTGGCTCAAATGCTGAATGAATAGTAGGCCCTGGTATCAAAAAGGTTGAAAAACCACTGTGCTAGATCATGGGTTTTCAACAGGTGGTCCGGGGACCACCAGTGGCCCCTGAGAGGATTCCAGGTGGTCCCCAGGCTAAATGATGGAAAGTTGGTTAACCAGATGTAACTCTTGAGAGTGTAAAAATGAAACCAAATGGACCCTTGCGGGTCCATTTGGTTTCATTTTCACACTCTCAAGAGTTAAAATATTCATCATCTGAATTAGCACTATTTAATTTAAGAAGTCTACACTGTTTTGTTTGCAAAATCCAGCCTGGAATTGTCAACAAAACCAATAGAATTTAGTTTTAGGTCTTTGGGGCTAAAATGTCATCAAATGGTGGTCCGTGGCTCAAATGCTGAATAAATTGTGGTCCCTGGAGTCAAAAAGTTTGAAAAACCACTGTGCTAGATAATATTGCTGCAGAGAACAACCTCTGTACAAATGTCTCTCTGTCTCTCTCTCTCTCTCTCTCTCTCTCTCTCTCTCTCTCTCTCTCTCTCTCTCTCTCTCTCTCTCAGACGGGTATGCCATGCGGGCAGGGGTCCGGGCAGCCCTGGCCCAAGACCCCAAATGGCTGGAGGAGTACATTTCGGTAGCCATGCCCATGTTGATCTCACAGGACAACGAGGTCACCACCCTGGCCCCGTGGACCCCGTGGATACAGGGACCCCAAAAACAGGGAGGTATGTGCTGTATGTTGGCCCTATTGCCTCCCCCTTTAATAGTTCTCCTCTCCCTCCATTGGTTTCTGGTCTCTGCCCCTGCCCCTCACTAAAAATGCCTGGACAACGCTCCGCACGCCCCAAACTCTTCTCCCTTCCGCCCCCAAAACTATGGAATGAACTTCCCATTGCAGTCAGAATTGCAGACTCACTGCAAGCGGGAGAGTGAGTCTGTAATTCTGACTGCAATGGGAAGTTCATTTCATAGTTTTGGGCTCCGAAGGGGGAAGAGTGTTTGTCAGGCGTTTGTAGCGAGGGCACTTCCAGCCTGACTGAGGCAAACCCAGTCTGCCCCCCAAACACGATGCCATGCAAAACAACGCAAGATATTTCAAATTAAAGTGCTTCTATTTAAAATGATGTGAAACACTACTACTGCTGCTAACTAACTACAGCTGTGTCACCACTAAACCAACAGCATTTCATCATTGAAAACAGAAAACTCTCTTTATGCATGCTGCGTGTCTGTTGCAACTTCAACAACAACTGATGTTATTATTGATGCTTATACTTGCCTAATACAAGTCCTGTAACTAAAAATGGTATGGGTGCGGCTTCATCGCCGGGCGATGAAGCCGCCCCCATACCATTTTCTCTTGCCCCTCCAACATGTTCTCTTGCCCCCCCCCCCCCCCCCCAAATGGGACATGTTATATCCGCCCCTGCTTCCAGCTTCCCTTTGGCATGCTGATCTAATGTGTGTGTGTGTGTGTGTGTGTGTGTGTGTGTGTGTGTGTGTGTGTGTGTGTGTGTGCGTGTGCGTGTGCGTGTGCGTGTGCGTGTGCGTGTGCGCGTGTGTGCGTGTGCGTGTGCGTGTGTGTGTGTGTGTGTGCGCGTGCACTCAGGTGTGTACGAGCTGTGCTCCTTCCACATGCGTCCTGGGGGTCCAGGGGTTTGGGAGGAAGCGTTCCGCTCGGCTGGACAAGGCACAGCCCACCTGGTGGGAGCATTCCATACCCAGGCTGGCCTCCTGGACACAGGTACAACACTACAGGAGGGGGTTTCAACCTCTTTGCCTCCAGGGACCACCATTTTATTCAGCATTTGAGCCACGGAGGACCACCTTTTGACTACATTTTCACCCTAAAGACCTAGAACTAAAGAATTCTTTTGGTTTTGCCCACAATTCCAGGCTGTATTTGGGAAACAAAACAGTGTAGACTTCTTAATTAAGTGGTGCTAATTCAGATGATGAATATTTTTTAACTCTTGAAAGTGTAAAAATGAAACCAAATGGACCCGCAAGGGTCATTTTTACACTCTCAAGAGTAACATCTGGTTAACCAACTTTCATTTAGCCTGGGGACCACCTGGAACCTTCTCAAGGACCACTGGGGGTCCCCGGACCACCTGTTGAAAACCCCTGCACTACAGCACAACTAGGGCTTAAAGGGGAAGTCCACCCACTTTCAACATTTTACTGTGTTATTGATGTACCTTCGAGGTGTTGTGTGATAAAAAGCCCCCCCCCCCCCCTCCATTCTGTGTTCCCAAGAAATGGAGGTCTGAAGAAAACCACTAACATGGTGAAACATCTTGATGACATCATCAAGATGTATTTTCACCATGTTAATGGATTTCTTTAGCCGCTTCTTTTTTTCTCTCTGAGAGCGTACAAATGGAACCAAATGAACCTGTTATGGTTCATTTAATCTCCAGGATTGTCCAACCTTTTAACTGGTCACAAATGTACTGTATTTAGTTATTCGTAGCATTTATGCCAATTAAACCCATTGGAATGTCCAGCGCACACATAGGGTATCGCTTTATCACTCCTGCTCAATCGATCGTATCCAAATCAACATATTGATTGAATATGTGATTTTAGAGTTAGTTTTCTTAAACATCGTTCATAGACTAAACACAGGTTAGTAGTAGGTTGAACAATAGTCAGTTGTACTGTTGTTTATTTAGTTAGTTACCGGTTAGGTAATAAATCTGTTACAGGAGACAAAATATAGAACACATGATTGTAAATCATACAGAATTGTCTCACAATTACAGACATCTGCAGAATACAATCATTTAAGCGTTTCCATATATATATTTACCGTTGGTCTGTGTGGACTCTGGCTATATATTAAGGATAGAGGGTCATATTATTCCTCTAGTTTCCAGGCCTACTTTAGAGAATTAGTGACATTCTAACTCCTTCCTGTACATGGTATAAGTGGACTGTTTAAAAGGACTGTTCCATTTCTTCATTAGGGGTGTCATAACCACGAGTCATTTCATTTATTCAATTAGATTAAAAATGTAATTTTGTCAATAAATATAGAGTGAATTAAAATAGTAGTACTATTAGTAGTACTGCTAGTTTTCTGGATTTAAGGGACATTTATACATAGTATTTTGGTATTGTCAGTTCATAAGTATTTTTTTTTTGCTACACCTTTTTTGTAAGGGAGTTATTTGGGTTCATTTTAAAGAGGGGGTGCCGTGATTTTTGTATTTTTTCCAATTTTGTACATGTTAAAGAGGTGACAGTATGTAAATAGACCCCTTGGTGTGTTTTTTATGTGGAATGATGCCTTCCCTTTCTATTTAGGGTTTCTTCCTGGGGGCTGAACCTTTCCAGTCAAACGTGCCAATGAAAAAAGCTTCAATATAGTGACATCATGTGCTCAGCCCCTCCCCTAACTCCTCCCCCTTTATCATGCAACTAAAGCTGTGGGTGTGGCTTCAGTTCAGGTGGATCTCCACCCATCACCACCCACCAGGCAAACCAGGCATACTTAATGAACTCGTAGGGTGGAATCATAAAATTGACAGTTTAACAAACACTGTACACTTTTGGGGAGAAAAATCTTACTTTTCATATAACATTAATACCTGATGATCATATTTTAGGGTAGAAAAAATTTACGGCACTCCATCTTTAATTATCAAGGTACATTTACAAGGTTTTGACTATTGCCGATGTGTGTGTGTTTGTGTCTCTTACAGTTCACACTCTGTGGTGGTACGACAGTGCTGACCCAACGCGCCGCTGCCGACAAGGACACACGACTGCTGAACGCTGGTGAGATATCAACCCAGTCTCATGAGGTTTAGGCCAGGGGTTTTCAACCTTTTTGACACCAGGGACCAACGTTTATACAGCATTTGAGCCACGGACCACCATTTGATGACATGACGCGCTAAAGACCTAAAACTAAAGAATTCTTTTGGTCTTGTCCGCAATTCCTGGCTTGATTTTGCAAACAAAACAGTGTAGACTTCTTAATTTAGCGGTGCTAATTCACTTGATGAATATTTTAACTCTTGAGAGTGTGAAAATGAAACCAAATGGACCCGCAAGGGTCCATTTGGTTTCATCTTGGTTCATCTGGTACATAAGCTTTCCATCTGCTGGAGATAGGGTTAGTATTTTTCAGGTCGACGGCCCTTCGGAAGCAACGCCATGCAGCATCTGAATCTAAAATTTCCGTCTGTCTGTCTGTTCTGTCTGTCTGTCTGTCTGTCTGTCTGTCTGTCTGTCTGTCTGTCTTTCCATTTGTCTCTCTGTCTCTCTGTCTGTCTGTCTGTCTGTCTGTCTGTCTGTCTGTCTCTCCAGTCAAGGAGAGCGGGGACTTGCTGCTGTCTCAGAGGAACAAGCTGATGTTTCCCTGCGCGTTTTCTCCCCTGAAATAACGCGACCGGCTCTCGGACAGCTACACCTGCTCGGAAATAACCATACCTCCGAAATAACTACACCCTCCTCTCAAGATAACGACACACACACCTCCTCTGGTCTGAAGACGTGTGGTGTTAAGGGAATACTGCTATTCTCAGTTCGTTTAACATTAATGCCGGTCGTTATTAATGCTCATTAACTACGTGTACAGGATTAATTACAGGACCGATAATGAGCGTTAAAGTGTTGTTCTTTGTTTTTGAGGAGCGCTCCTGTAGGCCTACTACTGTAAGCATGGCGGTCAACAAAATAAACAACTGTCTCTGAGGAATTGTCAGGGAGGTGTGTCAGTATTGTTTATGACTGTCAGTCAGTCAGTCAGTCATAATGTGAATATAACTAGAATGTAATTCAGTAGCATTAAAGGGGAATTCCACCCAATTTCAACTTTTTTTCTGAGAGCGTACAAATGCAACCAAATGAACCCTAACGGGTTCATTTGGTTCCATTTGTACGCTGTCAGAAAAAAAGAAGCGTCTAAAGAAATCCATTAACATGGTGAAAATACATCTTGATGATGTGATCAAGATGTTTCACCATGTTAGTGGTTTTCTTCAGACCTCCATTTCTTGGGAACACAGAATGGGGGGGAAACTTTTTTATCATGTCCACCCAACACCTCTAGGCCGGGTATACTAATGACATATTAGAATGTTGAAAATGGGTGGAGTTCCCCTTTAATCTGAATGCAATTGTGTGCCTCAACCCAACAATGTGAAAGATGTGACAATATGAATGTGATTAATCGAATTAAAAGGAAAGATCAGTTTTGAAGCAGTGTGGTTGTACAGTCGTTTTTTTTCGACTCCGTTGTATGAGGAACAGTGAAAATAATCCATCTGGGACGGACATTGGCTGGTATTCTCGAACGCTATGTTGTAGCCAGGTATGGTGTAAATCTTCTCATTGGCTGCATGGCAGCAAATCAGGTCTGGGGCCTTGTGTGTAGGCCAAAAGCCTGTACCACCAGACCTGGGCCTGAGCTTACCAAATAATTACCCAGAATAATTAAAACCTGCAATTCAAAAAGTCCAGAAATCACCTGACCCCCCAATTAAAAATGTTACTGTACTCCCCTGCTTTGTTCACCATGAGTTGAAGCTCTTGATGGCCGCTTTTTAATTATGGGTAATTATTTGGTAAGCCCAGGTCTGGTGGTGCAGGCTTTTGGCCTACCACGAGGCCCCAGACCTGATTTGCTGCCATGCAGCCTGAGAAGACTTACACTATACCTGGCTACACCTTAGAGGGTTTCGGGGGTCGGAAATGGCATGAAGCCGCCCCAACACCATTTTCATTCAAATTCTTTAGTTTATGTACGACAATATGTATATCTTGTACGTGACTTTTATTAATCAAGTGAAGCATCAATAATAATATCAGTTGTTACTTGTTGTTATAGTTGCAACAGACACGCAGCATGCATAAAGCTACAGTAAAGGCAGTGGAGTTGAATGGAGTTGATTTTCCCTGGATCCCCCTAAATACCCAGTCTGCCCCCCCCCAAACACGATGCCATGCAAAACAACCCAAGATATTTCAAATTAAAGTGCTTATATTTAAAATGATTTGAAACACTACTACTGCTGCTAACTAACTACAGCTGTGTCACCACTAAACCAACAGCATTTCATCATTGAAAACAGAAAACTCTGAGTCAGACCTTTAGCTTTATGCATACTGTGTGTCTGTTGCAACTTCAACAACAACTGATGTTATTATTGATTCTTTACTTGCCTAATAAAAGTCCTGTAACTGAAAATGGTATGGGTGCGGCTTCAAAATGATATAGGGGCGGCTTCATCGGATGATGACCATTTTCTCTTGCCCCTCCAACATGTTCTCTTGCCCCCCCAAATGGGACATGTTAGATCCGCCCTGCTGGAGCCCCCCTTTCAACTAAATTCATTGGAACCAAATCAACCCGTCCATTTGATTCCATATTATCCAGCATTGCAATGTATCTACACTACTCTGTTTTTTTTTAAATGAAAATGGCACTCCCACTGGTTAAATAAAAGCACTATAAAACGAACGGGGTAAACTTACCAGGTGGAAAAAAAAACATTTAGGCCCCCCCCAGCCTCGACACCCAGGCTTTCATTTTCATTCGCGTTGCACGAAAACTCAAAGCCTGGACTAATTTGTTACCCACAGTGGCATAGAGGGAGGAGTCAACCTTTCGGGGTGGGCGTCGCTCTAAATGATGTGACGTAGCACAGCAGTGGAGGAGCGGTAGGTAGGGGGAGGGGGAGGGGCCGGGGATGACGACACGTTGGTGAGATCAAATCAGATCAGCTCATCTGCCGTGGAAATCCTACGGCACACCGCCACCCCCAGGCCGAAATCGTTTCAGGTTAGGCCAGGCTATAGACCTGCGCAGTGGCGTCACCGCCCCTGTTCCAGAAACAGATTCCCCATTCATTTTTCTCATAGACTTTTCGAAAATAATTTATATAAAGACGATTACGCCGCAGACAAAGCCAACTCGGGTCGTGACGAATCATGATGACACACACAAACTTTTGTGACAATCAAATAATTTCTAAGATGAAAAACGAAACAAAAAGTCTTGTATCATGCCGTTTTCTACTTCTTGCTAATTAGATATTATATGACGATATTGTGTTTGTTGTCATGATTTGTCACGACCCGAGTTGGCTTTGGCCGCGGCGCAAACGTGTTTTTATTAACCATTTTCAAAAAGTCTATGAGGAAAATGAATGAGGAATCCACTAGTGGAACAGGGCTGGTGACGTCACTGAAAAGTCTATGAGGAAAATGAATGAGGAATCCACTAGTGGAACAGGGCTGGTGACGTCACTGAAAAGTCTATGAGGAAAATGAATGAGGAATCCACTAGTAGAACAGGGCTGGTGACGTCACTGAAAAGTCTATGAGGAAAATGAATGAGGAATCCACTAGTGCAGGGGTGGCCAACCTGTGGCTCGAGAGCCGCATGCGGCTCTTCAGCTGGTTACATGCGGCTCTTAAGGGGCTTCCACATGAAGCCATCAAAAACGCTTGGCCTCATGGCCAAGCATTTTCAACCTTTTTTTCTACCAGGCCCACCATTTATTCAGAATTTGAGCCACAGACCACCATTTTAGACCCCAAAGCTAAAGATTTCATTTACTTGTGTCAACAATTCCAGGCTGAATTTCAGAGAAAACAAAGCAATCAAACATGCAGATCAAAATGACCATTAATCTTCCACATTCTCTAGTAGTGTAGACTTGGGCTAATTCACATGATGCATATTTTAACTCTTGAGAGTGTCATATACTTTTTTGGACTGTAAACCCTGTTTCAAAATACATGTCTATATGTTTTAATAGTGTGTCTTTGCATTGCGCACCTGCACACAAATGCACATGTCTTATGGCAGGAGACATCTATTTGCGACCGTGACGACCGTCGCGGCGGTTTTCTAACCGTTGTGACCATTTGATGTGGCTCTTTGCCGTAACACAGTGAGAAACGTGGCTCTTAGTCTGTGACCGGTTGGCCACCCCTGCACTAGTGGAACAGGGCTGGTGACGTCACTGAAAAGTCTATGAGGAAAATGAATGAGGAATCCACTAGTGGAACAGGGCTGGTGACGTCACTGAAAAGTCTATGAGGAAAATGATTGAGGAATCCACTAGTGGAACAGGGCTGGTGACGTCACTGCGCTGGTCTATTGCCCCCTAAATGCCCTAAAATCAGACCTACAAGCTCATATGAGCTTGTAGGTCACAGATGAGCTTGTAGGTCTGATAGGTTTCAACAGTTAGTTTAAAATAATGGTCAACGTTGGTTAAAAGCCAATACGGGTTCCTGACCCCTGTCCAAAACTGGTTAATTCAAAATCATGTAATAAACAATAAAAGTCAGGCAGGAGTCCGTTTTGATCGGTTCGGTTTTATTGCGCGACGACACTGGAAACAGTAACATTCCACCAGACGTCAAACAATCACAACCTGGAAAAAAAACGGCGTTTAAATAACAAACAAAAAAAACTACATTTTTTTTTTCTTTTTTCATAAGATCAACTTTCTCACTCTTCTTTTTCATATATCAGGGTGTGGGAAGAAGAAGCAGAAAAAAATAATAATAATAAAGGTACAATCGCAGTCATAAAACAAAATCTGTCAAGAGATTCCAGTGCAAAATAAAACTATTCCAGATTAAAAAAAAAGAAAAGAAAAGAAAAAAAAGAAAAACATAACATAAAGTGCTTGGAATAATGCGGAACAAACATCATTTGATTTTGTTTTGTTCAAGGACGACGCGCTTTTTTACGACCACAGCAGCTTCATAACAATAATTAATGGCACTTTGGTTGTTCTCTGTGGATGGAAGTAAATCAAACAAAAGTACGGGTCGACTAAACTGGACTGAAATGTTCTCGACACAATCAGCAGGAAATGGGAAAAGACAAATAAGAGAATCCAATTTACAGCATATTCACATTCAGGTTCATTTTTTTTTTCGTCTTCTAACTTTTCTTTTAAAAGTGATAAAACTCGTCTTATCGACCTTGGCAACCTGTCTAACGGTTAATTAATCTCGTATTTTCGTCCTTGGCACTCAAACAGTTCTTTAAAATAACAGAATGGACTCTGGAACGGTAAGACCAGAAAAATGGCCGCCCCCAACTTGCTACAGTGTGGCCTCTAGTGGCAGTCGGAGGCAACGGTGCCAATACTGACGCGTAAAAAGGGTTGCGGTTTTCGGTTCCGGCAGCTTCTCTGAGGTAATCGCGGCAGAAGAATAAGTACTAAAAGAAGAAGACGACGACGAATGGATGAAAAGTACACGGGACGTTTAACAAATACAAACACAATTTTCCATTTTAAAACAAAGCTATACAATATTCTGTGTCTTACAGTACTTTGTTGCATAGTTGGAGATTGATTGGAGTGTTTTAGATTTCAAAAGGGTTTAAAATGGGGGTCCTCGCATTCATTCCAGTGGGTTAATGATAATGCCCCACGAGGACTCCCAAGAACACACTAAAACAATTAAAATTAAACAACGGCATCTTCTACAGGTATAAATAAAAACGATGACGAGAACTATAATCAAATGGTTAAAATAAGAAAAAAAAAACAACAACAACTGATTTTCTTTCGTTTTTTTGAAGCTCGGCCCTTGGCCGTTGAAACGATTTTTGATTCTACATCATTCTCAAGTTTGCGGATAACGGAACAACACTATAATGAATCATATCAAGAATGGAAGTCGCTTACAGATAAGATCTTGGATCGCGTCAACATGGAGAAATCGTGTTGTAAAAAACATAGAGCAATTTTTGGCAGTCGTAATAGAACGTAAAATGTAAAAAAAATCCAATTAAAAAAAATCTCCAAATAGTTAGGGAATTTTAACATATACTAAAAATGTTGAAATTCAACTCCTGTAGGAAACCTAGAAAAAAAAACAGGTCAAAGTCGGGGTACTAGTCACAACCTATAGCAGGCAAAACATGCAAAATGTCATCATGCTTTATGTAGCGTGTGATATGTCTAACTAGGAGGTTTTCATGATGCTGAATTCATTCCAAGCATGAGTTTGAGCACATATGCACAGAAAACAACTCCTCGGGCTAAAAAAAAAGACATACCCATCATCATAAGTGTGCTTAGTCAGCGCATTTGGGCAAGTGCTATGGATGTTTTCAGCCTTTTTTTCTTCCAAACTCCAGCATCATGAAGCTAGTTAGATACATCACATGCTATATAAAGCATGATGACATTTTGCATATTTCACCTTCTATACGTTGTGACTAGTATACCCCAACTTTGACCTGTTTTTTTACGAGGTTTTCCATGGGAGTTGAATTTAGCACACGTTATTAGACACCATTAATACCGCATTGGTGAAGACATTGCTTGGTAAGGATTTACTTCCCAGATTGGTCAAACATCTGAAAAATAATCCCTAACTAAGAGTCACACGACTGATACATTTTTGGCTTTATTTTGTTTATGTGTTGGAACATGGTTCTGGTATTAAAACGCGATCTAAAGACTTCCCTAGCTCTAGGGGGCAGCAGATAGTGGTAGTTGACATCAGGACTTCGGTTATATAATAATTAAAAAAAAACAACATCAAGCGGCGCTGAAACCCCTGATCGTTATGGTCATAATACGACACGTCGCCACGCACGGCTCCGCCAACAGGTGGGGCTTTGGAGCAAGAAGAATCATGACAGTTATTCAAGTTCGACGTTACCCTCTCTCTCGCTCTTTCTTTCTTTCCATCTCATTATTGGCGTTTTAGCTAGCTAGCTTGCGAACTAGCGACCACACAAACACACACACACAGTCACAACGGGTTTGCATTGACTTGGCATCGCGCTTCCCGCGCAGAAGGGAAGACAGGTTTCTTTTTTTTTACAACAACAAACTATTTGAAGAAGAAAAGATACTATGCGACGGAGGGGTTTGTGCTGCATTCTCACATCCCCCCCCACAAAAAAATAGCATGCGTTCATGGCTCATAGCAGGCGTTCACGGCTCATAGCACGTCACTCTGTTGGGCTCTATGAGCCGTGAACGCCTGCTATGAGCCATGAACGCGACGGGGGATGGGAACGACGGGAAACGCTCCACTACGTTGTAAAAAAAAAAAAAAGCAAAAAAAGGTTCAAATCCCACTTTTTTGTGTCCTTTGTAGTTTTTAGGTAGTGGAGGTATACTGTGCAGGTATCACACCATGCTCTCGTCCAGGGCGGCACCGCGTCGTTCCGACACGCTGGTCCCGGCCCTGGGGGTGGACGTCAGGGGGGCGGCGGTGGGCCCCCGCGGGGTGACGGAGGTCATGGCCATGGAGGAGGTCATGGCGGCCGCCGTGGCGGGGCTAGTGGCGGCGGCGGCGGCACCGCCGTCTCTCCGTCTCACAGAGTTGTCTTTAGAGTGGTAGTCTTCGCTCTGGTCCTTGGCGAAGTTCACGAACACCTGGACGGCGACAGAGACAGGAATTCATGCAACGCCACCATCTCTCAGGGTTGGATCTAGGCATGGGCATGTGGGGGGGGCAATGCCCCCCCTAAATGCCCTGACTGCCCCACTAAACATATTTCAAATTAAAGTGCTTATATTTAAAATGAGCTCAAACACTACTACTGCTACTAACTAACTACAGCTGTGGCACCACTAAACCAACAGCATTTCATCATTGACAACAGAAAACTCTCTGAGTCGGACCTTTAGTTTTATGCATGCTGCGTGACGCAGCTGTAGTTATTTAGTAGCAGTAGTAGTGTTTCAAATCCTTTTAAATTTACAGTATAAGCACTTTCATTTGAACTATCTCGGTTTGTTTTGCATGCCATAGCATTTGATGGGGCAGACTGGGGCATTTAGGGGGGCATTCCTTAGTCAAAAAATCCTAAAGGTTTCCAATAGAAAAATCCTATCAGATTTTGTAACAATCCTATAGGATTTCCAATAGGAATCCAATAGGATTCCAATAGAATCCTATAGGATTTTCCCCAAAATCCCATAGGAATCCTATAAGAAAATCCTATAGGATTCCTGTAAGGATTAGGATAGGATTTTATAGGAATCCTATAGGATTCCTATTGGAAATCCAATAGGATTTGTTCCAAAATCTGATAGGATTTTTCGATTGGACTTTTCTAAAATCCTATAGGATTTTTTTGACTAGGGTTGTCCCCCCCCATGCCTAGATCCGTCCCTGATAGGATTTTATATACAGACAGAGGGATGGATGGATGGGTGTTGTTGAGTGGGGGGTCCGTACCTGGTCCAGGGTGGTCTGCGTGACGGAGTAATCCTCGACGCTGAGGTGGTCCTTGTTGTGCGCCAGGATGGAGAAGATGTGTGCGAGCGAGGAGAGCGAGGAGGGCAGCTGGTACTGCAGCATGTTGCGGTGGCGTTCCTTCAGGATGGAGCCGGGGAGCTCCGCCTCGATGAACTTCATCACGGGGACCAGGTCCGGGTCCGGACGACCCGCCACGCGCAGGATGATGGTGTAGCCGTCACCGAACCTATACGGAAAAAACACATGAGGGGACCGGATCATATCGGTATTATCGGTGAACCAGTCTAACCCAGGGGTTTTCAACCAGTGGTCCTTGAGAGGGTTTCAGGTGGTCCTCAGCGAAGTTGGTTAGCCAGATGTAACTCTTGAGAACCAACTCCCTTGCGGGTCCATTTGGTTTCATGTTTACACTCTCAACAGTTATGATATTCACCATCTACAGTAAATTAGCACCACTTAATTAATAAGTCATGTTCATTTTGATGTTATGCCTCATTTGTTTGCGAAAATCCATCCTGGAATTGTGAACAAAACCAAAAGAAATCTTTAGTTTTGGGGGTCTGTGGGGTGAAGAAGTTAAGTTAAATTGTGAAACAGTTGAAAACGAATGCTCTAACATGAAGCACCTGACTATAAGCCTGGTGCGGGTTATACAGTAGTCAGGTACGGCTTATACAAGGAAAATTCAGTATTTTGCCCCAAATTTAAGGCTGGCGCGGCTTATAGTCAGGTGCGGCTTATAATCCGGAAATTACGGTAGTTGTTTGTGAGTGTCTCAGTGGGTTACTGTGGAGTGGACGCTCCTGTGAGAAGATAGAGCTGTTCTACAGGACGGCAGATGGACAGAGGAGGTTAAGGCAAGGAGGTATAATAAGGACCCAGTGAAGGAACCTACCTGTTCTTCAGGTGTTGAACGCTGCCCAGGCATCTGAAGCGTCCGTTCACCATGATGGCCATGCGCGTGCACAGCGCCTCGCACTCCTCCATGCTGCGCGCACACACACACACACACACACACACACACACAGTTAAAAACACACACACACCGTTTATCAGCTTAACCCATTGTGTCCTGATCCTCGATTCGACTTTCTGACACCAGATTATACAGTAGTTCCTGACACCAGATTATACAGTAGTTCCTGACACCAGATTATACAGTAGTTCCTGACACCAGATTATACAGTAGTTCCTGACACCAGATTATACAGTAGTTCCTGACACCAGATTATAGCTGCAGCAACATTCTAGATTTTGACGCTAGATTCTACAGTAGTTTCCGACACTAGATTCTAGTTATTGACACTAAATTATAGTTTCTGATGCTAGGATCTACTTTGACACTAGAATCTAGTTTCTGACGCTAGAATCGAGTTTTTGACACTAGATTCTATAGTTTCTGACACTAGATTCTAGTTTTTCTGAAAAATCTGTGTTCCTGTGTCAGTGATGCTTGAGATATATTACAAGCCAAGGACCACCAGAATTATGCATATTTGGCTGCAGAACCCACATCTGAAAACATGTTGTTCTCGCTCATATCGCGCCACTCGGTGGCGCGATATGAGCTTGTAGATCTGCTATTTTTCAACAGATACACCAAAACGCATTCAGTATACATTCTACAAAAGAGATTTGCACAGGCATTTTCATTATTCCCCCCCCCCCCCCCCCCCCCCCAAAAAATGTGTTCATGGCTCATAGCGCGCCGTGAACACGTTATTTGGATCAAAAGATGGATTCAAGAATGGAATCAATTAATGTACTGTACATGAGGTGGCTGTTCCTGGAATTGCCATTTCCAGATGAATACTTACTGCAGACAAATATTTTGGTAACCTGCGTAACATGAGGTGCGTTTGATGTGTGTGCCTGCGTGCAGTGAGATGAGGTGCGTTTGATGTGTGTGCCTGCGTGCAGTGAGATGAGGTGCGTTTGATGTGTGCGCCTGCGTGAAGTGAGATGAGGTGCGTTGGATGTGTGTACCTGTGTGAGGTGAGATGAGGTGCGTTGGATGTGTGTACCTGTGTGAGGTGGGATGAGGTGCGTTTGATGTGTGTGCCAGCGTGAAGTGAGATGAGGTGCGTTTGATGTGTGTGCCTGCGTGAAGTGAGATGAGGTGCGTTTGATGTGTGTGCCTGCGTGAAGTGAGATGAGGTGCGTTTGATGTGTGTGCCTGCGTGAAGTGAGATGAGGTGCGTTTGATGTGTGCGCCTGCGTGAAGTGAGATGAGGTGCGTTTGATGGGTGTGCCTCATGCGTGAGGTGAGATGAGGTGCGTTGGATGCATGTTACCTGTGTGAGGTGAGATGAGGTGCGTTTGATGTGTGTACCTGTGTGAGGTGAGATGAGGTGCGTTTGATGTGTGTACCTGTGTGAAGTGAGATGAGGTGCGTTTGATGTGTGTGCCTGCGTGAAGTGAGATGAGGTGCGTTTGATGTGTGTGCCTGCGTGAAGTGAGATGAGGTGCGTTTGATGTGTGTGCCTGCGTGAAGTGAGATGAGGTGCGTTTGATGTGTGTGCCTGCGTGAAGTGAGATGAGGTGCGTTTGATGTGTGTACCTGCGTGAAGTGAGATGAGGTGCGTTTGATGTGTGTGCCTGCGTGAAGTGAGATGAGGTGCGTTTGATGGGTGTGCCTCATGCGTGAAGTGAGATGAGGTGCGTTGGATGTGTGTACCTGTGTGAAGTGAGATGAGGTGCGTTTGATGTGTGTACCTGTGTGAAGTGAGATGAGGTGCGTTTGATGTGTGTACCTGTGTGAAGTGAGATGAGGTGCGTTGGATGTGTGTGCCTGTATGAAGTGAGATGAGGTGCGTTGGATGCGTGTGCCTGTATGAAGTGAGATGAGGTGCGTTGGATGTGTGTGCCTGTATGAAGTGAGATGAGGTGTGTTGGATGCGTGTTACCTGTGTGAGGCAGGATGAGGTGCGTTGGATGCGTGTTACCTGTGTGAGGCAGGATGAGGTGCATTGGATGCGTGTTACCTGTGTGAGGCAGGATGAGGTGCGTTGGATGCGTGTTACCTGTGTGAGGCAGGATGAGGTGCGTTTGATGTGTGTGCCTGCGTGAAGTGAGATGAGGTGCGTTTGATGTGTGTGCCTGCATGAAGTGAGATGAGGTGCGTTTGATGTGTGTGCCTCATGCGTGAAGTGAGATGAGGTGCGTTGGATGCATGTTACCCGTGTGAGGTGAGATGAGGTGCGTTTGATGTGTGTACCTGTGTGAAGTGAGATGAGGTGCGTTTGATGTGTGTACCTGTGTGAAGTGAGATGAGGTGCGTTTGATGTGTGTACCTGTGTGAAGTGAGATGAGGTGCGTTGGATGTGTGTGCCTGCGTGAAGTGAGATGAGGTGCGTTGGATGCATGTTACCTGTGTGAGGCAGGATGAGGTGCGTTGGATGTGTGTACCTGTGTGAGGTGAGATGAGGTGCGTTTGATGTGTGCGCCTGCGTGAGGTGAGATGAGGTGCGTTTGATGTGTGTGCCTACGTGAAGTGAGATGAGGTGCGTTTGATGTGTGTGCCTGCGTGAAGTGAGATGAGGTGCGTTTGATGTGTGTGCCTCATGCGTGAAGTGAGATGAGGTGCGTTGGATGCATGTTACCTGTGTGAGGTGAGATGAGGTGCGTTTGATGTGTGTACCTGTGTGAAGTGAGATGAGGTGCGTTTGATGTGTGTACCTGTGTGAAGTGAGATGAGGTGCGTTTGATGTGTGTACCTGTGTGAAGTGAGATGAGGTGCGTTGGATGCGTGTACCTGTGTGAAGTGAGATGAGGTGCGTTGGATGCGTGTACCTGTGTGAAGTGAGATGAGGTGCGTTGGATGCGTGTTACCTGTGTGAGGTGAGATGAGGTGCGTTGGATGCGTGTTACCTGTGTGAGGTGAGATGAGGTGCGTTGGATGCGTGTTACCTGTGTGAGGTGAGATGAGGTTCATTTAATGTGTTGACGCGTGTGAGGCAGGATGAGGTGCGTTGGATGCGTGTTACCTGTGTGAGGTGAGGACCACGGAGCGCCCCTCCTTGATGACACTGTGGATGCAGTCCCATAGCGCCCGGCGGGCTTTGGGGTCCATGCCCGTGGTGGGCTCGTCCTGTCACACGCAAAAAAAACAAACGCACCACACGCAGCCGGTGTTACAGTTTAGTCCAGAGGTTCGACAAAAAAACAAACAAACAAACGCACCACAGCCGGGTCAGTTATTAGCCCTTTAAGACAGGGGTTCCTCAGGGTGGAGTACAGGGAGCTGACTACAAGCATGTATATATATCAGTGGTTTTCAACCTTTTTGATGCCAGGGCCCACCATTTATTCAGAATTTGAGCCACGGACCACCACTTGAGGACATTTTAGCCCCACAGATCCCAAAACTAAAGATTTATTTTGCTTTTGTCCACATTCTAGTTGTGTAGACTTGGGCTAATTCAGGTGATGAATATTTTAACTCTTGAGAGTGTAAAAATGAAACCAAATGGACCCGCAAGGGTCCATTTGGTTTCATTGAGCTGGGGACCACCTGGAACACTCTCAGGGACCACTGGTGGTCCCCAGACCACCTGTTGAAAACCTGCAATGTATATAAGAAAGCTAGATGTCTTGAGGCGTAGCCTCTGACATCGTTCACGGCGGCCATCTTGTGAGAGAACTCAATACACTATGCTCTATGGCAGCCCAAACAAAAACAGCTAGAACTCGCTCAGAACTTGACGGATTTACAAACGGATTGCTTTATCATGAACGTCATCACCGTGGCTATGATCTTTGCCTTATTTTATTTTTTTCTAAAAACATCGCATAACGGCCTATATGTATGCAGCCGCCTCTGATGTTTACAACAAACCAATCTGTTTGAAAATCGGTTGTAAAATAAGCAAGTTATCGCCATTTAAAAAGTATATGCTCATAGACACAATGTTTAAATGCTCTCCTCTCACAAGATGGCCGCCACGTAACGTCACTCCCCATTGGCCAGCAGCGCGGGAGAGACATCTAGCTTTCTTATATACTGTATATCTATGGATACAAGTAAAAGATAGTTTAGACTAATTAGGTCAATAGAAAAATGTAATTAAAAGTTCTAGTGAAATGGAAAACATTTTTATTCTTATAGGATTACAGGAACATTTTACAATGTTCCTATAACCAATTATTATTGCTTTTATATTAAATTACACACAAATGAAAATGTCCACATTTTTTGTTAATCAGTATGGTGAATTAATCAGTATTTGCCAACATCAACTTTGTGTTTGAAGTGGTCACTCAAATGGAGGAAGCATGTGTCTAATGTAGTGGTTTTCAACCAGTGGTCCGGGGACCACCAGTGGTCCTTGAGAGGGTTCCAAGCGGCCCCCAACTAAATGATGGACAGTTGGTAACCAAATATAGTAGATCCCTATAGATCTGTAACTCTTGGGATGGTAAAATGATACCAAATGGACCCGTATCATGTTACGCTCTCAAGAGTTGAATTATGTTTTGCCACAGTCATCTCTCCTAAATTGTGGACACGAACGTGAAAATCCTTAGTTTTAGGGCCAGAGAGACTAAACTCAACATCAAATGATGGTCCGTGGCTAAAATGGAGACCAAATAGTGGGCCCTGGTATGAAAAAGGTTGAAAACCCACTGATCTAAAGCCTTTGTGTGTGTGTGTGTGTGTGTGTGTGTGTGTGTGTGTGTGTGTGTGTGTGTGTGTGTGTGTGTGTGTGTGTGTGTGTGTGTGTGTGTGTGTGTGTGTGTGTGTGTGTGTGTGCGCGCGTGTGCGTGTGTTAGGGCTTAATGATCCCGGATTCCCGGGAAGCCCGGGTACAACGGACTTACTTTTCCTCCCGGGAATGACTCCGGGACCCGTCTTCCCGGAGGTTATCATTTCTTCCTTAATTTTTTCACACAGATCGCGTTTTTTTTCACATATCCATGAGTGGTCAAATACCAAATATAACCCTTGCATAATTAGACTGTAGGTAAGGCTACATGAAGGGAGCGTCACGGTGCCCACGGGACGCAATATTGGCGACGCATGATCGAAATGCGAGTGGTCAGGACTCAGGACCGCACGAGTACAACTGCCCCTGCCGAGACAGCGTGGATTGGAAATGCTGAAGCGGGTAGGTTAAAGAGGCTAGCATAGTCATGCATTTATTTAACCAGATGCAAGACACTTAAAATATGAACGTATGAAGAGAACTGCACTCACTGGAGCAGAGCAGAGTCCTACGCAGGCACAGACGCAATGCATATGTCCTGTCATTCATTATTAGTAGTCGTAGGTATTAGTAATCGAATCTGAGAGTTTATTATTCTCGCGACAGATTGTCTCTGTTCTACAACTTTTTGTTTTTCATTGTGTGCATCATACGGCCACTTGACAATGTTCAACAACTTACAACAAAAAATGCCACAGAGCAGCATTTCTCCCCCTCACTCTGACAGGCAGGCATGCAGACCAATAATCCGTCTACCGAGATTCCTCTTCGAAATAAATTATAGGCTGATAATGTGCAAATAATTCAGCAGGGCAACGGTGTTGCGCCCAGTAAAATTGTAGCATCATGGCACGCCATGCCAATGCTATTATGATCATCAAGCCTCGTTCTCTTACTGTATCTTCTCTCTCTCTCTCTCTCTCTCTGTCTGTGTCTGTCTCTGTCTCTCTCAACGCGATGTCACCAACCTAATACAATAACCTAATACAATTATATGCGTTTAAAAAACGTTTAAAACAATAAAATATCACTATTCTATTGAGAATATTAAGTATCTACATATAAAAGCATTTTATGGGGACTTTTTTCTATCTTTTTTTTTTTTTTTTTTAACGGGAATTCCCGGGAGGGCCCGGGAGATCGTCGGCAAAATCCCGGGATGTAAAATCGGCCAAATTCGGGAAAAATATTAAACCCTAGTGAGTGTGTGTGTGTGTGTGTGTGTGTGTGTGTGTGTGTGTGTGTGTGTGTGTGCGTGTGTGCGAGTGAGTGCTCATACCAGGAAGACCACAGGGGCTCCACCAATCAGAGCCATGGCAGTAGACAGCTTCCTCATGTTTCCTCCGCTGTAGCTTCCCGCTGGCTTGTCCACATACTTTATCAGGCCCAGCTTACGGATGCCCCACTCTGCCACCTGCTGGCCAAACACAGCGTTACACCATGCCTCACAGCATAGCTTACTTTAGAATGTTGGATACACCGCTGTGTCTAGCATCACACAACGAATACAGCAAAACACTGCAAACCAAGGGATGGCACCGGGGGGCAAAAAAAAAGTAAAGACAGGGTCGGTGGCACCACTAAACCAACAGCATTTCATCATTGAAAACAGAAAACTTTAGACCTTTAGCTTCATGCATGCTGCATGTCTGTTGCAACTTCAACAACAACTGATGTCATTATTGATGCTTTACTGGACTAATAAAAGTCCTGGAACAGAAAATGGTATGATAGTTAGACGCAGCATGCATACAGCTAAAGGTCTGACTCAGAGAGTTTTCTGTTTTCAATGATGAAATGCTGTTGGTTTAGTGGTGACACAGCTGTAGTTAGTTAGTAGCAGTAGTAGTGTTTCACGTCATTTTAAGTATAAGCACTTTAATTTGAAATATCTTGGGTTGTTTTGCATGCCCTCATGTTTGGTGGGGCAGACTGGGAATTTAGAATAGACCACTCACGTCACAGACTTGGTCCTCGGGGACCCCCCTCAGAATGGCGTAGAACTCCAGGTGCTCTCGGCCGGTCAGGAGGTCGTTGATGGCATCGAACTGAGGGCAGTAACCCATGTTCTGATGGACGGCATCGATCTCCCTGAGGATGCTGGTTACAACACATTTAGAAAGGTTTAACACACGTGTATGAAGGTTTAGAACCAGGGGTGTAGTGGAGGGGGGACGTGGGGGGATGGCGTCCTATAATAGATTTCCTAGGAAGTTACAAAATAATGTAAGATAAAACATTAAGAAATACACATAAGAGTGAAATGGAGTGAATCAACGTCCAGGTTTATTACAAGAGTTTGTCCCGGTAACAACACTCAGGGAGACCAGCCTAATGCCAAGCCTCTCGACTGAAGGTAACCTCCTTCATTTATACACTTCACAAAATCTTAAAATAAGCATACAGATACAGTCTGTGGAAGACTAACAAAAAACCCCGCCCTTGTAAGGCCCTGAATGGATGAGTCAGGTGTCGGCTTGTCTAACAGCTGCAGTCAGACATGGGATAGGGTGACACTAGAATACAGACACTATTTGCATTGTAAAAAATCCTCTACAGTCCCTCCACTTCTCACATCTAAAATATATTTGGGGCAAAAGTAGGCCTATGTTTTTTGTCTTGTCATTTACTTTTAAGGATAACACATTCTAAAAAAAAAATGTTTATAGCACATTTGTAAATTTTTATTACACCTTCATAAAAGGTTTACAACACACTCAATAAAGACAAAAACAAATTTAAAAACTTGATACACACACGTTTCAAAACACATTTATAAAAGGTTTATAACATATGGATCACGTTTATAAATGTCTATCTCTCTAAGGACGCTGCTTATAAGACATTTATGAAGATTTTATATATTCTAATAGACTCCATCTATCTCTCTGGGGATACTGTTTATAAAGGTTTTATATGTTATATAATTTATAAAAATATATATATATATATATATATATATATATATATATATATATAGAGTATATTTTTTCCACCCAGTGCCAATTAGCTGCATTACATCATACTTCCTTCAATGCATGAGGAGTCCAAGCTGCCTTCTTTTCACCTGACAGGGATTAGTTCCCCTCCATCAGGTGCCCCGGCTGGCCAGGGGGAGGCAGTTTAGGGCCCAGGGTTGTGTTTTTTTGTGAGGGTATGTAACCCAGAAAGGCCTTTTCAACAACCCCTTCTCAGATACGGGCATACCTCGTTATATCTATTATCATTATGTTAACTAGAGTTATTAGTTATATAGTTATTACCTTTTTTTGGCCAGGAAAGCCTCTCCGCTGGTGACGATGGTGTCTCCTGTCAGCATCTTAAAGGTGGTGGTCTTGCCTGCTCCGTTCACTCCTAATAGACCAAAACACTGAGGAAAAGAGAAGACCTTTTATGGACCCCTAACAGATCAAATCACTGAGCAGAGGTGAGATAATTATAAACCTCTCTGTACACAGGATTCCAGCAGGTCAGGCGAGGGTATTCTGCCTCCTGGTGGCGCTATGACAGGCCAAGGGTGCCATCTGTTCTTATGCCTTTGAAGGCAATTGGATGATTTCAGGCAGGTTGTTCCAACAAGGTTGTACTACTATAACAGGCCATTATGAAAAGGGTGGGATTTATTCCTCAGACTAGTAGGAAAGAGCACGACAGACTCCACATATTAGGGGTTGTGTTCATGATTTGAGGCTTTTTGTGTGAAACGATTCGTGCAATTTTTTGGACAAAATCTAGAGGAGTAACGGCAATAACAAATGTTTTGCAAAAGCCGGCCTCCGATTGGCGCTATAACAGGCCGTTCTGGGGAAAGAAATGGGGCAGAGGTTCATCGTTGGAAACCAAGGAGTGTGGGTGCAATGATTGGCGTCCAACGGAGTAGCGGTGCCGGAGATTAGTTGGTAACAGACGGAAGGACGGACGGGTTGAAAGACGTAGCCTCTCCCCTTGCCTTCGGCCTGCTGGGGGCGCCGTTGTCTTCCTACACCGACAGTCACATCTCAGCACACCAGTGTTGTTTTTGTCGACTAAGAGTAAGACTAAGACTAAGACTAAGACTAAGACTAAGACTAAAGACTAAGTCGACTAAGGTTTTTGATATTTAGTCGACTAAGACTAGACTAACAAAAATGAATTCCAAAAGACTAAATGGGACTAAAAGATGTGTGTTTTCAAAAGACTAAGACTAAATCATAACCTAAGACTAATGGAAATAGAAAACATTTCTATCTTTTTTTTTTCGTTCTTTTTAAGTATTGAACATATTTGCAGTATACATTTCAGGAAAGGAACTTATTACTATTGCAGTAACTTTATACAAGAAATACAATGGGAAATGTTTCAAACTAAAAACTATAAATCTGTATAAACCTACAGTGTATTTGTATGTAAGACTAAACTACCAGGACTTGACATTTCGTCGACTAAGACTAGACTAAAAAAATGAATTTCAGAAGACTAAATGGGACTAAAAGACTAAATATGCCTTATTGAAAAGACTAAGAACTAAGAACTAAGACAACACAACCACAACAACAACACTACAGCACACATTAAAGGCCCTGATACAACAAGCAACATCAATTATCAACGTTGACCTTTCACTTTTCTATATTTTTGTATCGAAAAGTGAAAAGTTAACATTGATCCTGGTTGTTCAGAAAAAGACCCTCTACCGGTCAACATTTTGGAATCCTCCAATCACTGCCCTCCTTGGCATCACAGTGAACATTTGGTTGAAAATGATTCAATGCTAAACTAAAGACAAATTGTAAAAAAAAATATATATATATTTGAATTATATATTTTTTAATAATACTTAGTGCTATAACTTTTTTTTTTTACCATTAACATAGTGAAACACAACTTTGGTGACATCATCACATAGTGTTTTCTTTTATGACCTTTTTTTCTGAGAGCGTACCGTTTGTATTCCTGAGAGAGTACAAATGTGAACCAATGAAAATGGGTGGAATTCCCCTATAATGGGAGGTGTTGCCTGATGCCATGCGTCTCATCATGATATTGATCAAAATATTGCTAGGGTCTTTGATCCCATCTTACAGCAGATTATGGACAGTTAGATGGAGGTTTGTGCCAGCCAGTCTCACCTCTCCAGGGGGGATTCCCACACACAGTCTGTCCACGGCTGGTTTCTGACTTCTCTTGTAGACCTGGTGAACACATTAAAACCACTTTAAAGGGATATTCCACTTTCAAAAAAAAACTTTTGGTCATTTGGTCAAGGGGCCCTTGAAGGGGCCCCTTGACCAAATGACCAAAAGTTTTTTTTTTCAGTTGAAAGGGTAGAAATGTCCTTAAGGCCGCCTGTGGTTGTACACCGTTAGAAAGACATTGGTGGAGACATTTCTTGGCAATGTCAGTGGTTACCAGGTGTAACTCTTTGAGAGCGTAAAAAGGAAACCAAATGGACCCGCAACATGTTTACACTCTCAAGAGTTAAAATATTCAACATGTGAATTATCCCAAGTCTACACACAAACTAGAGAATGTTGAAGATTAATGGTCATTTTGATCTGTATGTTGGACTGTTTGGTTTCCCTAATCAAGCCTGAAATTGTGGACAGTCTATCAAAAAGGTTGAAAACCCGGTTTATGTTATTGGACACCGTTAGAAACACATTGGTGGAGACATTTCTTGGTAACGATGTTAGTTCCGCAGATTCCTGTCACTTTTCCATTTTGTTACAATTCACGATGCATTCCTGCGTTGAGAGGCGACGGCCAAGCCACCGACTCATGGGAGGCCACACAGGGCTCCGAGTGCCTTGCCCATGGACTGGGTTATAATAGTTAACTAAAACTAACTAAGACACAAAACTAAAATAAAACAAAACAAAACAAAACAAAACAAAACAAAACAAAACAAAACAAAACAAAACAAAACAAAACAAAACAAAACAAAACAAAACAAAACAAAACAAAACAAAACAAAACAAAACAAAACAAAACAAAACAAAAAAACATTTGAGTTAACTGAAACTAATAAAAACTAAAAATGAATGCAAAAAACGATAACTAAACTAAAACTGTAATGTGGGTTCAGAAAACTAACTAAAACTAACTGAAATTATACCCAAAATACCCTTAGTTTTAAAAAAGCTTCTGAGAGCGTACAAATGTCAACCAAATGGACCCTAGCGGGTCCATTTGGTTTCATTTGTACGCTCTCAGAAAAACCAGCATGAGGAGGAGATGCTTCTAGATCTTCTATCCACTACTGAGTTCCATAACACTGGGGGGTAAAAATTGTGTTCTTGTGGGAGAGTGCAATCATCCAATCTACTAAGAAACTCAAAGCAAGGGTTGAATACCAACCGTTTCCTACTTTTTAAATCCTATACCTGACAACCAAAGCATAGAAAAAAAAATAATAAAATAAAATAACTACAACTAAAACTATAACTATAACTAAAACTAACTAAAACTAAATATTTTCACCAAAATAAAAACTAGCAAACCCGCTCTAAAAACTAACTGAATTACAAAATAAAATGTCAAAACTAACTAAAACTAACTAAAATGAAAAATCCATAACTACTGTATAATAACCCTGGCCCGGATTCGAACTGCCGTTCGACCACCCGCTCTGCCCTCTTGAGACGCGGTCGGCCCAAATGTAGTGCATGCGCACGTGTGCGCGCGCGTGTGTGTGCATGTGTGTGTGTGCGTGTGCGTGTGTGTGCGTGCGTACCTTGGTCAATCCTCTCAGCTCCAGGATGTCTCCGTGTCCCAGACCGTGGACGATCCTCTGTCTCTCTCTGGCCACGTCTTCATCCTCCTCGCCCAGAGGAGACAGTTTAACCAGCTTACTGACAGGCCTACGAGACAGAGGGACAGACAGAGGGACAGACAGAGGGAGAGACAGACAGAGGGACAGACAGACAGACATATTTACCAGACAGCAGTGTTGTAGTAGGACTTTTAGAAGTGTGTGTGTGTGTGTGTGGGGGGGGGGGGGGGGGGGGGGGGGGGGGGGGGGGCGCCTCTTAAAGGGGTATTCCACCCATTTTCATTTTTTTTTCTGAGAGTGTACAAATGTGAACCAAATGGACCCTAGCGGGTCCATTTGGTTCACTCTCAGAAAAAAGGAAAATCATTAACATGATGAAACACATCATTTCTAGTAATGGGGGACCTTTTTTTTTTAACCATGTCCACACAACATCTCTAAGGTATATTATTGACATAGTAAAATATTGAAAAATGAGTGGAATTCCCCTTTAAGACACGTGCATTCACACTCGCATGTGTGTGCACCTGCGCAACACACACAGACACGCTATTAAAACAAGTATAGCATATTGAGAAAGATTGTTTACAATGCCTAATTGTATCCATAAAAGTAAATGACAAGACAAAAAAAACCAAAAATATTTTAGATGTGAGAAGTGGAGGGACGCCGTCCCCCCGCGTCCCCCCTCCACTACACCCCTGTATATAAAATATTTTAGATATGAGAAGTGGAGGGACGCCATCCCCCCACGTCCCCCCTCCACTACACCCCTGTATATAAAATATTTTAGATGTGAGAAGTGGAGGGACGCCGTCCCCCGCGTCCCCCTGACACTACACCCCTGTATATAAAATATTTTAGATGTGAGAAGTGGGGGGATGCCGTCCCCCCCCCGCGTCCCCCCTCCACTACACCCCTGTATATAAAATATTTTAGATGTGAGAAGTGGAGGGACGCCGTCCCCCGCGTCCCCCTGACACTACACCCCTGTATATAAAATATTTTAGATGTGAGAAGTGGAGGGGCGCCGTCCCCCCGCGTCCCCCTGACACTACACCCCTGTATATAAAATATTTTAGATGTGAGAAGTGGAGGGACGCCGTCCCCCCGCGTCCCCCTGACACTACACCCCTGTATATAAAATATTTTAGATGTGAGAAGTGGGGGGATGCCGTCCCCCCGCGTCCCCCCTCCACTACACCCCTGTATATAAAATATTTTAGATGTGAGAAGTGGAGGGACGCCGTCCCCCCGCGTCCCCCTGACACTACACCCCTGTATATAAAATATTTTAGATGTGAGAAGTGGAGGGACGCCGTCCCCCCGCGTCCCCCTACACTACACCCCTGTATATAAAATATTTTAGATGTGAGAAGTGGAGGGACGCCGTCCCCCGCGTCCCCCTGACACTACACCCCTGCCAGACAGGCCTGCGGACAATTTACAATGTTAAAAAATAATAATAATAACGAAAATAACCCATAATTCTGTACGGGATGTTTTCAGTTTTATTGAAAAAATAGCAGGCCTGCTATTTTTTTTTTTTTTTTGGGGGGGGGGGGGGGGGGGGGGGGGGGGGGGGGATTGTAATCCTTCGTCGTTCATTTTTGACCCCCGCAAAATCAAGGATTACCTGTGTTACCTGTGTAGGATGTGTTGCATGACACTGCCAAGGTTTTTCGCCGTAGGGGTTGAGGTTACCATGGCGTTGTGAACGGATATGGTTAGCTACTACCAGTGTTGGGAATATTACTTTAGCTTGTTAATATATTACTTATTAATTATTACCTTCATTTTAAAGCAATATATTATATTACAATATTACTGTCTGAACAAGTGTAATATATTCATATTACTATTACATATTACTTAAAAAAAACTTTTTGCAAAATATATAATTAAATATTTAGTGTCACTATTAATCAAATATTACATAGGCCAGTGGCATACATACAATAAAGCAGGTGCACTTGGCTATCTGGCCAAATCCATATGAAATCAACTTGAAAAAACGTCACTCCTGAATAAATAATTTGATGACAAATTATAGAAAACAAGTAATTATTTAACTTCTGTAGTTGTCCAGATAATTTCACAAGAACAATTGCAATGAGACAGATTGACAGAAAGTAATATTGAATGTACTGCAGTAATGCAGAAAGAAGAAGTATAATATATTATATTGTTTTTGTTAAGTAATATATTTGTATTACAAGTTACTGCATTCTGGTAATATAGTATGTAATATATTAAAGGTAGGGGAAGTGATTTGAAATTCATGGTGTAGTACCAGCCTGGTGCACTAGGGGCCCCCAACAGTAGCTACACTATGTGAACCTGCTGCTCGCTCCTGATTGGAGGAGAATTGTGGTGACCTGGGGAACTTTTATTAGCTCCTCTGCTAACGTGGGGGAGGGGGAAACTCCATATGTGGTTTCCACACCTTATAATAGAGCATTTTAACAGAAAAAATATATATATTTTTTGGGTGATATCTGACAAAAGTGAAATCACTTCCCCTACCTTTAAGTTATGTAGTGCACATGTCCCAACACTGGCTACTACAAAACTAGATTGGGAGGTTTACTGTGTGTGTACCTACCTGGGTTTGATCATGAAGCGGTACTGTATCAGAACGCTGATGATGAAGAACAACACTCCCTCAACAGCCATGGCAAACAGGTTCTTCCCCACCATGTCCCACTCTAGAGGAGACCGGAGGCGGTTCTCACCTGGAATACACACACGCACACGCACACGCACACGCGCGCACACGCACACGCACACGCACACGCACACACGCACACACACACACACACACACACACACACAAACGGGATCAGTACAGGATACAGTCAGACATAAACGGTTTTAGATCGGTGGTTTTCAACCAGTGGTCCGGGGACCACCAGTGGGCCTTGAGATGGTTCCAGGTGGTCCCCCCAGGCTAAATGATGGAGATTTGGTTAACCAGATGTAACTCTTTGAGAGCGTAAACATGAAACCAAATGGACCCTTGCGGGTCCATTTGGTTTCATGTTTACACTCTCAAGAGTTAAAATATTCATCATGTGGATTAGCCCCAAGTCTACACAACTAGAGAATGTAGAAGATTAATGGTCATTTTGATCTGTATGTTTGACTGTTTTCTTTCCCCAAATCCAGCCTGGAATTGTGGACAAAAGCAAAAGAAATCTTTAGTTTTGAGGTCTGTGGGGGCTAAAATGTCGTAAGATGGTGTTCCGGGGCTCAAATTCTAAATAAATAGTGGGCCCTGGTATCAAAAAGGTTGAAAACCACTGGTTTTCACAAGAAAGACAAGTTCTTGACTTGTGACTAAAACATCACTAAATCAAAATACAATAAGTCTAGATTTTTTTAAAAAACCAACAACAGTGACTGAACTGGACCAAGACTGAGACCTAAAAAAAAGAAAGAAAAAAAAAAAAAAAAAAAAGACAGCCGACAGGAACAGCAGTGCTAGCGTTCTTACCAAGGTTATAATGGTTAACTAAAACTAACTAAAAAACGAAAACTAAAATTCAAAAAACATTGGAGTTAACTGAAACTAAAAACGAATGCTAAAAAACGGTAACTAAACTAAAACTGTAATGTGGGTTCAGAAAACTAACTAAAACTAACTGAAATTATACCCAAAATACCCTTAGTTTTAGTTTTTAAATCCACAATGTGTTGGTGACCAGCATGAGGAGGAGATGCTTCTAGATCTTCTATCCACTACTGAGTTCCATAAACACTGGGGGTAAAAATTGTGTTCTTGTGGGAGAGTGCAATCATCCAATCTACTAAGAAACTCAAAGCAAGGGTTGAATACCAACCGTTTCCCAGTTTGACACATTTTTAATCCTATACCTGACAACCAAAGCACAGAAAAAAATAAAATAACTAAAACTACAACTACAGTATAACTAAACTACAACTAACTAAAATTAAATATTTTCAGGAAAAAACTAAATAAAAACTAGCAAACCCGCTCTAAAAACTAACCAAAACTAACTGAATTACAAAATAAAATGACAAAACTAACTAAAACTAAACTAAAATGAAAAATCCATAACTATAATAACCCTGGTTCTTACCGAACCTCTCCAGGGCGTCGGCCATGGCCTGGTTCTTCACCATGTCGATGAGACCTCTGCCCAGGCAGAAGTGAGGGAAGATCAGGAAGACGTTCTTCAGCACGTCGTTGATCCCTCCGATCTCCTGGAAGAGCACACGGTGTCACGGCAAACCATGAGTTGAACCCATTGTGTCCTGATCAGATTCTAGTTTCTGATGCTAGATTCTAGTGCACAGCGCTAGATTCTACTTTCCGACACTAGATTCTAGTTCCTCATGCTGGATTCTAGTCCCTCTCAGTAATTTGTAGTTTCTGAAGTGAGATTCCAGTTTCTGACACTAGATTCTAGTTCCTCTCAGTAGATTGTAGTTTCTGAAGTGAGATTCCAGTTTCTGACACTAGATTCTAGTCCATGACACTAAATTCTAGTTTGTGACACTAAATTCTAGTCCCTGGCGCGAGGTTCTAGTTTTTTTCTGGAAAAATCTCTTTCTGTGTCAGTGATGCTTAACATATTTCATAGGAAGGACCCCCAGAAATATCTATTATTTAGCTGCAGAACCTCCTCTGAAAACATGTTGTTCTAGGGATCACCCCAGAAGCAAAGATTTGAGTTAAAAATGTTTGCTTCCAAAATAATGTATTCAAAGATTTGCACCACATTTTCACAATTTTTCAAAAATAGCAGAACTACAAGCTCATATCGCGCCACTCGGTGGCGCGATATGAGCTTGTTGATCTGCTATTTTTCAACAGCTAAAACACCAATACGCGTTCAGTACACAACGGTCAAGGGCAACTCCACCCATTTTCAACATTTTACTATGTCATTGATGTAGCTTCGAGGTGTTCGTGGACATGATAAAAGAGTCCCCCCCCCATTCTGTGTTCCCAAGAAATGGAGGTCTGCAATGCCAGAGACGCATTCTTTGCAGACCAGAATACGAGTGCATTGAAGGATCAGCATTCAGATAAAAACAAAAAATAAGGGGCACGGGTGAAACAGTGGTTAGTGCTGTCGCCTCACAGCTAGAAGGTCCTGGGTTCGATTCCCGCTAGGGGCGCTGCTGTGGGTGCTGGCGGCGTGTCTGCTCCTCCACGTCATCAGTGCCCATACCCGAGGCGGGGTTGGTGAAAGGGCCTTTCTGTGTGGAGTTTGCATGTTCTCCCCGTGTCCCCTAGGGTAGATACCCTCACAAAAACATGCTGTAATCCTGGACTCTTAACTGCCTCCCCCTGGCCAGCCGGGGCGCCTGATGGAGGGGACAGGAACTGGTTGGAATAACGTGTTCCTTCCACGCGCTACGTCCAACCAGGGAAACTCCTCCCTGTCAGGTGAAAAGAAGGCAGCTTGGACTCCTCATGCATTGAAGGAAGCATGAGGCCAGTCCGCTGCCTCCCCAGGTTGGTGGAGGGTGTGTAGAGCCCAGGATCACATTAGGAATTGGCACTGGGTGAAAAAATGGGTTACCAAATCGTGGGATAAAAAATTAATAAAAAAATAAATAAAACATAGAGAAGAGGAGAGAAACTGACGTTGCTTCCGAACAGCTCCAGGACGAAGGTGGAGATGCTGCCGTTGATCCCGATGAGGATGTTGACGCTGGTCAGAACCACGTAGGCTGTGCTGGGGATGTCGAACAGGAAGGAGGCGGGGTACATGAGGGGAGTGATGGACCAGCTGGAGAGACAGAGAGAGACACACACACACACACACACACACACACACACACACACACACACACACACACACACACACACACACACACACACACACACAGAGTTGGGTGAAAATAATTCAATGCAAACTAAGGCTTCTTTTTTCTGAGAGTGTACAAATGGAACCATTTGGTCGACATTAAAAGGGGTGAAATTCCCCTTTTAATGTTGCCTGTTGCCGTGTGTCTCATCATGTTGCTCGTTGATGTTGACATTGTTAGTTGATATTGATCAAAATATTGCTAGTGTAGCAGGGCCTTTACGGTCGCTGCATGTTCCGGGGTGTTTTTTTTCACCCTCGCACACCACTTCCGAATATCGCATCTGTCCATATAAAAGGTTTTAGGACTATGGCCAATGTTAAATCACTGTGTCTAACAGTCAATGTTTTTTTTTTTTTCTTAACCAAAATAAAGTCATGCAAGAGACCAACTGGAAATATGTAGACACGTACAAACACCCCCCCCCCCCCCCCCCCCCCCCCCCCCCCCCCCCCCCCCCCCCCCCCCCCCCTATTTATTTATTTTTTTTACACCACAATGGGTTCTATAAAAAAAATGCTTTATGTGGCATGTGGTATGTCTAACAAGGGGGTTTTCATGATGCTGAATCCATTCCAAGCGTCAGAGAAAAAGAAAACACTTTTTTGCGCCATAGCATTCGCCCAATTGTGCTGACTAGGCACATTTTTGAGGTGTGCGTTCTCACCCATACAACAGCAGCAGCATAGCAAGGACTGGCAGGTTGGTTGAAGAGACGTAGGCTTGTTGTTGGAAACACATGAATATGATGATGACCAGGGTGGCTGGAACTATGTAGTTACACTGTGAAAAATACACACATGGATATGATGATGAATATATATATATATATATATATATATATATATATATATATATATATATATATATATATATATATATATATATATATATATATATATATATATATATATATATATATATATATATATATATATATATAAACATGTTGTGTGTACTATAATGGCTGCAACAGTGCTCCCTGTTGGAACAGTATATATAGGTATGGGTAATGTACATAGGGCTAATTAGTCAATTTCTATTATTATTGAGATATCTTATTTTTTCAAGGTAGGGAAGGGAGGGGGGAAGGTTGAGAATTATTTTAACCTTACTAATATGAATTAGTATCTTGTATCTTATATTGTTTTAATTGTTAGTCTCCTTCACATCAAGGAAATGAGTAACACTGCAAAACGTGTGGGTTGCACCCCCAAAACTTTGCCAAAATGAAATGTTCTGTTGGCATTCACAGGTGTGTGCCAGAATCTGCCTCAAAGCAAGGTTAAATTTGCCATTTTGGCAAAGTGTTTGAAGTTGCAACCCACACGTTTAGCACTGTTACTCATTTCCAGAAATGTCTGATCTCCACACACCATACCTTGTTGAAAAGGTGATTAATCAACAATTAAAATGATATAAGATACAATACAATAAGACATAATTAGTGTTACAGCATTAAAGTGGAGAACATAATTCCCAAAGTTAGGTTTCTGAACTTGTGCCAGTTTACTGCATGTACTGGCCATGTCCCATATAATGACAGTACTGACCATGTCCCATATAATATGACAGTACTGACCATGTCCCAGATGAAGGTAGATACAGTATATAATGACAGTACTGACCATGTCCCAGATGAAGGTGGCCACCCAGTAGAGCCAGGGCGGCACCCCGCTGATGAACTGCATGTGTTTGGCCTTGGACACCCTCTCCTGGATGAGGAACACCACGAAGCTGGCCGGGACGAAGGACATGGCGAAGATCACGCAGATGGACACCAGCACGTCCACCGAGGTGGTCATCCTGAGGAGAGGAGATTTATCATACACTGAGGAGAGGAGATTTATAGTAAACACAATTTAAATCAAAATTAAGATGCGTATCTTCTGGACCCACGGGTCCTTCTCCAAAGATTTGCATATTGTGTAAAAGTTCATTTTCTTCCATAATATAATACAAAGAGTGAAACGTTCATATATTCTCAATCAATTGTGCATTAAGTGAAGTATTTAAAAACTTTTATTGTTTTCATCCTGATGATTATGGTGTACAGCTCATGAAAACCCCCAAATCCTATAGCATTTTTGTATAGTATTGGCTCTGTGGGCAGGTGCCAAATCGAGCTGGAAAGGAAAATTAGCCTCTCCATGAATCTTATCAAAATACTGAAGGACAAGGTACTCTAAAAATATGGCTGTGTTGAAACTACTGACTGTCAGTGGATCAACACCAACATGGCCCGGAGACTGGACATGGCAAAACACATGATGTAGGCCATGTTACCGGCTGAATACTGAAAACACAGCCATCTTTTTAGAGTACCTTGTGCTTGGGTATGTTGACAAGCTTAATGGAGATGCTAATTTTCCGTTCCAGCTCGATTTGGCACATACCCACAGAGCTAAAAGTACTATTAAGTGCTGTACTGACCACGGTATTACTGTGCTTAACTGACCAGGCAACTGCCCTGACTTTAACCCAGCAGAGAATCTGGGTTGCATTGTCAAGAGGAAGGTGTGAGACATAAGACTGAACAATACAAAAGACTGAACAGACAGAGAGGCAGACAGGCAGGCAGGCAGGCAGACAGACAGACAGAGAGGCTGACAGACAAACAAACAGACAGACAGAGAGGCAGACAGACAGGCTGTGTACTCACAGGGCGACCTGTGACAGCTGCTCCTTGGTGAGGTTGAGGGGGTGGTTGTATGCACTGATGCCGTACTTCCTGGGGTCAGCGCCGGGCGGCAGGTTGGCTCGGAGGATGCCGTTGTTCATCACGTTGATGAAGGAGCCGATGCTGTGCCAGCCCTTGTTGTTGAACCAGATCTACAAGCGCGCGCACGCACGCACACACACACACACACACACACACACACACACACACGCACGCACGCACAGACAGAGTTTTATCAAGAATGTTAAATCATTTGCGTCCGTGACCGTTTCCGTTCAGAGCGATTTTTCAGACGCACCACGGCGTCACCACCAGGGCTTCATAGCAAAATGCGTCTAAGAGCAGCCAAAACAATGAACCAACGATAGGGAAGGAAAATGGAAGTCGTATTAAATAGGTTTTGAGTGAATTAGAATTACAATTGTTACAATCAAGCGTTGGATAGCAATAATTCACTTGCTGACTCTCTGTGTCCCAGTGAAACGGCTTTCAAACCAAGAGTCTTGCTGTATTAACCCAACTACCACATGTGAGCCGTTCGTTTTAAAGAGCCGAAAACTGAATGATGCCGAACGATGACGTAATGCATGTGTGTGGTGTCTGGACGGGATGTGGTTCCGACCCCGACCCCCGCGAGTCTCGCAGCGTCTGCACTCGGCCGATGACAAAGACGAACAAAGCTGAATGGACCACAGAATGTGACGAGGTTTTGCTCGGGCAATTCAAAGCGGCCAGCCGCGTCTGTCCTGGAGTACCTCTTTCAGACACCAGATGGGGGTGTTGGCGATCAATGTGTTAACAAAGTAGTTGAAGTTATTATTATTATTATTATCATCAGCAGCATTGTTTTTATTGTTATTATTATAATGAATTTGAGTTTCACCTTGACGTTGTTCTTGGTGTCCAGACCGTTGATAAACGTCGACAGGCTGTCCAGGAACCTGTCTGCTGCTGCACCCTGAGACAGACAGACAGACAGACAGACAGACATCATCATTGATGGGGAATCCAAGCTAATAGAAACTGCACGCTTTTTTATTCCTGAAAAGTTGAAATGCGATAATGGAAGCCAGCACTCTCCTCGTCGGTCGCTCGTTTATATAAAAAAACAAAAAAAAAAAAAAAAAAAAGTGTTTTCTTCCAAACCGACCTTCTGCAGTTCAAATATCTTCCTGACCCTCTTGATGGCATCATCGATCTCATTGGCCGGCGGCAGGACCTGCGTGCTCCTGGCGCCCAATGAGAAGCCTCCGTATCTGCACAGCCGAAGAGCAGAGATAAGAGATGCAACAGGGATACGACATCAATGACGACCTCAAATGGTAGAATTAGATAAGAGAAACATAGAAAAAACGGAAAGAGACCCACCTGAACTCATTGACCCAGACCTTGTTCTTCAAACTGTGAGGAGAAGAGAATTGGTATTTAGTTGATCCTCATCAAGACTCAGGTATTTATCACATGCTCTGATGCAGAGTGAGAACAACACATGAAACTTCATCAGATCATTTTAGGGAAGAGAGAAGAGTCTTGGATGCGCGGCACGTTGTCCAGGGCGTTTTAGAAAAGGGAGAAGAGCCTGGGACGCGTGGAGCGTTGTCCAGGGCGTTTTAGAAAAGGGAGAAGAGTGTGGTATGTGTGGGTGTGGAGTGTTGTCCAGGGCGTTTTAGAAAAGGGAGAAGAGTGTGGTATGTGTGGAGTGTTGTCCAGGGCGTTTTAGAAAAGGGAGAAGAGTGTGGTATGTGTGGAGTGTTGTCCAGGGCGTTTAAGAAAATGGAGAAGAGTCTGGTATGTGTGGAGCGTTGTCCAGGGTGTTTTAGAGAAGGGAGAAGAGTCTGGGATGTGTGGAGCATTGTCCAGGGTTTTTTAGAGAAGGGAGAAGAGTCTGGGATGTGTGGAGTGTTGTCCAGGGTGTTTTAGAGAAGGTAGAAGAGTCTGGGACGCGTGGAGTGTCGTCCAGGGTGTTTTAGAGAAGGGAGAAGAGTCTGGGATGTGTGGAAGGTTGTCCAGGGTGTTTTAGAAAAGGGAGAAGAGTCTGGGACGTGTGGAGTGTTGTCCAGGGTGTTTTAGAAAAGGGAGAAGAGTCTGGGACGTGTGGAGTGTTGTCCAGGGTGTTTTAGAAAAGGGAGAAGAGTCTGGGATGTGTGGAGCGTTGTCCAGGGTGTTTTAGAGAAGGGAGAAGAGTCTGGGACGTGTGGAGCGTTGTCCAAGGTGTTTTAGAGAAGGGACAAGAGTTTGGGACGCGCTGGGCGGTGTTCAGGATGTTTGTTCCCTTTCTATTTTAAAATATTTCATAGAATCTTATCGCTGTGTCGGAGGTCTTACCTCTTGCCGATGATTTGAGCGTAGGTTTTCACCAGGTAGTCTGAGATGTTTCTTCCAGTCAGGTTCTGTAGGGAGTCTGAAGCACTGAGACCCATCTGGAGAGAGAGAGAACACACCGTTTCACCTGACCTGAAGACAGCTGCAGTCAGGGGCGGATCTAGGCATGGGCATGGGGGGGCCAATGCCCCCCTAAATGACCTGACTGCCCCACCAAACAAGATGGCATGCAAACGACCCACATTTCAAATGTATTTCAAATTAAACTGCTTATAATTAAAATGATTTGAAACCCTACTACTGCTACTAACTACAATTTTGGCACCACTCTAAACAGCATTTTATCAATGAAAACAGAAAACTCTCTGACCTTTAGTCAGACCTTTAGCTTTATGCATGCTGCGTGTCTGTTGCAACTTCAACAACAACTGATGTTATTATGCTTTACTTGACTAACAAAAGTCCTGTAACTGAAAATGGCATGGGTGCAGCTTCATCGCCCGTGGTGCGAAGCGACATGAGCGATGAAGCCGCACCCATACCATTTTCTCCTGCCCCCCCCCCCCCCCCCCCCCCCCCCCGAAATGGGAGATGTTACATCCACTAACTAAATACTAACTACTGTATGTCTGTTCTTCACTATAATAATACTTACTTAAAGGGTCAAGAACCCCTCCCCCCCTCGACATTGATTTGAGCAAAATTGATTCTCAAGAAAGTACATTAATGTGGGCGTGGCTTATGGGGGACGGGGGCGGAGTTGAACATGCATATTCATTTCTGAATCTGGCTCGGAAAGCTGTCCGCCTCGGAAATGAGACTTTTGAAAACGGAAGTGAAATCCAGTCGTCGCAGGCGAAAAATGAGCACAGATTCCGAAAATTCATGTCATATTTACTGATAAAAATGACATTGTTTTATAACCCGGGTGTCCAGAAAGTTATCCAGTGGTAGCTTCTTACAGTTTTTTACAGTTCTTACTGCCGTTAAAAGAAGCGTTGACAGTAATATTTTAAAATAATTACAAATATAAGCCCATAGATTTGAAATATCTTTAAACATTTGGCATTCATCACCTTTAGTGGGTCAGTCAATGGACAGGACAGGGACAGCCCAAGGCTTTATCAGAACCTGATTAATATTCATGAGGTCCTCATGAATATTAATTAGATTGATGACGTCTCGCTGCACTGTAGTTCAGGGTGAGCTAATAGTTAATGAGTGGCGCCAAAGAAAACTTTTTTTACCCGGGAAAGCCAAAATCGCCCAAAAACGCCCCAAAGCTCTAAAAATACCACCCCCTGGGCAAAATGTACCATATCATTGATCTCTAGGACAGGGAAGCAATTTATAATTATTAAAATCTAAGAAAAAGTGGTTTTGTAATTCATGCCCATTTAATAATACTGTGTGTGTGTGTGTGTGTGTGTGTGTGTGTGTGTGTGTGTGTGTGTGTGTGTGTGTGTGTGTGTGTGTGTGTGTGTGTGTGTGTGTGTGTGTGTGTGTACCTACCTCAGGGGGGGGCAGCCCCCCCGCCCCAGCAGGACACTCAGGCAGCATCATCTTCTTGCCATCACAGCTGCAGGAGCAGCCGGGCGACGGGTCATCCATGGTCCAGTTCCTGCTCTGGAACAACTGCAGCACGCTGTCCGGGACCTCAGGGACCCCCCAGTCCTCATCACCCATCGTACAGGGGGCCTCACTGAGAGAGGAGAGAGAGAGAGGTAGACACATTATACGGAGTAATATCAACCTAAAACATGAACCTTGATTGATAAAAACAAAACAAAGTTGTCCTTTAATATCAGGCCCTGCCTAATGCTGTGTTACATGCATATCATTCGCCTGCATACAGATGTCACCTGAATATCAGCTGTATACAGATGCCAGATGAATATTAATCAGGTGTATACAGATGTCAGATGAATATTAATCAGGTGTATACAGATGTCAGATGAATATTAATCAGGTGTATACAAATGACAGATGAATATTAATCAGGTGTATACAGATGTCAGATGAATATTAATCAGGTGTATACAGATGTCAGATGAATATTAATCAGGTGTATACAGATGTCAGATGAATATTAATCAGGTGTATACAGATGTCAGATGAATATTAATCAGGTGTATACAGATGTCAGATGAATATTAATCAGGTGTATACAGATGTCAGATGAATATTAATCAGGTGTATACAGATGTCAGATGAATATTAATCAGGTGTATACTAGGGCATTAACGACTTGAGATTTTTTCAAGTCGACTTATCAGACAGTCAAGTCGAAGTTGTATCGATTTATCGTTTTATGGCGCGGGGGGGGGGGGGGGGGGGGGGGGTCCGTCGGGGAACCACCACGACGGACCCCCCCCCCCGCGCCATAAAACGATAACGGGGGGTGGGGGTGGGGGGGGGGTCAAATGGTGCCGCTATATGCCGGCGCAGTGTTATACAAAACACATCGCGAGGCTATACGCATGGCGCATGTGGCAAGCTTAATATGAAAACAATATCGGCACACAGCTGCACATCGTCCACTCCCAGGCCAGCCATAAAAACACATAACATTATCAATACGCAGCAGCCCACACGTTAGAACGCAGAATACGATCCATTTACATGTAGCCTCCTCCTCCTCCTCCTCCAACACCACCGTCGCGCCGCTTTTCTTTTATGATTCATTCAGTAAATTAATGAGAATGACGCGGACAGAAGCATGCGTCCCGTGCGGTAGCCTAATGCGAAACGAAGAACAAGACACTGTTTGCTGTTCGATCTGATCCGTGTACGTAATGATCAGTGGAACGCCGCGCGCCCAACAGAAGACATGATCGTTCTAACAGCGGCCACATCATCAGAATACGATCCATTTACATGTAGCCTCCTCCTGCTCCTCCTCCAACACCACCATCGCGCCGCTTTTCTTTTATGATTCATTCAGTAAATTAATGAGAATGACGCGGACAGAAGCATGTGTCCCGTGCGGTAGCCTAATGCGAAACGAAGAACAAGACGGTCACTGCACGGGGAGGTGTTGGTTGATGAAGTTCTGTATTCCTCTGACACTGTTTGCTGTTCGATCTGATCCGTGTATGTACGTAATGATCAGCTGGAACGCCGCGCGCCCAGAGCGCAAGAGCGCACTGCGCATGCAGTTGCCTAAATTAAAGCTTAACTCCGATAGAGTTGCAAAGGAAACTTCGAAGGAGACTTCTGTCCGTGAGTGACAGTAACCAATATTACATTTGAATTATATACACAGTACACACGCGTCGCACACATAGAGAAAGAAAAAAGGGGAAAACAAAGGTAAATGTTTAATTCCTCCTCCTTCCTCCTTTCCTTCGGAGGAAGGGAAAAAAACAACTTATCGACTCGGGCTTTTTGGAGTCGACACGTGTTATGCAAATCGATGCATCGATGTATCGATTTTTTGGTTAAAGCCCTAGTGTATACAGATGTCAGATGAATATTAATCAGGTGTATACAGATGTCAGATGAATATTAATCAGGTGTATGCAGATGTCAGATGAATATTAATCAGGTATATACAGATGTCAGATGAATATTAATCAGGTGTATATACAGATGTCAGATGAATATTAATCAGGTGTATACAGATATTCATCATAACGTACGGTATAGAGTATCCGTCCATGCATCTGGTTCCAAAGCCGGGCGTGTCCATGAGAGAGTTCATCAGCTTCTGCATGGAGGGGTCATCTGGGGCGTCGTCACTGTGGGAGGAGTTTAAACACACTGTCAATCACTGTGGGGGCCGAGTTTACACACGTCTCTCAGAGTTTCAAGTTAAATTTGGAAAGTTGGTTAACCAGATGTAACTCTTTGAGAGCGTATAAATGAAACCAAATGGACCCTTGCGGGTCCATTTGGTTTCATTTTTACACTCTCAAGAGTTAAAATATTCATCTTCTGAATTAGCCTAAACATTCAATCAGAGAATGTAAGAGACACATTCAATCAGAGAATGTAAGAGAATGGTCAATTCTGTTATCCTGTTTTGTTTCCCAAATCCAACCTGGAGTTGTGGACAAAAACATAAGAAATCTTGAAGTTTTGGGATCTGTGGGGCTAAAATGTTATCAAATGGTGGTCCGTGGTTCAAATACTGAATAAATAGTGAGCCCTGGTGTCAAAAGGATTGGTCTTACTCTTACTTCTATCTTGAAATTAAAAAATGAATATTGCGCAGACTTTAGTTCAAACTTTAGTCTTGGCCCTCCACAATATTTCATGTATCTCATTTGGCCCCTTGGGAAAAATAATTGCCCAGCCCTGACATAGAGGCATCAGGCAGGTAAAGCAGGAGTATGAAGAACATAGTATGAAGAACATACTGAAGACCAATTCAACACCCAACAGCCCCCGCAGCATGTGGAATGGTCAAAAGGCACTGACAAGATTATAAAATCAACCAACCACACTGTCCTGATGCCCCAAACCTGGGAGAGTAGAGAGGAGGGAGTGGTTCCTTCATAGAAAAACGTGCTGTTGGTTTTTACTATTTGAAGATCTGGAACCAGAGCCACAGAGCTCTGCTTGGGCAAGTTGTCATTGTGCGGTTCTAGTTGATAAATGTCTTCAAACACTGTTACATAGATTAAAGTGGCTGATCTGATCTGAAGGTGACCTGGTCATAGTGTCACACAGTATCCTGTGACCTACCTGATAAAGGCGAACTGGTCATAGTGTCACACAGTATCCTGTGACCTACCTGATAAAGGCGAACTGGTCATAGTGTTACACAGTATCCTGTGACCTACCTGATAAAGGCGACCTGGTCATAGTGTTACACAGTATCCTGTGACCTACCTGATAAAGGTGACCTGGTCATAGTGTTACACAGTATCCTGTGACCTGGTCATAGTGTTACACAGTATCCTGTGACCTACCTGATAAAGGTGACCTGGTCATAGTGTTACACAGTATCCTGTGACCTACCTGATAAAGGTGACCTGGTCATAGTGTTACACAGTATCCTGTGACCTACCTGATAAAGGTGACCTGGTCATAGTGTTACACAGTATCCTGTGACCTACCTGATAAAGGTGACCTGGTCATAGTGTTACACAGTATCCTGTGACCTACCTGATAAAGGTGACCTGGTCATAGTGTTACACAGTATCCTGTGACCTGGTCATAGTGTTACACAGTATCCTGTGACCAGTGAAGGGAATAACGGCGTTATCAAGAACGCCGTTACGTAATCAGACTATTTTTATTAGTAACGGAGTAACCTAACTAGTTATTTTTGCAATTTTGTAGTTAAGTTACTTAGTTACATTTCCAAAAACGTAATCTCGTTACTATAATGTGTCCCTGTTCATTTGTTTTCGTTTGTGTAAAAAAAAAAAAAAAAAAAAAAAAAGCCCCCCGACTCTCATTCCTCCTCTGTGATTTGCGCTAATGAAGAGATGTGTGACTGGTGTGTAAACTGTGGCTGTCAGCCCAGGGCCATCGAGTATAAACCCAGGTGCGATATTGAGGGGTCAGAAAATAGGCATGCATTGGACACGTTGTCCCTGCTCGGTGTTCGCATTCTCAATAGAAGTCTATGTAGAAGAGCTGCCTTTAGACAGACCCATGAAGTGAATATAGTTGTCGTAACTCTGTCTATGCGCTGTGCACATGCGCATATGAGCAACACCAGCTGATTCATGTATTCAAGCGAAATGGCGGCCCACGAGTCTAACGCTGAGAAACCATCTTCGGCCTTTTGGAGCTGGAAATATAGCCATTATTTTAATTTCATTAGATTAAAAGACGAAAAAAAACATTGAAGTAAAATGTAAGCTGTGCCTGGGTTGCAAGTCTTCTTCGAGGATCTCAACAGCCAACTTAAAGAAGCACTTGGATAGCAAACACAGCAATACAAAATTGGTGGCGAGGGAAAAAAGGTGACCCCGACGAAAACAACAATGGCGACGGCGGACCACCTCCGAAACAACAACGACTGGATGTAAACACAGTCAGTCAACTGGAAATTACTAAACTTGCTGCTGGTTACGTGGTGGAGCGTATGCTACCACTTTCCACTGTGGAGTGCCCATCTTTCCGCAAGATAATAAGTAAAATCCATGGCGCGCAACAAGGAGGGAAGCTTGCCTGACAGAAAGACATTTTCCAGATACCTTGACAAGGCTTACTGTGAAATGGAGAAACAACTGAAATCGACGTTTGATAGCTTAGAATACGTTTCCACTACAGCTGACCTGTGGACAGCATGTAACAGGAGTTTTATGGGAATGACGGCCACTGGATTGAAACATCCACTTTGCAGCGCAAGAAAGCTGCGATTGCTTGTAAGCGAGTGATGGGAAGGCACACTTACGACGTGATCGCATCTGAAATTGAGCAGATTCACACATCCTACGGCCTGGGTGACAAAGTGACAGCCACCGTGACGGACAACGGCTCGAACTTTGTTAAGGCATTCCAGATTTACCAGGAGGAACAGGTGACTGGTTCCGATTCTGGGTCTGAATCAGAGGAGGGCGACGAAAATGAAGACGTTATGTTTACAGATCTACAAGCAGCGCTGTCCACGGTTGGCGAGGGTGATGACAGCATCTATGCCCTCCCTCCACATCACAGGTGCGCGTCGCACACGCTCAATCTCATCGCCACTGACATAGAGAAATGCCTGCTGTCAAACGGTGAATCCAAAGCAGTATACAGGAGCGCCACTGCCAAATGCTGTGGCCTGTGGACCAAAGCGAGCAGGTCCTCTGTGGCATCTGAGAGCGTGTCGGATATTTGCAAGAAAAAGCTCCTGGTTCCTTCTAAAACAAGGTGGAACTCCTTCTATGATGCGCTGCACAGAGTCAGTGACAATCCCTTACCGGACCTGAACAGGCTCTGCACTGAACTAGGAATCAGGTGCTTTTCAGAGAAGGAGTACCAGTTCATAAAGGACTACTGCAAGGCCGTACAGCCCTGACCCGAGCCTTGGATATTCTTCAAGGCGAAGACAACTGCTTCTACGGGACCATCCTGCCAACACTCGAGACCCTGATGGCAAAAACCCTGGGGTTAAAGGATAAGCTCTCCCCTGTGACTGCTTGCCTGCCCGATTTCATAGTCGAGGTAAATATTAATAGCATTAATATTTGTATTATATTTTTCTATTGTTTTTATATTAATATGTATATAATTATATTATTAACTAACACCTTGTGTAAATATACTGTACATTCATTCTTAGTGTATTTTATTCAAATCATCACGTGCACGTGTTATCATTTGTACATTTCTAATTGTAGTCCTAATAGCGGTTTGTAATATTATGTTTTGCAGGCCGTCAAGAAGCGTTTCGCCTCCACGCTGGACAGTAAGGAGGCTTGTTGGCTGCAGCCACCCTTCCTAAATTCAAGCTGCGATGGATGAAAGACAATGAGCAAAAAGACCGCACGAAGATGCTCCTCGTTGCCGAGTGTCGCGCTCTCCCGGTGCCGCTTCAGGATGCACCGCGGCTGCACCTGCCGCGGTCGTCAGAGAAGAGGAGACCGAGGGTGATTTCTTTGCTTTCCCAGAAGAAAGACAGGACACAGTGGAGTCGGTGGACAGTGAAATAGCGGACTATCTCAAGTCGGGTTACGAGATGGATGTATTGAATAAATTCCCCATGATCAAGAAGATCTCTCTTCGCCTCAACACCCAACACCATCCAGTGCCCCCGTCGAGAGGCTTTTCAGCCTCGGGGGACAAGTTCTCACCCCCAGGAGGAACAGACTATCCGACGCGCGTTTTGAGAAACTTGTTCTGCTCCTTTACAATCACCACTTTGGATAAATTGGATTAACCTTTACGAGTAACTGTTGCTGCTACGCATTGATTTGGTGAGTGTAGGCATAAGCCTTATAGCCTGTTCATGTTTTGACTGCACTTTATTGCAAATTTTGCAATGTTAACTTTTTATGCATGCTGTGAAGTTTGAGCCTCTGCACTTTTTTACGTTGAAGTTGAGAAGTCTGTATTTCATTAAGTCTATATTTAGTTTACTTTGTGCTTTAATTTGTATTATTCATTATTGTGGATTGATTGATTGATTGATTGTCCTAATTGTGAAGGCTTGTTCAGCCAATTCTGTAGCGAACCGTTATTCGGAGTGTTTTGTGTGGGACTTGTGATTATTATATAAGCCCGCACTGATTTATTATCCCTTCGTTTCTTTTGGCTATAAGCCTTTGATTTATTTTTATTTTGTTCTTAAATTGTTGAAATGGACGCTTATTTGTTGCAGTATTGAATGATAGTAGCCTATGCTCTCTCTGCATCTGTGCGAATTATATTCGTTAATAAACGGGTGTTCAAAAGGCCCAATTCTGTTTTTGTTTCATGCGCCGTGGTATTAAAAGCTGCACAATGACCGTAGCCAGTAGGCCTACACAATTTAAGTATGTAACCAACTTGCACATGCAATTGAAAATGGGTTTTAATTGTCCGGTAACGGAAAATAACGGAAAAATAATCTATTAAGTTACTTTTTATAGAAAGTAATTTGTAACTTAACGAGATTAGTTTCATGGGAAGTAATCTAATAAAGTAATTTAGTTAGTTTAGAAAGTAACGATACCCAACACTGCCTGTGACCTACCTGATAAAGGTGACCTGGTCATAGTGTTACACAGTATCCTGTGACCTACCTGATAAAGGTGACCTGGTCATAGTGTTACACAGTATCCTGTGACCTACCTGATAAAGGTGACCTGGTCATAGTGTTACACAGTATCCTGTGACCTACCTGATAAAGGTGACCTGGTCATAGTGTTACACAGTATCCTGTGACCTACCTGATAAAGGTGACCTGGTCATAGTGTTACACAGTATCCTGTGACCTGGTCATAGTGTTACACAGTATCCTGTGACCTACCTGATAAAGGTGACCTGGTCATAGTGTTACACAGTATCCTGTGACCTACCTGATAAAGGTGACCTGGTCATAGTGTTACACAGTATCCTGTGACCTACCTGATGAAGGTGACCTGGTCATAGTGTTACACAGTATCCTGTGACCTACCTGATAAAGGTGACCTGGTCATAGTGTTACACAGTATCCTGTGACCTACCTGATAAAGGTGACCTGGTCATAGTGTTACACAGTATCCTGTGACCTACCTGATGAAGGTGACCTGGTCATAGTGTTACACAGTATCCTGTGACCTACCTCATGAAGGTGACCTGGTCATAGTGTTACACAGTATCCTGTGACCTACCTGATAAAGGTGACCTGGTCATAGTGTTACACAGTATCCTGTGACCTACCTGATGAAGGTGACCTGGTCATAGTGTTACACAGTATCCTGTGACCTACCTGATGAAGGTGACCTGGTCCTCGTACATCCAGGGTTGGAGCTCCAGACTGGGGTAGACGCCGAACGGAGGAACGATGACGCTGAAGACCAGAGCGATGCACACGAACACAGCTGGAAGAACGATCTGGAACACACAATTACTGTATATTATTAAAGGGGAACTCCACCCATTTTCAACATTTTAATATGTCATTAATATACCTTAGCGATGTCGTGTGGACATGATAAAAAAGGTTCCCACAATTTTGTATTTCCTAAAAATGGAGGTCTGAGAAAATCATTAACATAGAGAAATACATCCGATGACATCATCAAGATGTATTTCACAATGTTAATGATTTTTCTTTCAGACCCCATTTTGAAAATGGGTGGAGTTCCCCTTTAACAGCAGGTGGCATGCCTCCCAAAGG